>CM060107.1:42302806-42902806 GCA_030522415.1 Channallabes apus | reverse complement strand
CAGAACGAGCAAACAGGGACGCAACAAGGGACGCAATAGTTAGCGCATGAAATCCGGCAGTATTTCAAGGCAGTTCCTCTACAAAACAAAATTAAGGGGAAAAAAATTTGCCACAGCACACTGAAAATTACAATACGCAAGATAGCAAGTAAGTGTAGAAAATTTCAAACCACGGTGGGAAAATTAAATTGTGCTCCGCAAAACGAGTAAAGATTTTTTATTCATTTTGACTTGAAAAACGAGCATTGTCTTGGTTTACGAGTACCGAGTATCATTTATCACACATGCGCTTCTTGTTTTGACACAGAGCGTCACGTGATCACAACTGACCCTTTTTTTCTTTCTCTTGCGCTGCGGAATTGTAGGTAATCATCTCCCCTGTTGGGTGAATAAACACACACTCTCTGCCTTACACAGAAACTCTGCAAGCACTAAGACCCAGCAGGGGAGACGACTATCGTTTCCCCTACTGGGTCTTAGTGCTTGCAGAGTTTCTGTGTAAGGCAGAGAGTGTGTGTGTGTGTGTGTGTGTGTGTGTGTGTGTATATATGTGTGTGTGTATATATGTGTGTGTGTGTGTGTGTATATATGTGTGTGTGTATATATATGTGTGTGTGTGTGTGTATATGTGTGTGTGTGTGTGTGTGTATATGTGTGTGTGTGTGTGTGTGTGTGTGTGTGCTCACCCAGCAGGGGAGACGATTACACACACTCTCTGCATTACACAGAAACTCCGCTCTGTCGCGATTCTTTTCAAAAGTAAAGTGTACAGGTTCTTTTTTTTTTTTTTTTACTTTTACTTTAGAGCAGTGCTTCCGTTTGTTCGCGCTCACGCGAGAGTGACTAGCGATGGTCCTTGCTAATTTTCCGGACATTACACGCACGCACATTACACACACACACACACACACACACACACACACACACACACACAGCGCCTGAAACACTTATCTTTATATTTTGTATTAATTATTTTTATGTATTTATTTTTTTGGGTTGTAGAACGAATAATTTGAGTTTCCATTATTTCTTATGCGAAAATTACATTTGGTTTACAAGTGTTTTGGAATATGAGCCTGCTTCCGGAACGAATTATGCTCGTAATCCAAGGTTCCACTGTATTTGATTTGTAATGAGAGTGTCTCAGTGATGAAGGAGTACAATGTAAGACGACTCTACGAAACCATACATCAGACTCACATGTCCTACACTGGTTTGGAACGAGAACAGAAGGTTAAGCAGATGACAACTATCTTGCTAGCTCAACAACAGTATTTTTTCTCTGTGCCAAAAAAACTCAAAAAAAGGTGGCTCAACTCATTGCTTAGTAATAAGTTGAGGCTTTTTCAGATGGTGAATCCATAAAACAGTGCCTCACTAAAGTCGCAGGAAAGAAGAATTCGACAGATTTAGCCTATCAATGAACACAGTGCTGCGAATCAAAGACTTGTCAGCCAACATAAAACATGAACTGTTAGACAAAACATGTGCTTTTGATTTCTACTTCACTACATGTGATGAGAGCACAGACGCCACAGATACTGCCCAGTTATTAATTCTTTTGCAGGGAGTTGACAATATCATTTGGATTAAAGAGGAGCTGCTTGATCTCAGCAGTCTAAAGACCAGAATGGGTAAAGACATTTTTGAAGCTGTGTCAAATGCAATTGACAAGATAGGACTTAAATGGGACAAGTTGTGTGGAGTTAAAACGGATGGAGCTCCCGCTATGACAGAGGAGAGCAAAGGGATGCTCTCTATGGTGTGCACCAAGGTGCAGGAGAGCGGAGGTGAGGCGGTTAAAATGCACAGTATCATCCACCAGGAAGCACTCTGTGCCAAGACAGTACAGCCTAGCTGTGTGATGAACATTGTTGTGAAACAGTAAGTATAATTCGAGTATGAGCACTCTACCACAGGGAATTTCAAACTTTCTTAACTGACGTTAATGCTGAATATGTGACGTCCTTCGTCTCTCAGCCAGACTCCGGACCTGCCAGCAATCCTGCAGGCCAAAGCGCAGCATCATTGTTCCCACTGAGCGCAATTGTTTTCCCCAAGTTCAAAATATAGTACATGTTCCATGTGTTATTAAGCCCTACTGTATTACTTAATAAATGTAATAATTTTATGTTGATAGCATTTTTAAAACAAATATTAGTTGATCTGTTAACAATTCAAACTTATTTGCATAACAAGCTTGAAATATAGTACTGTATATAATTTATTTTATATCCCCACCTCCTCCAGGTCTATTAAGAAGGACCACCATCCAGAAGCAGAGGCAGATGTTTTGGGAATGAACTGCTAATCTTTTTTGTTCTAAAAAAAATCCCATTCATGAAAAGCAGTGTTATGGGCTGATTGATTTAGTTTACTTAAATGAACCAGTCAATACGTACTTCACCTAGAGTGAATGACCTGGCTGTTTGTGTATTTTACTGCATATGGCCCTTGGTGAAAAAAGTTTTGACCCTCCCCCCTTCCATAATACCTTCAACCCCTAACCTAAACTAGTTGAAACAAGGCAAGCTGGATCCATGCTTTCATGTTATTTAGGCCAAATTTTATCCATTCCCATTGAATTTCATAGTAGAAACCAAAGACTCATCAGACCAGGCAACATTGTTCCAGTCTTCTGTTGTCCATTTTTTGTGAGCTCATGCAAATTGTAGCCTCAGTTTGCTGTTCGTAGCTGACAGAAGTGGCACCTAATGTGATCTTCTGCTGCTGTAGCCCATCTGCTTCTGTGTTCAATGTGTTTATTTCCCATTCTGATGCTGGATTTGAACTTGTCCATGTCTAATGCATTGAGTTGCTGCGATGTGATTGGCTGATTAACTATTTGCATTAACAAGCAGTTGAACATGAGTGAATATATTTCTCCATTTGGGATTTAATGTGTCTAGTTTCAGCTAGTATTTTATCTAGGGAACTTGTCATATTGACAGTCTGTTAAGCAGTTCAAGCATGTGTACTTGTCTGTGCTTTCAGTCTGAGATTATGGAACATATTACATGTAAAGGGAATTAGGACAAGCTACTGTTTACACTGTACTTATTGCAAACTCATCAGGAAAAGTTGAGAACCTTTAATGTAAAAGCATGGGTCATACAGGACAGTTGCACTGGTCTTAGTTACTCAATAACTAGTGTTAGCTGCTGGCTAAAGAGTACATGTAGGCTTGGGTGCTTTTCTAACTTTCACATTCCTAGAACCTAGGTTTTTTATTTGTTTATTTATTAAGAGGTGGCATATAAAGGTTCTTCTGGGCCATTGTGCTGTCTGTTTTTTTATAGTCCTATCAGACAGTTTATTGTTTAATATTAAGTATTCAGGTTTTGTTCAAATGTGCTGTAATTTGTACCTTGTACCCTATATAACTATGGCATCTTATTAGAAACTTTACTAGGTTCGCATGTTCAGTTGTGTAACTGTCTAATCATCCAATCATGTGGCAGTAGCGTAATGCATACACTTATTCAGATACAGGTCAAGACTTTCTATTAATGTTTACATTACAAATGGAGAAAAAGTTTGTTCTTTGTGACATGGTCATTGACACCAGATGAGCCAGTTTAGTGTTTGAGATACTGCTGATCTCCTGCTGGAAATTTCATATCACACATGTCTCTAGAGGTTACACAGAAAGGTTTGAAAAACAAATGACAGTTCTGTGGCTAGAAATGCCTTGCTGATGAAGGAAACTGGTTTGAGCTGCAATGAAGGACATGGTAACTCAATACCAATAACTCAATAATCACTCTTTATACCACATAGGTAGATAAAGGCTACCACAGATTCACAGAGGCACAGATTCACCCACACTACATAATTGAAGACTGAAGAAAAGACAAAGTGATTCTGTTTTCTAAGCTTTACATGTCCAGGTGTTGTGCCTGATGTGGTCATCTGTTGTTGTAGCTTATCCACCTCAGAGTTTGATGTTGTGCATTTTGAGGTGATTTTCTGCTCAACATAGCCATAAAAAGTGTACATTGTTCTTTAATCTCCATCTTCAACAGGGGCTTTCATTCTGCAGGCTCTAATAATATTTTTCACCATTCTGATATTTGATTTGATCATTATGTAAAGTTGTCAATCTGTATACGTATGACCTTTTGTTTTGTGCTGCTCCCACAAGATTCAGTTACTGGATAAATTCATAACAAGCACATGGAGTGAATGTGAATAATGAATGTATTTCATATCTTTTTGCTCCTTTAAGGGATCTTTAAAAAAAAAAACCTTTGACTAAACATACCTTACTGTATATTTATCATTTTATGCAGGAGTAAAGGGGTGGCTAGAAGATGAATGTGAGGATATTAAGACACCCCAGTGCCCTGAAAGGTATGTAATACAGTTATAACATTATACACATTATACATTTATATGTAATAAATGTAATGTGCATGCTTACATGTTCATGTGCATGTCTAAATTTTGTGCACTTTGAAGCTATGGCCTACGTGTTACTGTAACAGGTAAAGTATATGTAAAGAGCATTTCCATCCAGTCGAACTAGGAGGACAATGGGGACCAGTGTATTTATGTCCCATTTTTTACATTCGTGGTGGGACCTCTGGTCAACATTCACATTGGACTGTTGGAGGAAACAGTGCAAACCCCATGCAAACCCCATGCACACAGGCACAGCCCGTGGAAATCGAACCCCGGGACTTGGAGGTGCTAACCACTAAGCCACTGTGCCGTTAAAGAGCATTTAAGGGACTTTATTCCTTGGTACAGATCCTTGGTAAACATGGCAATATTTTGCAGTTGCAGCATAACAGTGCTGGGATTTGAATTTACAACTCTTGGGAATCATAATTCCTTTTGGATATGACCAGAGCATTGAACAACAAAGGAATCAGGAGACTCAGAGCCAGGGTTCAACAAGATAGATTAATCATGTGCACATCAATCATCCTGGGTAGTTCAATTGGAAACAACTGTATAATACTAACGTGTCAACACAACACGTAACAGAAGCCTGAGTAAGTAAAAATATGAGAGTTAATAAATAAGGATAGAAAAAAAGCACACTAACATAATTTATGTCTTAATGATTGTGCCACGTTCTCCCACAACACCTCATCGCTCCCTCCTTTGGCTTCCTACGTCAGTTTCAAAACACTGATACTCACTTACAAAGCCATAAATGTCCCAGCATCTAATTACTTCATTCACTTTCTTTCTGGGATCGAGGAAGACATGCCTCTACACTGGCATTTTCTGTTTTCCACTAGGTGGTGGAATGAACTTCCTCTGAAGGTCTGCACAATTGAGTCACTTGCAATATTTAAACAACATCTAAAGTGAAGACCTATCAGTTTATTAGGTACATGGGTTAATTCCCCCATTCTAGTGACTCTAGAGAAGGGTATCTGCCAAATGTTGTACATGTAAATGTGAATACTGGTTGATTCACAAATTTTAGTGAAATAATAATGTCACTCCAGCATAATCCAACCACTGCAGTGGGTTATGGCTAAGACATTGCAGACTTTGCCCTGGGGAGAAATATGCCAGGGCAGCCAAACCCCTAGCAAGAGTATCAGTGGGCAGAACTCTCTAGTTCGTTTAACAGGACTTCAAGGAGGGATTAAAATGGAATTTGAAAGGTGTTAGAAGTCTGACATTGATTGGGATGAATGTTGTGTGTTTAATTATGTCTTATATCACATGAAGAAATATATATTTCAGGATTAAAATGGAAAATCTCACTCCAGAATATATCATGTGATGCCTGTGCATCAAAGGCATGTGGTGAGGGCTACTGGTGCAAACCAACTCAAAAGCAACTTTTGAAGCACATCAATCTGGGAAGAGTTACTGTATATGATCATCTCCAAAACATTTTGAAATCTACCATTCTATAATGAGAAGGAAAAGCTAGTGAATAGCCTTCAAGGCTGTTGTTAATCATCCCAGGAGTGACCATCCAAGCAAATTCACCCTAATGGCATATGTTTTAAGCTTAGGGATATACATAAAAACCCAAAAGATACATCATGTGACTTGCAAGCACATTTTAAGCATTTAGATACTGTACATGACAACACAATCAGAAACAGAATGAACAAGTGAGACTTTCATGGAAGAGTGACTAGGACAAAAGTTGTGTCTCTTGGAGCTTTTTTTTTTTTGACAGCGCTGTTAGATTAGATGGAGAATGCAGTTTTCATGTTATTTTAGGTTATTAGATTTATGATCTTTGGCTTGCCATTCCAAAATACAAACCTCCTTTTTTAAAGCCATGGGCATAACTACACTGCCCATCAGTTCCTGCATGTCATGTGATTTTACAACACACTCATCTGTTTCTCATTATTCAGTACATTGAATAACATAATTATTTCTTGCTACTTACTACATGCCAGGCCCAATTCCTGACAGCTAGACAATAAATATTTTCTCATACAATATTCTCTCAAACTCGTGCAATTTTGGAACAGTATTTTGACTTTTTCTTAAAATATGAATTTAATAAATGATTCTCAAGATGTTTTTAAAAGAGTCCCTAAACCACCTAGATTACCATTATGGATCCTGAAGGACATTTCTTGTTAAATCCTTACTGGAAGCAAACATTAACATTTATTATTTGTTTTGAACATCACCACAAGCAAAGGAAAACTTATGCAGACTATTATACTGGCTGTCCTGAAAGATTAAAGGAAACCTTAGCTAAAACAATTATATTTGTTATTCACTCTTTTTTAATTATTTAATAATTTTTGTTAATAAAAGAGAACTTGCTCACCATATCTCTGCATCCCGGTGCCTGTGTTCTGGCTTGCCCTGTTACCACTTGGAATTAGAGCTGAGAAGCAGTAGCGCACAATCTCCAGGTTTAAACTCTCTGGGCTGTGCAGGACGATTGTAAGCACGGTGCTGCTTGGCTTAGGCGTTTTCCAAGTTTTGAAGCCACTGGGAGAATGCATTAAGTTTTTTTCTGCATTTTTTGCACATGTTCTGTGCTGCTGTCGATTCTGATTCACACCAATCTGAATGGGGATGGCTGCTCTTCCATTGCTGCCTTTTCCATGTCAAGTAGACTATGTGGCCATCTTCCAACCAGGAGTTCAAAGGAGGTAAACCAAAAGAAGACTTGAGGTGTTTCACAGAATATATGTCAGTAGCTGGTCCCACGTTCATCCTTCTTGATCTACCACTCACTTCAATGTCTAGTTAAACCTTTCCACCAGGCTCTCAGTTTCCGGATGATACACGGATGTGTGGATCTGCTTGACCTGCAACAGCGATCACACATCTAACAGTAATTTTAACATGAACAGCATACCTTTGTGTGTGAGCAGCTGTTTCATTAAGCCGACATGGCGAACAGGAGAACCAGTTCCCTTGAAATGTTTTTAGAGGTGGCTTTTTGAAGAGGCCCTGCTTCTGGGTAGCAGGTGGTGCAATTTGATTTTGGAAGCAGGCCGATGAGACCCATCCCGTTCCACTCGAAAGGCACCACATTGATAGACACCAGCATGAGTGAAGCGATGGCAGATTTTCAAGGTGCCATATGCATATATGCATATGTTCAGTCAATTTTCTTCCTCAGTAATTTCCCAAAGCATGCTGAGCTTCTCTTGAAAAACTTTTTATTTTTTTGGCTCATTCTTGAGTCTTGTGTCTGAGTTCTGAGTAACTAAAAGAAACAAGAATGTCTCAGTCTGTGGCAGTGATGAGTCCTGACTCATCTGTATTAAGTGACTCATTTCAAAAGACTAAATCATGAACCAATGTAACATCTTTACTCTGAAATATTATTATTCATTGTAGATATTGTAGAATAAATTGCACTTGTTTTGTTTTTTTGACAGTTTTTCCAAACCTCCATTAATTCTAATATCGATGGATGGCTTCAGAGCAGAGTATTTGAAGCGTTATGGAGACCAGCTTTCAACCATCAAAAAGCTAAGTATGTTATTGATTCATTTATTTTATGAGTGGTTCTGTGCAAATTAATACAGAAGACAGAAGAGGTCAAAAAAGACTGGTTTCTGTTTTTAAGATTTAGGAAGTTATTAAGAAAAACTGTTTACATTGACTTTTACAGGAACATGTGGAATTTCTGCAAAATATATGCGTTCTGTATATCCTACAAAGACTTTTCCCAACCATTACACCATCGTTACTGTAAGTAAAAAACACTTAGTAAAAGGTAGCAGAATGTATATAACACTTATTCAGGTTGGGAATTAAATGTGTATATCATTTTTCACAGGGGTTATATCCAGAGTCACATGGTATCGTGGACAATAAGATGTATGATGTTACTCGTCATGCCTTCTTCAGTTTGAAAGAAGAGGAGAAGTATAACCCCTTTTGGTACCATGGTGAACCAGTAAGTACATGCACACCAGTAACCATTTGTGTTTAATAATTTGTGTTTGAACATACTTTATAGACATATATACAGTAAACACAAAATATCTTTTACATTTTCTTGTTAAAAGAAACTACAGCCAACTAACCTTCTGTCAGATGAGATCAAATTCAGTGAAATTTATCATGCAGTTTTCAGGGTTCTTAACTTTTCAGTAAAGCTTGGAGTGAGATTTAGAAAATAAGGGCATTGGTTCTGTGAGTGTACTGTGTACTGTGAGTACATTGTGGATACCCAGCCATACACCCTACCCTGCATGGCTCTGGTTCTGTATATTTTAAAGTGAAAGTGAAACAACTGATGCCTAAGCGGCCCCTCACCTGCCAAAAAAAAGATGCTTCTGAGGGTGGTATAGAGAGAGAAAATTATTATTTGCTCAATATTTGCTTCGAGTTATTTTACACAAAACAATACAGTACATCACAATTTACAAAGTATTCAGACCACCTTAAATTTTTCATTCTTTATTATATGTACTGTATTGCAGCCATTTGCTGAATGGTTAATTTTTTATTAATAATTTTCCATATTGACAGAAAAACACAGTGTAAGTGCCATATCGTACTTGTTATGAATTTGTTGTTGTGTTTATTTTATTTTATTTTATTTGTTGTTATTTCATTTATTCTACCTTGTTCTATTCATTAGTAATGCATTAAGCATTAAGTTTGTTACATAAGCCATAAGCTTAAAATTTCTAAGTTATGCATCCATTTTGTTGGTCTGTGATGTCATTCTACTATTACATGCATTTGTGTGACACAAGCTTTTGACCGTCAGCTAAGGAGAGCTCCCGGTAAGCTAAGAATGTGAGATACAGCAACTAGGTTGTTGTAACCGTAAGCTCCCGTAAGTGGATATATATACAGCAAGAGTGTTGTTATATTCGTAAGCTAAGACTGTAATTTACAAGATACAGCAAACAGGTTGTTGTAAAAGTCAGAGATTTGCAAGATGCAGCAACTGGTGTCTGTAATCACAGTGGATTTACTCAAGACGACTGTATGAAGTGTTGATTCTTTGATGCTGACAAAATAAACTACAAGAGACAAAGAGATCGGACTTCTGTCGTGTGAGTGAAACTTTAAACCAGAGCTACGCGTCAAAACTAGTGAAATAATATGACCGCATCTACACACAGAATTGTTGACACAGAATCTGTCTGAGACGATGTCCTTTGGGAACCCATGCAATCGGACTACGTGTTCCAGTATCAGCTCGGCGGTGTTCTTAGCTGACGGGAGTCCGGCGAGGGCCACCAGGTGCACTGCCTTGGAGAAGCGATCCACAATGGTGAGGATTACGTCCTTTCCCTCCGAGATCGGCAGGCCCGTGATGAAGTCAACGGCAATGTGCGACCAGGGCCGCCGAGGGACAGGAAGTGGTTGAAGTTCACCCGGTGCCGGCTGATTGGTGTTCTTCGCCCTAGCTGGATCAGCCCCTCCAGTGTGGCTGGGAGTTCTCGTCCGGCTAGCTCGTCCTTAATGCGACTTGCCAGTCCCTCGAAATAGGACGTCCGGAGGGCTGCGTCCCCCCATGAGGTCTGGATGGCGAGGGCGCGGAAGTCGGCAGTGTACCTGCTCACGGACAGTCCTCCCTGCCGCAGATGGTAGAGCTTTGTGTCGGTCTCCACCTCGCCCGCGGGATGCTCAAAGATGAGTTTAAGCTGACGGGTAAACTCGTTGTACGAGTGAGCAGTGTCCGTGTCAGCACGTAGAACTGCCGTGGCCCACTCCGCTGCCTGCCCTGATAGCAATGAAACGAGTAGTGCAATGCGCAGCCGGTCGGTGGAGTATTTGGTGGTATTAAACTCAAACACCAGTTCCAGCGATGTTAAAAACACACTGCATTTCCCATCCGTGCCATCCCATTTATCCGGTAGTGCTAGAAAAACATCGGAAGGGTGGGGGGGGATTGGTGCAGCGGCGGGAGGACCGCTAGCCAGCCCATCAACAGCCGACCGGAGGCTCGCGTTCTCCTGCCTGAGCTCCGCAACCTCGCGGCGCTAGGCCGCGATGTCTTGGACGCTCCGGCGCAGAGTATCGAGCTCCGCGGTTAGCTTATTGATGAGCAGAGCATGCTGGTCAACCACATCGCAAAGGCGCGCGTGATCCGCTGGGTTTACGGCTCTCGGCTCTGTCATTCTGTCAGGAACTAACCCGGGGTGACCAGAAAGACGATAGCTTTAGCAGTTAGCCCTGTAGCGTGAATGGTAAACCCAAACGCGGATGGACACGAGCGGGCAGGATAATCACGCGATTTGCTATAAGGACTCTCACAGTAAATGAGCAAAGGAAAGACACAATCTAACCCTAGTCCTATAAACACACACTCAGTCTGAAAGTAAAGCCAAGGAAGTGAGTACTCACATGAACGGAAACGATTCCGAAATAGCCTGGGCATAACTCAATGACAGAGCGATGTGCGGCGCCATCTTGTATCCTTTTATGCTTTCAGGTTTGCGACCGTCTTACTTCCGGGTCCTAATGCCGGTCGCGGCTGAGTGCGCATGACAATATGACATATTTCCATTTTAGTTTTCAATGGTAAATTCATCTTACCTGCGAATGCCTTGATGCACAGTCTTAAATTGTGTTTCATGTATAGCTCTCAACATGCGCAGTTCTTACATGAACAACAGGTCTGATTAGTCTATAGCAAATTCAATCAAAACCATGAACAAAAGGGTCAAAACTGTACAGTGGAAGTCAATAGTGCCTTGTTGCCCATTCTCACTCACTGACTCTCTCAATACAAATTATCTGTACAGGGCAGAGATAGGTAGAGTAGCCAGAAATCATACTCAAGTAAGAATAGCTGTACTTTAAAATAATATTACTCATCATAATGAAGACGTTAAAAGTAGTCATCCAGAATATTTCTCAAGTAAAGAGTAAAACGTATTTGGTGAAAAGGCTACTCAGGTACTGAGGAACTGTATAATCATAATGTCTTTTTTAGAACAAAATGTTAAAATTATGTAAAAACTCTGACATTTCCAAATAATAAAATTAAAATTACATAAACAAAACTAAATATCTTTACAAAATAGCAAATTAAGGAACAAGAAACACAAATTTCCTAATCTGACTTTTTTCACAGCATAAAGCTACTGTTGTAACATATGTACAGTATGTTTGAACAGTGTAAACTATTTCCAGTGTAATATATATACAGTACTGTATATTCAGTTGCCCTCCAAATGGCTCAGCAGTAAATGTAATGGAGTAAATGTAACTTGTTACTACCCACCTCTGGTACAGGGTCAGGGAAGGAGCCTGTCACAGAAGTTTTTGACCACAAGGTTGTACACCATGGACAGGGTGCCGTGGAGGTGCAAGGCCACAGTGCTAACTACGTTACCACTGTGCCCCCAATAGTGTATACTAATCAATGCTATGAGCCGCAAGATAACTTCTCCAAATACGTGTCCATGGGTTATGTGACTGCTTCTCCTGATAAATGTGAAAATTTTGCGAAATAACAAAAAACACACAATAATGCTTAGTCTCATTAGCGATCTTGATTTGTTTTAAACTAGCAAACAAGAAGCAGCAATATAACCTTTTAGATTTTAAATATGTTAATGATAAAGTGTTTCTCCTTAATAAAATAGCCAAACCAGTTTCATTTTTCTAGTTGCAGACCAGAAGGACATTTCATACATCATCTTATTAAACTCTTGTTTAGATATGGATCACTGCCATGAACAACAATCTTAAGTCTGGGACCTTTTTTTGGCCGGGATCAGATGTGCCTATTAAAAGAAAATATCCAAATAAGTATGAAACCTATGATGGGTGAGTAAGTAAATAAATAATTAATGATTTTATTGTCATTGGTCATCATGTGTTGCTGTTTTATTAAATATAAGCTGAAGTTTGGGTACACCTTGCTTATGTCTTTTTGTAGTTTGCAGTAAATGAACATTACAGAGTTATTGAGAACAACATTATGTAAAAATGTCTATAAAAATAGGTATATTTAATAGTTTATCCATAAAAAATACATAGGTGTAACCTAATCCCCCCCCCCCCCCCCCATGACCTTTTTATACTTAAATGCAATTGTTTGGGAACGTTTCGGCACCCCTAACCACTAAAATACAGTATTTGTTGGTTTGTTTGAAGTCAACAGAAAAAATCTATATTAAGTAATAATATTAAGCAAGGTTTAAACACCCTATTATTGGGAACATAAAGTTTAAGATTCAACTACAGAAATGTAATGTTTTTCAAGTCAGCAGAGATGAATTTCCGTTCTAAAAGCTTTTATAGTCTATGGTGGATGTTGATGTTTTCGGTCCCTTTTGTTTTGTTATTGAAACTTTCTTGACTTAAACTACCACTTTATCAGTTTCGCATCAGTTGCAAATTTCTTAGTTTTTTGTTTAGTGATTTATTTACTACATTCTACAGTGGGGATTTGGAATATTATGAAATAACACATGTAGAATGTGGTAGAATTAGGTAATTATGTAACAGTCAGTTGTTATTTCAAGACACAGAGGTCATCCTTTCTGGAATAGTTTGTGAACGGAATTCTTACTGCTGATTGAACGAGACATCTGTCACTCAAGATATACGGGAAGTAGAAAGTTGTTTCTCTATCTTTGTGTCTTGTGTGTTCTGCTTCACTTTAAACTATGATGGTCGTGAAGTACAAAACAACGCCATATTTGAAACCAACACAAAACAACCAGTACAAAACAACACCGTGAGAACGCCATATTTGAACCACAATAATATTTGCACATTCATACACACACGAATTTACCGCTACTACAGTACTTCCTGTATATCTTGAGTGACAGATGTCTCGTCCAATCAGCAGTAAGAACTCCATTCGCAAACTATACCTACCTTTTCCGGTTTGTATCGGACTGGCTGAGACGTGCAATACAAATTAACGAAACGGAAAACAAATTAACAAATTCAAAACCAAATTAACAAATCCGAAAACAAAATAACAAAGCTAAAAACAAAACAACAGCCCCTCCCCCCCCCACAAAAAAAACTATTTTTTTTGAATGAGTTATTTTGTTTTCCATTTAGTTAATTTGGTTTTGAATTTGTTATTTTGTTTTGGGATTTGTTTTTTGTTTTCAGTTTTGTTAATTTGTTTTGCACTTCAGGGCCACCGTAGATTTTGGATATTTGTTGTCCAATTTCAACCCATGTTTAGCTGTCGAACAGATGGACTTTTTGACTTTTTGTATTTGCCTCTAGAATACTCTGATATACTGTACAGAGGAGGTTATTGAATTATTGACTGCAAGGTGCCCAGGTACTGCGGCTGCAAAACAAGCCCAAATCATCACCCCTACACTGCCGTGCTTGACAGTGGTTATGAGGTGTTTTCGCTGAAATGCTGTTTGGCTTTTGCTAAATTTGGTACTGTGCATTAAGGCCAGACAACTCCACCTTCATCTCATCTGTCCATAGGGCATGTTTTGTGAATCTCAGTCATGCTTCCACATTCCTTTTAGACAGAAGAGTTTTCTCCTGGCCTCCCTTTCAAACAAACTGTACTTGTTTTCTTCTAATTGTGATATTATGGACTATAACATGCTCAGTGAGGTCTGCTTTTAGGGAAATAATGTTGAAAAAACAACTTTACTGAGACTTATGATAAGCAAGATGTATCCAAGCTTTGACCAGTTGAAAAGTTGAAGAGAAAAAGAAACGTATTGTAAAGACACCACTTCCTTTATTTGTTACAACAGGCGTGTTCCATTTGAGATGAGAGTGATGACCATTTTGAAATGGTTGAGTTTGCCACAAACACAAAGGTATTTATATTTTTCCTTTTTTTCCATGGAATTCCATAAATTGGATTGAACTGATTATGATGTTAAAATTATTGTGAATATTTATAAATATAACATGCTCAGTGTATATATATATATATATATATATATATATATATATATATATATATATATATATATATATATATAAATAAAATGTGTGTGTGTGTGTGTGGCAGAATAGAAATATGCGTTCACATGGTGAAATTCTGACATTCTCTTAAATAAAGTTCAGAATACTAAAGACTTTACTGAACAGCATCTATACCCTAAGAAAGTTATATCATTTAACACCCAAACATTAAAAGAAGAAACCTGCTTTTAATGATGGGTGTGTACCACAGACATTTTTACACCTGATATCTGACTTTCTTTAGTATGATGTTCTCCATAAATGGGATTTAAGATTGTCATACTAAGAAATTATGATTATTTTGTGGGAGCTTTAAGCAATCAGATTTATTTACCATGCATGCTCTGAGCAGACTTACAGGATCAGGTCTTGCTTCACAGCAACATCTGAGGGCTTTTCCCAGACTGCCACACACAGGCACTTTTTTAACTAAAATGTGTGAAAGAGATCTGACACAACCCACTTTTTAAATGTTTATTTTAATACTTTAATAGATTTTTTTTACTTTATGCAGTTAGACATGATTACAAATGACCTGAATGGGAATGAAATGTATTAAAATATCATAAGCATTTTATCATTCTGCTTCTTTAGGCCAGACCTTTACACTTTATATCTGAGTGAGCCTGATAAATCTGGACATATGTATGGACCAATGAGCACAAAGGTATGCTTATTATTAGTAGTAGTAGTAGTAGTAGTATCATTATTAGTATATAATGAGACCACTGGGAAATTGTAGCATACTTTAGATATAATGAGAGAGGAAAGTTGGCCTCCTTTTCTCTTGGAAGAATGCATTTTGTGCCTGGGTACAGTTTACAATTCTTGCTGTGGCTAAATAGTCCAGTCCCTGAGCAATAGACTTTATTGCATTTGTTGCATATAAGAGCATGTTGCTCTCATGCGTTGTTGTTTCTGCTTTCAGATGGATACATGCTTTCTTTTATAATTCTCTTCCTCTCACTGATCCTCATTTTGTAATAGACTGCCATCACCGGCTTCGGTCAGCAGCAACAGCTTTCCAAGATTTTAAGTTAATGTCATCTGCTGTTAGATCTCTCTCTCTCTCTTTTTTTTTAATTTACACCTTCTTTGTACCTTAGTTGTGGTTTTCCCAGTGGTCTGGAGCTAATCACAAGCTGTCCATAGAGCATGTCCTGCATGTGCCATCCTACATTCAGCTAACATAGCCCACGTAGCCACGTAGTTTCATCTTTGTGTTGATTGTATGTAAGCGATTATCCCACACCTTCTTTGGAAGTTGGGCTACTTCTGTACTTAGAGTGTTTAGATCAGTGCCTATGGACATGTTGATAACTATTATAGACACTACATACGTGAAAGATTTCACTACTTCCAGCATATGATCTCTAATTTGAATGTGGGGTTTATTGTTATCATCCTGGCTCATCATGTTGGTTTTCTTTTTGCTGATGGTACTGTCCCGAGGCGTGTGTAAAGCAGTAGAGCTTTCTTTGTAACCCTTGGTGTTTTCTGCCAGGGCTGTATCATCAGCACCAGTATCAGTGACAATATTCTCTTTGTAATAAAGTTCTTGATAATGCTCTACCCATCTCTTCATCTGTGATAATGAATCCTCTAACATTCTAACATTCCAACTAGCGAGTTGGAGAATTGACAGGCTTTTCTTTTTGATAAGTGCAGTATTTGCATCTCCAAGCACCTTTTGAAGCAGGCAGACTGTGGTAGGTCAGCACTTTATTGGCTGAGGGGTGCCCAGATTGAGGCAGGCAGTAGCAGACCAGTGGAATTGCGATGATTTCTCCCACCACAGAAGGCAACCTGTGGCATTAGCAATTACACCAAAGACTCTCGACTTAGAACCCATGATTGTTGCCGCCTATGTTTTTACTGCCACTGCGAAAGTGGCACTGAAGTGACCTCTCCAGGGTGCAAAATCTATGGAAATTCTGTGCCAATCAACAGAATCCCTCACTCGGCAGTACTGCGGTAGCCTAAAAGAGTGCATGACAAAACATTTGAAATGTATTGTCATAATGATTGGCATCAGCTGCACTTCAGGTTTGTCAGAAGGATGTCAGCTTTGGCTGCCTTTGAGGCTCATTTCCAGATTATCTGTGTGTGTTATTATTTGTATTATTATCAGTAAACCACAAATAAATAGTAGGCCCTTAAATAATATATTTTTGGACTTTTTTATCCACTAATTAGGACTTGAGACATATTACATAAAAAAAACTGTGATGGCTTAGTAACTGATGTTGTCTCTGGAGACAGTGTACTATGGTTGCTGTCACCTCTTACTCTCTCCTCCATCACCACCAGGTGTATATGACCAGCACAAGGTCAGGGCTGGTCTTCTACCACTATCAGGTACTGTATATACATTTAGGAGCATGGTCAGGGCTGATCCCCTGTCACTGTCAGGTATTCAGGTGCATCTCAATAAATTAGAATATCATCAAAAGTTTATTTATTTCAGTCATTTAATTCAAAAAGTAAAACTCATATATTATAAAGATTCATTACACACAAACTGATATATTACAAGTGTTTATTTCTTTTAGCTTTGATTATTATGGCTTACAAGTAATGAAAACCCCAAATTCAGATTTTCTGGATTGTTGGGTCTGATGTCTTGCTGAAGCACCGACTCCAGATGCAGTCGACTCCTTGTGAATATTCCCAAAATTCTTGAATGGGATTCGTTTCACAATCCTCTTAAGATTGCCGCTATCCCTGTTGCTTATTCACCTTATTCTACCACATTTTTCCTTTCATTCAACTTTCCATTAATGTGCTTGGATGCAGAACTCTGAGAACAGCCAGCTTTTTTAGCAATGATCTTTTGTGTCTTACCCTCCATGTGCAGGGTGTTGTCTTCTGTCAAATCAGTAGTTTTCCCCATGATTGTATAGCCTATTGAACCAGACTGAGAGACCGTTTAAAGGCTCAGGAAAACTTTGCAGGAGTTAATTAGCTGAATAGAGTGCGACACCATGAGTCTCCAATATTGAACTTTTTCAGAATATTTTAATTTTCTGAGATAATGAATTTTGGGTTTTCATTAGCTAAAAGTAATAAACACTTGAAATATAACTGCCTGTGTGTAATGAATCGACTGTGTATAATATACTGTATGAGTTTTACTTAGTAACTGAATTACTGAAATAAATCAACTTTTTGATGATATTCTAATTTATTGAGATGCACCTGTATATACCCAGCAGCAGGGTCAGGGCTGGTCCTCAGTGTGTACTGTATATGCTCAGAAACGGGGTCAGGCCTGGTCCTCCCTCACTAAAAGGTGTGTATACTCAGCAGCCTGGTCAGCGCTGGTTCTCCATAACTACCAGGTGTCTATACTGTGCTGAGAGCTTGATATTAGGAGTAAATATTAAACACTTTCAAGTCTAAACTTCTGCTTTAGTCAGAGACATCTGGGGCCAATGCTTCCATGGAGTAGAGTGGTAAGTTTTTTCCAGTTCCACTGATATCTTCGATGAGATTCTGTTTGCTTCATCATCGTAACTTACGCAATTTTCACGAATTTCTGCACTTTTTCTTATAACCCGTATCAGCTCCTATATTTTCTCTTTCCTTTTTCACTTGCCTTTAAAAGACAACATTGTTGCTTAAAGAGAGCAAATGGAGACTATTCTCATCGGATCTGCTTGAAATCCTCACCAGGCAGTTACACCAAATGTAAGTAACATACTTGCAGTATTTCAGCATGGCCGACTTTGATCTAATTCAGTGTTGAGTGATGATAACAAAAGATGTTGGATTATTCTTCTCCTGTCCATTGTATCACTCTATTTTCTTCAGATGTGGACTAATACAGATCACACCTACTGTAGGTTATTGTAATTTTTTCTAGATCTCCAGAACAGTTGCTTCCCATCCCTCCTCCCCAGTGGCGAACCAAGGTGTAGTGGGGGCCCCAGGCAAAATGAATAGATGAGGCCCTTCTAAAAGATTATTTCGTTAATATATCTTTGTTACCTAAATATACATTTATACAACATAAAAAAGTAGTCAAAACACATAATATAACATAAATAGTTTATTTTTTTAAACAAAGTGCATATTCTTTGACAAAATATTAATCTAAAATCTTAAAGATACAGAACAATCTAACTATGTTAACTAAGTAAATGTAATGATATTGATTTAAATTGTTTTGTGAGCTCTCCACTGGCAGTAAAACACAGTACCAAAACTTGCCAAGTGGAGATGTTCACCTCATTAACATTATCACCTATTGCAACCTATTAATACCTGCATAAAATACATTCTGCTGCTACAGTAATTATAACCCTAGCTAGTAACCCTATTAGAAATTTGACAATATAGAAAATTATTAAACGAAAATAAGCTGGAACAACAAAAACGCTGGTTTGTCATATAATTATCATTAAGTCATCAATGATCATTATCTCCATCACTTAACTTACTGCTGTCATGTTTCCTCTTTTCCTCCTCTTCTTGTTTTTTTCCGCTTTTGGTTGCCAGATGGATAAGTCCTTTTTATTTTTTAAAAAGCCTAGTAATAAGTGCTGCTGTGCCAGTTTGAAAACCGCGGCTGACGCATCACGAAGAAAAAGCAAGCACATCCAGCGTAACGCGAGAGGGAGCCCTCTAGGGGGGATGCGGATATATTGCTCCATGTTGTGTTTTTAATAATGACATTCCAGATTGTTCAAATGGTCAGCTGTCGGGGCCCCCTCCAAATGCGGGGCCCCAGGCAATTGCCTGTCCTGCCTGCCCTATTGCTACGCCTCTGCTCCTCCCACTGAGGACTTCCCACATTGGGACATTATCTCCCAGTGCAAAATGTCACAGCAAGGATTGTCTATATTGTAGGGCTATTGCTGCTTCTCCAGAGCTATGCGTGGAGATTTGTATTGTGTTTGTGTGAGTATGTCTGCTCGGGGTTGTGGTGTGTGGCTGTAGGACTGGCACAGTCTGTTTTTATGTGGCACCAGCGTAGGAAGAGGTCTGGAACTGGATAAGAGGACTCACGTTGTCTCTGGGTTTATGCTTGTGGACAAGTGATCCTCTGCCACTTAGATGTGTTCTGATTTTATCGACTGGTAAATAAACTGCTCCAGTGACACAGAAAGGGTCTGAAAGAAACAAATGAATACAAGCCAAAAAATATGTAACATGTAGATTGCGCATCCACCTTACTCCAACTGCACACTCCTGTTAACCCGTACCCTACCTGCTTCTAAGATATTAGTGATTACTGCCATTAAAAATGTTAGATTTTTAATGTCAATGATTCTATGTTAAGCCTCATTGATCAATTTGCAGTATGGCACTGTTTAAGTGCAAATTGCTTGATTATTTCAACATGCTTTATTATTGGGCGCTTGACCATGACTGTGACTGATCCTTTCTGTTTTTGCTCTCTGAGTGAATGGCAGTGCAGAATTGTTGAGTTATATGTGCAGTTGATACTGATCAGTTCTCTGTGAACTAAAAAGCATTTACATGTGTTTATGTTTGTGTATGTGTAATCTGTTGTGAATCTGTTCTTGGTTATGCAGTTCTTGCCAGTTGACCAGTTGCAAAAAAGGAGTGCAATTTCACACCACTTATCCTGTGCAAAACACACACAGAAAAAGACTTATTTCTACCCCTTAAGGTTACAAAGATAAGAGTTTGCATATTTTTGGTGATTCTCCCCCTGCACATAAATCTTACAGGCAAAGAGAATGTAACGAGCTTTACCTTTAAAGTCAATGAGACTTCTTAGATTCTTTCACTTATACCAGAGGAAGCCAAAGTGCTAAGAGCTTTGGTTTCCATTACTGTTTGAAAGAGGATGAAATGCCAAGTCTTTTGTGGTACTGTATGTCTCTACCAGGTTTGCACATCTAAAGAGTGAAATTTTTGCCCATTCTTCTTTGCAAAATAGCTCAAGCTCAATCAGATTGGAGAGTGTCTGTGAATGGAAATTTTCAAGTCTTGCCACAGATTCACAATTTAATTTAGATCTGGACTTTGCCTTGGCCATTCTAACACATGGAAATGCTTTAATTTAAATGATTCAGTTGCAGCTCTGGCTGTATAGGTAGGATAGTTGTTCTGCTGGACGGTGAATCTCTGTCCCGGTTTCAAGTCTTTTGCGGACTCTAACATATTTTATTCTAAAATTTCCCGGTATTTGCATCCATCTTCCCATCAACATCTTCCGTATCCCTGCTGAAGAAAGGTATCCCCACAACATCCCCTCACTACCATTCACAGTGTTAGTTTTCTGCCACACATAGCGTTTTTTATTTATGTCAAAAAGTTAAATTTTGGTTTCATCTGACCAAAGCAACTTCCTCCACATGTTTACTGTGTCCCCCACAGGGCTTGTCACAAACTGGAAACAGGACTTCTTATGGCTTTCTTTCAACAATGGCTTTCTTCTTGACACTCTTTCATAAAGGCCTGATTTGTGAAGTGCACAACTAATAGTTGTCCTGTGGACAGATTCTCCCACCTAAGCTGTGGATCTCTGCAGTTCCTCCAGAGTTGTGGACCTCTTGGCTGTTTCTCTGATTAATGTTCTCCTTGTCCGGCATGTCACTTTAGGTGGATGGCCATGTCCTGGAAGGTTTGCAGTTATTCAATACTCTTTCTATTTTTAGATAATGAATTAAACAGTGCTCCATGAGATGGTCAAAGCTTGGGATATTTTTTTTATAACCTAACCCTGCTTTAGGTTAACTTTATCCCTGACCTGTCTGGTGTAGTCCCAGAGATACCAACAAGACACTCTCACATAGGTTGGTTGTAAAACCCTTCCTCAACTCAACTCAAGTCATTCTACTAATAAACACCTGTCTCCAATTCCCCAGTCAGAACTAATTTTAAAAGGTCGTCATCAACCTACATTTCCAGCTGGATCATTTTGTGCCTCCATGTCAAGCTTTACAAGGTATTTCTAGACCCTTAAATGTAGCCCTTGTGCCTTGTATTGACATGAAATAAGTGCATCTGGATTAACTGATCCACGCCTGGGTCTGCAACAAGTTTCATTCGGTACATTGGACACATGGATGTGCTCTGGATTTTTTAACATTTGATCTTCCATGTTCCTGTTCGTGACAAGTTTCTCATTGTTTACAGCATGCTCCCCAGATTTATGGCTCTTTGAACGTCTGCATGCTCTCCTTCAGCACACTCCTGTGCATAAAACATGATGGACACAACCACCATTGCGCATTTCGCGCTTCTATTGACTAGGAGACTCTTTATTGAGCCGGACCTCCTGTGAGTCTCTGCTACAACATTGCTCATGCTTTTCTTTCCAACATTCAGTGTTTTCACCATTATAGCAAATAAACTTTTATTTTTGTGTATTTTTGTATTATCTGCTTTTGTGTCCTCCCACCCTGCCCGACTCGGTTGGCATCTGACATTCACGATGCCGTTTGTTCACTAATGTTCTCTAACAAACCTCTCAGGGCTTCACAGAACAGCTGTATTTATACAGACATTAAATTACACACAGGTGGACTCTGCTTGATTTTAGTTAGGGGTCTGAGAGTAAAGGAGACTGAATACAAATGCCACATTTTCAGATTTTTATAAATCTGTAAAATTGTAAAAATGTTTAACTATCATTTTCCTTCCAAATTATGTGCCACTATGTGTTGGCCTATAACATTAAATCCCAATAAAGTATATTTGTGTTTGCAGTGTGATGAAATGTGTAAAAGTTCAAAGTGTATGAATACTTTTGCTAGGCACTGTACACTAATAATTATAACTCATATTTCTGCCATTTCTATTTTGCATTATGTAGTTTTTCAAATTTTATTGCTTATACTTTCTTAAACACGTGCCTAATCTACTAGCTTGAGCGATGTACACTCAGTATGCAGAATTAACTGGATCCAACTATGCTATAAAGTCTCATAAGGATGTTGGTGCTGACAGGAAGGAAAAAAGACAGTGTTACATTCATCTTATTAATCAAGTGTGGTGCGAAAGGGCAGTGTGTAATTTCACAGTGCGTAAACTCTTGGGCTTGATCCTCAGCTTAGGTGGCTGCAGAGTGATTGGTTTTTTTGCAGGGTTTTAAAAAACACACAATTCATTTATATTGACTGTATGAACGAAAAGTGTGTTCATGCAATTTAGTTAATTCAATGGAACTAATGATTTAAGTAAATTCAGTTACTCTTTTCTTTTAGTGTGGTTTCTAGAGCCACACCTTTACATAATTTCCAGAATTTAGTTAGAAAACATGAGCATGCAGCAAACTCTCATGCATTTCAGTCTCACTTGTATACTTTATAAAGTAGTCAAACACAGAAAATATTCAGCCATTTCAGCCGTCTTGTACAGGTATTTGTGTAGATCAAATAACAATTTTGTAGTACTTTATGTCTTATTAACACAATGCATTTTATTCAGTTTAGCGGTCAGAATTGGATGTCCAGATGTAGCCATATTAGTGTGAACTACATTTTTCTTTCTGATATTGTTCAATGTCATATGTGTTTTTTAAAGGTTAGATATAATTTTGTGTTTTAGGTATTTGAGGCTTTGCTGCAGGTTGACCAGATCATGCAAATGTTAATGGATGGGCTCAAGCAGAGAGATCTCCATAAATGTGTGAATCTCGTTCTTCTGTCTGATCATGGTAACTATGCTGTGTTGATTAAATATTTTATTTCCTTTTTTCCATGTTTATTGATAATTCTGTCAGTATACTGGCACTGGGATACTGGAACTACATCTGGCATATCTAGAACTGTTTGGCCACTATACCTGGGATCAGCAATTACCTTATGACCAGTGACAAGTACATTGAACAATTATCAATAATATACTAGAAAACTAGTGACATGATCATGAGCACCCAATGCTCACTCACCCATCCACATGAGATCCAAAGACTAGCTTGTCTGGTTCAATCCCACAGAAAAGACAATCCAGCATGATAGAAAGGCACCAGAACACCCAGTGCATCACAGCCTGCCACACATTGGGCCTGCAGGTGAAGAGCCCAAAGCCGTTGGCCCAGCCACCAAACATTTCTGATCTCACTCCGATCAGCTACAAATGGCATGACATGCACTACCCCACAATCCACAACATCTAAAAGATTCACTGCCAACATCCTGGTGGCAGACACCACAGCACTTCACCAAAAGCATTACAGAGCCATGGGCCAGAGCTGCCCCCGTGGCACAAGGGCAACCTAACACCTACGTGTTATTAATGTAAATGCTTTATTGTTATGGCTGCTCAGTACATATTCATTATAAACCACAAAATTTCAGGATATGTTGTGCCACTGTGTAGTAGTTTTTACATAAATAGTACATCACTGCACATTAATGAAATATAAATATTTTTTATTGCATAGAAGAAGAAAAATCCACTTCTTTCACTGACAGTTTCTGTCTGGGTTTAATAAAGGTCTTACAGTACCATTGTGAATTTTGACTTGAATTATGTTAACAGTTTATTCTATTATAAACAATGCAGTTTAACTGCCTGTTGACAGTGATCATTGGCAATTTATCATTTGACAGTGATTAACAGGGATTAGCCACCACATTTTCACTTGACACTGGAGCAGCATACCTTAAGGTATAATAATTTGTCTGCTCAAGATATAAGCAATACAATGCAATGCAAACTTCCACAGGCATGAGCTTTAGGCTGATCTGATCTGCTAGTTTGCATGTTCTCCCCATTCCTGATGGGTTTTCTGCCTCAGGCCAAAGATATGTGATATACAGTATAGGCTAATTTGTTTTTGTGTGTGTGTGTGTGTGTGTGTGTGTGTGTGTGTGTGTGTGTGTGTGTGTGTGTGTGTGTGTGCGTGCATTTGTGCCCTTTGTGGGCCCAAGTCCCTGAGACCCCAGGCCTCACATGACTCTGTACAGGATAATCAGAATAGAGAATAAAGTGAGTGATGAGTGTGCAGAATGATCCTAAATATAACAAATGATTATATTTCAAAGCTTGTTATGTTGTGACAACTAGGAATGGAGGAGGCATCATGCACAAAAGCTGCTTATGTGTCATCGTACCAGGAGAACACTGATGCTTTCACAGTCATCCAGGGCCCCGCTGCTCGAATCCGACCCAAGCACCTTCCTGAAGACTTTTTCACCTGTAAGTTTTTAGTTGTAGTCTTTGTCAGTCCCGACACATAAAATTTACTGTAATTATGCAGTGTTGCATGTTTTTGCTTTTAGCCTCGATGAGCATTCATTTTCTTTCTCTTATTGTCTGTCCTCTCTTCTATCCTGTAACAGTCAGGTATGAGGAGCTAGTGAGGAATCTTTCGGTATGAATCTTCTCATTACTGGCAATTAACATAAAATTTTTATTTGATACATTTTTTCAGCTTTTCCAGGTTATCATTTCTTTATATATTTGTCTGAAGTGCAGAGCTCCTGATCAGCCGATGAAGCCTTATCTAAAAGAGCACCTTCCTAAACGACTCCATTTTGCAAACAGTGTCCGTATAGAAAGAGCGCATCTCTACATGAAACCTCAGTGGCAAGCAGCCCTGTAAGTATTTACATGTTTTGGTCATCGACAAGGTGTGGGAGTGTTTTCTATTTGCCAGCACTTAGCATCACATTAGCGTAATCATTGCAATTGCTCCTGAGGGAAAATAAAAATGTGCGTTTAAGAAAGTCCAGGGTGTAATGTACAGTGGTGTGAAAGACTATTTGCCCCCTTCCTGATTTCTTATTCTTTTGCATGTTTGTCACACTTAAATGTTTCTGCTCATCAAAAACCGTTAACTATTAGTCAAAGATAACATAATTGAACACAAAATGCAGTTTTTAAATGAAGGTTTACGTTATTAAGGGAGAAAAAAAACTCCAAATCTACATCGCCCTGTGTGAAAAAGTGATTGCCCCCCTTGTTATAAAATAACTTAACTGTGGTTTATCACACCTGAGTTCAGTTTCTGTAGTCACCCCCAGGCCTGATTACTGCCACACCTGTTTCAATCAAGAAATCACTTAAATAGGGGCTACCTGACACAGAGAAGTAGACCAAAAGCACCTCAAAAGCTAGACATCATGCCAAGATCCAAAGAAATTCAGGAACAAATGAGAACAAAAGTAATTGAGATCTATCAGTCTGGTAAAGGTTATAAAGCCATTTCTAAAGCTTTGGGACTCCAGCGAACCACAGTGAGAGCCATTATCCACAAATGGCAAAAACATGGAACAGTGGTGAACCTTCCCAGGAGTGGCCGGCCGACCAAAATTACGCCAAGAGCGCAGAGACAACTCATCCGAGAGGCCACAAAAGACCCCAGGACAACATCTAAAGAACTGCAGGCCTCACTTGCCTCAAATAAGGTCAGTGTTCACGACTCCACCATAAGAAAGAGACTGGGCAAAAACGCATGGCAGATTTCCAAGGCGCAAACCACTTTTAAGCAAAAAGAACATTAAGGCTCGTCTCGACTTTGCTAAAAAACATCTCAATGATTGCCAAGACTTTTGGGGAAATACCTTGTGGACCAACAAGACAAAAAGTTGAACTTTTTGGAAGGTGCGTGTCCCGTTACATCTGGCGTAAAAGTAACACAGCATTTCAGAAAAAGAACATCATACCAACAGTAAAATATGGTGGTGGTAGTGTGATGGTCTGGGGTTGTTTTGCTGCTTCAGGACCTGGAAGGCTTGCTGTGATAGATGGAACCATGAATTCTACTCTCTACCAAAAAATCCTGAAGGAGAATGTCCAGCCATCTGTTCGTCAACTCAAGCTGAAGCGATCTTGGGTGCTGCAGCAGGACAATGACCCAAAACACACCAGCAAATCCACCTCTGAATGGCTGAAGAAAAACAAAATGAAGACTTTGGAGTGGCCTAGTCAAAGTCCTGACCTGAATCCTATTGAGATGTTGTGGCATGACCTTAAAAAGGCGGTTCATTCTAGAAAACCCTCAAATAAAGCTGAATTACAACAATTCTGCAAAGATGAGTGGGCCAAAATTCCTCCAGAGCGCTGTAAAAGACTCTTTGCAAGTTATCGCAAACACTTGATTGCAGTTATTGCTGCTAAGGGTGGCCCAACCAGTTATTAGGTTCAGGGGGCAATTACTTTTTCACACAGGGCCATGTAGGTTTGGATTTTTTTTCTCCCTAAATAATAAAACCCCTCATTTAAAAACTGCATTTTGTGTTATCTTTGACTAATAGTTAAATGTGTTTGATGATCAGAAACATTTTGTGTGACAAACATGCAAAAGAATAAGAAATCAGGAGGGGGGGGCAAATAGCTTTTCACACCACTGTATGTGCTGTTAGTATGATCTTTACTATCTCCTGCACCATCTTGATAATACTAAAACACATTCTGTGGACAGACCATGTTTGCAAGCTTCCTTTGGTATAGGAGAGCAATGATTCGTGAACATGGTTATGCTAGGGATTTGTAAAATGTCATAATGTGACATTTATTCAATGGTAATCTATTCACTTAAAGCTACCAACTGATACAGCCACTTTCTATTGATGGTTATGGACATCATGTGAGTTGAGTGAAGCCTGCAGAGCCTTGGTTTTTTTTGTGATTTGAATCACTAGTCAATGTGATTCCTTGGAGGAATTTTGGTCGGCTGTATGCTGGGGAAGTTAATTACTGTTCCAGGTTTCTCACTGTGGTTGGCTGGAGTCCTTTGTAACAGTTTCCAGTATAATACAATTCAAATCGCTTCCTCAAATCTAATTGCCTCCAGAATTTCTTTCATACATTTTTTTTAGTGTGCTAAATGTTAATAACCTTCTTTATATTGTTGGAAAACAGGGCTGGCAGTACTCAGACATGATATCATTTAATTAACTGTTCATATTTGTTATTATTTAGCTTATTAAGTAACTACTTAGTACTTTATTTAGCTTATTAAGTAAATACTTAGTAGTTACTTAATAACAATGACTTTAATTACTTTTTTTACACAGGACTAGCAGGCATTGTATATCAGTAGAGATGTGCTAGTCTGATTATTTTCATACCCTTATGACAAGAATGAAAAAGTAGGACGAATGTCCCTTCTAAAGTCCTTAAGCCACTTTATAAATATGGCCCTTGTTTATATTCAAGAGCTATCAAAGGACATTACCACAAAATTAGGAGGTAACTTTTAACATTTTAGTGAAATTCCTTTAACTTTATGGTCTTTCTGGCTCTGTTTTTATCCAGTAAGCCAAGTGAGGTCAAGTACTGCACTGGTGGGTTCCATGGTTCAGATAACGTCTTTACAAACATGCAGGTTGGTGTAGTATTCAGTAAATAACAAGCAATAACACTTTACACCACTATCTGTTCTGTTTTGCATGCATCACTTGGATATTTATTCATGCTTCAATCTAGTAATTTGAACAAAATTTATGGACTAGTCACAGTAAGGTCTTGGCTAAGATGCCGAGACGGATGCCAAGTACTTGTAGCTGCAATATATTAAGAGTGTTTTCCTGGAAAAACAGCATGTGCTGGGAGATGCTCAAGAACAGTGTGCTGAATGTGACTTAAGTGTGAGCATCATAGATGATAGATGTTATATATGTACTATAAGAGTAATATCCTGATTTAACACTGCTCTAGCCAGGAAAGCATAAAGGTACTTAAAGTACTTAATAATTCTCGTAATTTAATGTTACACAAATTATACTTGTCTCTTTAATGTTAATAGTCTTTTTTTTTTTTACAGACCATATTCATAGGATATGGACCAGCAATGAAATCCAACACAACTGTAGAACCCTTTGAGAACATAGAAGTCTATAATCTCCTGTGTGGTAAGTGATTGTGAACTCTGTACAGTGGAACCTTGGAATGCGAGTAACTTGGTCTTGATATACGAGTAGTACACGTGCTTTGTCTGCCGAGTGTCACATAATCACAACTAAGTTCTTCTCTCTTGCGCACCATGGGATTATGGGTAATCGTCTCCCATGCTCAGTCTCAGAGTCGGACGTCACTCGTATAGTCAACATCCGTGTGATTCCATGACACTCGCGCATGTGCACACACACTAACGGAATCAGTGCTGTAAAGTAATAATAAGACAAATTAACCTGCACTTTATCTTTGAAAAGAATCATGACAGAGCAGTGCTTTTATTAAAGTGACACACATTTTTACGATTTACGATTTATTTTTTACAGTGTGTATTAGAAAGTCTCCTTCTAGTGACTGCCCTGGCTTAATTACTATAAGAAACATTTCTATATTTTTAGTTAGCTTTGGCTTTTACATGCAAATTCAAAATCTTACAAAAGGTAATTTTTCCATACCAAAGCACATATACATACACACACATTGTTAAATTACATGAGTACAATACCAACAAACAATCTGTACTGGAACCATAAGCTGGACAAAAGGCCCAAAATAGGCTCCATGCACAGGAACTATAAACCTCTGCTACATTTCTATTTAATCCATCAGTCTCATTCAGTAATTAGTCCCATAAGGTAACCTTAACATATCTTAAATGCTGTTGAATATTGTAGGATATGGCCCACCCACATACCTGATGTTGTTCAAAGGTTATCTTTTCCTACTCTTTCCAAGACTATCCCAGTTCTAGTTCATAGTTCAGTCTCTACAGATCTTTTTCCATTTGTTCTAAGGTTTTCTTCTGTATTTCTTCCCTGAGAGTTCTATGTTAAGGACTTTCTTGTGATGTTGTTCTTGTCTTTTCTAAGCTAAGAGCTAGCCCAGCTCAACTTCTTGGATTTGTTTTCTATCATCTCTTGTCCAGTTGCTTTCCACAGTGATTGCTCAGTATGTGGCACTTGCGAGGAAGCAGCTGGAACCTGTGTACAATAGTCATGTTTTGTTATCAATGTTTTGGATCCATTCATTTAATGTTGGTGTAAAATATTCAGAGATGGTTATTCTGCAAGAAATGTTACATATTGGCCTTAAAATGCAGTCCTTGCTTGTCTGAACCAACATCTTTCATGACAACACTCAACCTAGGTAGAAAAAACTATCAACATAATTTTCTGTTGATTTACATCTTCTGTGGGATGCCTATGACAACCTGTCAATTGGTGGTACAACCAATGAAATATACTGTCACAGTCCTCTGGAATGCCATATTGTCTATTAGCTACCAAAGCATGTGGTCCTTTTTGCACAGTCCTTTCGAAATCCATGCCTCCCTCAGACTCTGTACAGCAGGCTCCATTCATCTGGTAGGCCGTTTCTGTAGATAAGGTCTGATTTGATGGCTTCTGGTGAAAGAAATTCTGCTAATTCCACCCATCAAATCTTCACTTATTATTCATTATTATGAAGGGAATTGTCTATTATCTAAGATGAAGGCTAATTACCTATGGATTACTACCTTTGTTTAGATTTGTTGGCAATTGCTCCTGCTCCTAACAACGGAACTCATGGGAGTCTCAACCATCTCCTGAGGAATCCGACTTATCATCCAGTCCACCCTCCTGAGATGTCTTCAGTGTCCAACTGTTCTACTGTTGTCCTATCTCCGAAAGATGACCTGGGCTGCACCTGCAAGTTGCACAACAAATCCGAGGTTGGCATGACAAAAGAATTACATGCACCCTGAATAAAACATTTAAAACATCAGGATGCCTGATCTGGATACAAGACATATGAAAAGGCTAGGTCTAAACTGGGATTATTTTATCAAATTATTTTCCGGTTGCAGGTGGAATATCTCAACCAGCGTCTGATTACGTCAGGTATGTAAATCTTTTGTCCAGATTTTACATTAGCGTTACATTTTCAGCACTGCTAGTTAATGAACTCATCTACCCTGACAGGTTCAACAGCCAGACACCTTCATCTTCCATATGGAACTCCAAGGGTTCTACAAGAGAATGCAGAATACTGCGTGCTTCAGCATTCATCTTACATTAGTGCATACAGCAAAGACATCCGCATGCCCCTTTGGGTTGCATACAGTCTAGAATCATTGGTAAGATTATTTTAACTTCTCTGAAAATGGAGGAAAAGAATGTCTTATCACAACTTTATGAATGAATACAGTTGATGAAGGCTATGTTTACATTGCAGGCTAAAGTGGTCTTCAAATTTTTTTTCCATAACAGTAGGAACAACACTGATCTTATTAAACCTGTTTTTCAATTGCATATGTGTTCCTTAATCACAGTGTTTCCCATCCCTAAAGTATTTTTGGGTGGGCCGCCCAAATATATCTGCCAATTATTATTTTTTAAATCTGTTCATCTGCGATCGAGTAGCAGGCAGAGCTCGAGTGCGCAAGTGTTCTGTACTGAGAAGCAGTAATGCAGCGGATGTTAGCTGCTGTACAAAGAATAAAAAGGCTGTAGTGGTGGTCGAAAATGCACTGTAGAGAAACATAATTTTGTTCAGTGAATGGGCTCTTCTTAAAAAAAAAATAAAGCAACCACACAGGAGGATTAACTCGCAAAACTAAAGCAGTTCAGATCTGTGCAGCACCAAAGCACTGGACTGATTTAAAAGTGATCAAGTTCTCGGATATTGATCTGTCATTTCTCTAGATCAGAGATGATAGAGATAGGATAGAGAAGGAACAGCCAATCAGCAGTAGTGTATGGATGTCTGTGATTGGCTGGTTTTGTGGCTGTTTTGTAACACTGGACAAAGTTGAGCGAGCGCGCACAGAAAATAAATGTTGCACGCGCATCGAGAAGTCGCGCGTGCACAGAGAATATTTTGAGCGAGCAGGGGAGACACCGCACGCGCAGAATCGCTCAGAATTGTGGCAGGAATATAACGCCATAATATTCCACCCTCAATGACCGATCGTGTGACTGATTTAAAAATTCGCTTGTGCTAATTGCTGAGCTTGACCTGTCATTTAATATCGCCCACCCACTCGTCACTTTATGTAAGAAATTAGTGGATGATAACCAATTAGTTAATCAATTCCTGTGTACTTTGGAGTACTATTATTGCCACGTTTAGGTCACCACCAGTTTTTTTAAACGCTCCCTATAACTCTGTGATGTACCGGGTTCTCGCGACTAACGAGCAGAGTTTAGGGGCCGGTTCGGTGCTAATTTTAGGGCACCGGCACCAATTTTTTGCTGTGGAAAAGCGCGGCACTGGTTCCAAAATTGGGAACCGGCACGGGAACCAGAGCAGTGGAAAAGGAGTATTACTGACCTGTCTTGGTATGGCTGTAGCATCTGTAGCATTTACTTCCAGTGATTGTACTAAGATGGGCTAATAATGTCAATCTAGGCACTGAATATATTGAGAAAAAAATGCTGTATTTTCTTGAATAATACTGGGGGTATAATGCAAATATGAAAATATCTAAAAAGAGCCACTTGACAATAATGATGATCAGCGTTATACATAGGCTGTTTATATATTTGGGCCCAGGGACCAACAAGTTACAGTGGCTTGCAAAAAATGCATTGGAATTCCACGTGAAAGACCAATACAAAGTGGTGTACACGTGAGAAGTGGAACGAAAATCATACATGATTCCAAACATTTTTACAAATAAATAACTGAAAAGTGGGGTGTGCGTATTTATTCAGCCCCCTGAGTCAATACTTTGTAGAACCACCTTTTGCTGCAATTACAGCTGCCAGTCTTTTAGGGTATGTCTCTACCAGCTTTGCACATCTAGAGACTGAAATCCATGCCCATTCTTCTTTGCAAAACTGCTCCAGCTCAGTCGGATTAGATCTTGCCACAGATTCTCGGTTGGATTTAGAACTGGACTGTGACTGGGCCATTCTAACACATGGATATGTTTTGTTTTAAACCATTCCATTGTTGCCCTGGATTTATGTTTAGGGTCGTTGTCCTGCTGGAAGGTGAGCCTCCGCCCCAGTCTCAAGTCTTTTGCAGACTCCAAGAGGTTTTCTTCCAAGATTGCCCTGTATTTGGCTCCATCCATCTTCCCATCAACTCTGACCAGCTTCCCTGTCCCTGCTGAAGAGAAGCACCCTCAGAGCATGATGCTGCCACCACCATATTTGACAGTGGGCATGGTGTGTTCAGAGTCATGTGCAGTGTTAGTTTTACGCCACACATAGCGTTTTGCATTTTGGCCAAAAAGTTCCATTTTGGTCTCATCTGACCAGAGCACCTTCTTCCACATGTTTGCTGTGTCCCCCCACATGGCTTGTGGCAAACTGCAAACGGGACTTCTTTTGGTTTTCTGTTAACAACGGCTTTCTTCTTGCCACTCTTCCATAAAGGCCAACTTTGTGCAGTGCACGACTAATAGTTGTCCTATGGACAGATTCCCCCACCTGAGCTGTAGATCTCTGCAGCTCGTCCCAGAGTCACCATGGGCCCATTTCTGATCAGCACTCTCCTTGTTCGGCCGGTGAGTTTAGGTGGACGGCCTTGTCTTGGTAGGTTTACAGTTGTGCCATACTCCTTCCATTTCTGAAAGATCGCTTGAACAGTGCTCTGTGGGATGTTCAAGGCTTTGGAAATCTTTTTGTAGCCTAAGCCTGCTTTAAATTTCTCAATAACTTTATCTCTGACCTGTCTGGTGTGTTCTTTGGACTTCATGGTGTTGTTGCTCCCAATATTCTCTTAGACAACCTCTGAGGCCGTCACAGAGCAGCTGTATTTGTACTGACATTAGATTACACACAGATGCACTCCATTTAGTCATTAGCACTCATCAGGCAATGTCTATGGGCAACTGACTGCACTTAGACCAAAGGGGGCTGAATAATTACGCACATCCCACTTTTCAATTATTTATTTGTAAAAAATGTTTGGAATCATGTATGATTTTCGTTCCACTTCTCACGTGTACACCACTTTGCATTGGTCTTTCACGTGGAATTCCAATGAAATTGCTTCATGTTTGTGGCAAAATGTGGAAAAGTTCAAGGGGGCCGAATACTTTTGCAAACCACTGTATGTGTTAAAAGTGCATCGCATACATAGTACCCCCACCCCTACTCACCTCGGGGCAAGGAAAAAAAGTTCAGGCTGAGGAATTTTTTCCATATCAGGCCTGTAAACTTGACATAAACTTTTTCAATTACAAAATAGTGAATATTAGGGAGAAAAGTCCGGCTTTGAAACCAGACAAATTAATTGATGCAGATGATAAACTAATCATATCAAATCAGAACCTAGAATACTAGAAGAGAATGAACTAATTACACTCATATATCTTCTGCAAAATCATCAACTTGTGAATTAGATCCTATACACATACAATCTATATACACATTTTCACAAGCAGATAGTACCAGCAGTAACAGAACCCCTGTTGAAAATAATGACCTCTACACTTAGCAGTGGGTATGTTCCAAAATCTTTAAAATTAGCAGTTATTAAACCAGTAATTAAGAAACATGATCTTGACCCAGGTGTCCAATTACAGGCCAATATCAAACCTCCTCCTTAAGATTCTGGAAAAGATGGTACCATAGCAGCTATGTTCATATCTACATAGGAATAGCATTTACGAACTGTATCAGTCAGGATTTAGGCCTCACCACAGCACAGAGACGGCACTCGTTAAAGTAGTAAATGACCTCCTATTGGCCTCTGATCAGGGTTGTGTCGCTTTATATTACTTTTGACATCATTGATCATAGTACAGTGGAACCTTGGATTATGAGCATAATACGTTCCAGAAGTGGGCTTGTATTCCAAAACAAATTTTCCCATAAGAAATAATGGGAACTCAAATTATTCGTTCCACAGCCCCAAAAAATAAATACATAAAAAAAAATGTATACAAAATATAAAGTAAAAATAAAACAAATTAACCTGGACTTCACCTTTAAAAAAGTAACAATAAATCCCAACAGATAAGTGTTTCCGTTTATGCGTTCAGGCATTGTGTGTGTGTGTGTGTGTGTGTGTGTGTGTGTGTGTGTGTGTGTGTGTGTGTGTGTTTGTGAATGTGTCTGAATCTAAAGTTAGATGACAGGAGGAATCAGCCCCTCTCGTCTCCTCCTTCTCATCTTACACAGTAAACCTTTCTCCTCTCTTATTTAAATTTCACACAAACACACATACACAGACATTAACGGAAAGGCTGTTTAAAAAGCTTTAAAAAGAAACTCTCTAAAGCCACTCGCGTGAGCGCATACTAACTTCTGGTCCGAATCATGCAGTGCATAGCGTCTATGGGAGTCACGTGGCTAAAGAATGAACGACTCGGACTAGAAGACTCATGAGGTGCTCCGCTCATTTTTGTTTTTTGTACATAACCTAGAGAGATTTTGAGATGCTTCGCGCATTCTCACCCAGTAGATAAATAATGAATCACTCTCTGAGACCACTTGTTCTTCTGAGTAACATTAAATTTAAAAAGAACAAATCGTTCATGAACAAATCGTTCACTCCTTAGTTGCCAAGGCAACTAAGGAGTGGCTCAAGAATAAGTACATTAAGGTCATGGAGTGGTCTAGCCAGCCTTCAGACCTTAATCCAATAGAAAATTCATGAAGAAAGCTGTAACTTTGAATTGCCAAGCAACAGGCAAGAGACCTTAAGCATTTAGAGAAAATCTGTAAAGAATATTGGATCGAAATGCATCCCAAGATCAGCAAATCTGGTAAACAACTACAAAAAACATTTTCCGACTGTGCTTTCCAGCAAGGGTTTCTCTACCTAGTACTAAGTCAAGTTTTGCTTGGGAATCAAATACTTATTTCAATCATTGAAATGCAACTTAATTCATAACATTTGTATCGTGTGCTTTTTCTGGATTTTTGGTTGATATTCTGTCTCAATCCTTTACCATAAACCTATGATAAAAATTATAGACCCTTCATTTCTTTGTAAGTGGGCAAACTTAGAAAATCTGTAGAGGATCAAAAACTTTTTTTATACTGTATATATAATGCATACCACCACAGGTTTATTTCAGACCTGTGGCTGCAACATGGCCTCAGAAACAATCCATCTATCCATCCATTCTTAATAGTGCTTTAAGTCCACTTCAGGGTAGTGGTGGCAGCAGGAGAAACAAAGGAGAAGCAAATATGCCTAGATTGCCTATCCCTAATCTCTTCCTAGGGGATCCCTAACTGCTCTCAGGCTAGCCAAGATAAATAATTACTCCAACCCTCCAGCTTGCTGTGCCTAGTACACTTCCAACAGAAATTGACTGGGGAACAGCTTTACCAGGTTTCAGAACCACTGCAGCAGGTCTATTCCGAGTTCGTTCGAGATTTTCTAAATTCTCTTGCCTGCAGTATAAATGTAGCATAACTTAATTTCAGTTCCCCAGCTCTCATAATTTACATGTTTGATACAGAAATCTATATCTAACAGAAAATATTTAGAACAGCTTTTTACCCCACTCCTGGGTACAAAGCTTAGTATCCCTGCTGTATGTGCTGCCATAACAGTGCTCCAGCTGAAGTGACCTGTCAGGTAAGTCTCTCAGTGCGGCTAATCTTTGAAAAGCCGACTTGTGGAGCTTCTATCTAAAGCTTATAAAACAAGTTTTTTGGGGTTAAAGGAAAGTCACTGGAGGAAAGTCACTGGGAAAAAGGGCCAGTCTGGCCACTCTTTAATTATGATTTATTTTGTTTCCAGAGTGTTCAAAGGGGCTCTGAAGCCTGTTTCTTTGATGTGGTCAGTGTAAGGGTGGGCATCCATCCTACAAATAAGTTGAGGGTGCTGAGAAACCTATAAGATTCAAAAGAAAGACTGGAATCTATAATCACACCCAGGTATTTTACTGCAGCATATGATTAAATAGAAAGGCCATCCAGAGTTACTGTGTGATCAGAATGCTTACTTGCAGCTTCACATATTCCTTGTACAAGTACAGTAAATGTGTTTAGTCAGATTTAAGCATTTTACTACAGTAGCGTCCAGTGTTTAATGTCCTTTAAACATGATTATAAAACAATACAACGCATGTTATAATAAGGAAAATCTCCATCGCTTCCATTCCAGGGATTAAAAACAATAACAATGTCAATTTTAGAAGCTGGAATCCAGAAGATTTTAAATGTACACAAATCTAAGAAGAGGCCTGAAGCACTGAAGGTCTTCAGAAAGGCTTCAGACCATGAGGGTTTTAAAAGTAATCTCATCCAAGGAGCTGGCTTAAGTTAGTGTGTGAGGAATTTGAGTTTAAGTTTGTGTGAGGAATCTAATGCCTCTTTTCCACTGCATAGAACGGCACGACACGGTTCAGTTCAACTCACTTCAGTTCGGCGCAGTTTGGCTCGGTTTGCGCTTCCACTGCAGTGTAGTAACACTTTAGCGTGGGCGGGATTACTCACACGCGCGGCGCCGCTACTGCCGTGACGTCATCGTAAACGCGCCACAAACAAACACACAACAATGGAGCATATCCACGGCATGGTGTTCTTCATTCTCGGCATGTGGATGTTTTTAACAGCGAGACGAAGGAGTTTGTTTCAAAAGAGGCCGACGGTTAATACAAAAAGGTGCGTGCGATCCTTCTCTGGCTGTTCTAAATATATCGGTTTTGTTGTGTCTCGTGTCGCAAGTTCGGTGACGCAGTAATGACGATTTTCTCCGGCTAATCAGTGACCAGCGTGTTTACACATCACGTTTTGGTAACGGTTCGGCGCGCTTGGAACCTCGGCCGAGGTGGTACTGAAAAAAGGACCAGGTACTATTTACTGTTCCCAGTGGATAACCCCCCAAAAGTGAGTAGAACTGAACCGTGTCGTGCCGTACTATGCAGTGGAAAAGCGCCATTAATGTACAGGTGTGAACAGCTGAGACATGTTCACACCTGGGGAAGGGTGAATTATTTGCATTTGAATGTTGTCTGACAGTGTAAAGCATGCAGATTAACACTAAAACAATAGCAACTGAGAATGGAGCTGAAGGTCTTTGCCCGAACCCGACGGGACCCGACGAGTTCGGGCTTAATTAATATAATTTTACATGGGCTCGGGCTTGCTCTGTAAATGAGCGGTCATGTGATGCGTTTTGATTAGAGCGAGAGTAATGCGAAAATGGATGCTGAGAAGGTTAACCAGAGGCTTGTCACTGGCGATTACGTTTTGCTTGCACCAGCAACTAAAGCAAAGTCCATGTACATAATGGGAATAATGAGCCAGTGGGTTATGTGAAATGCAAAAAGTGCGACATTCTGTTAAAGTACGACAGCAAAACAACAGGGAATTTGACGCTGGAAAGGCCTGTTGATCAACACCTGCTAGTGCCCAGAATCAACCAACAATCAAATTGTACAGTCATACAGTATCAAAACCCATCCCTGCGAAGGTTAAACAAACAATAACGGAGATTTTTATGGGACTATTGTTGGCCTATTTATAGGGTAAGTGTATGCCTGGACTTATTTTGAGTGCTGAGATGTTACAGAGGGCTTTTTTATTTTTTGTTCCAACTTCCAAGGTGCCTGTAGCTTATACGTTAGTCATAAATAAATTATGTTAAAACAGGTATAAATGACTCATTCTTGACCAAAGGCAAAAGAGCTGTGTTCTTGCGCACATTTGAATAATGTCGGGCTATAAACGGGTTCGGGCTTTTAAAAGGCCGTCAATCAAAATGTACTTGTCGGGCTCGGGCCGAAATCTGTCGGGCTAACTTTTAAGGCCCGATTACAGCTCTAACTGAGAATGAATAATGAATTAAGAGGCCCTGATTATACTGCATAAATGTAATTTGGTACAACAACATTCCTGAAAAAAACTCCTATGAAACATTTACACAAATGTAAGACAATTTTTTTTTTTACTTTTTCTAATGTTCTATTCTGAAAGAATAGTTTATAGTTATTTCTATATATTTAAAGTCTTTAAATGTAACTTTTTTTAATAATAACAATAAATAGATACAAACAGAGGCTCTACAGTTCATTCTTTGTACAAAATCTGGTTCAGATTTTTAATGGTTGTTTTATAAAGTACTCAGATGTGGAAATTACCATCACTGTAGTATTTCTTCGATACAACATATTGTTATGATTTTTTTGTGACTTTAGCTCTAATAACAATTAAAAACCGCAGCAACTGTAGCTGTTTTGCAAAATGTCCTTTTGCGCCACCTGGTGGTCATTTCACGAATGACTTTGAAATGTGACTGATTTATTTTGGCGCTGTCATTTTGCTGTGCCAGTGAGTGCGGCGTTAATAGGCAACTTCTGGTTGACAATCTACTGCAGACTAGTGTGTGGCAGTACTATTAATCGGTTAAGGCTGTGGGTTACTGGGTTACTGATCGGAAGGTCGGGGGTTCGAACCCCAGCATCGGCAAGTTGCCACTGTTGAGCCCTTGAGCAAGGCCCTTAACCCTATCTGCTCCAGGGGCGCTGTAAGCTGGCTGACCCTGCGCTCTGACCCCAGTTTCCTAATTGGGATATGCGAAGAAGAAATTTCGCTGTGCTGTAAAAAGTACATGTGACAATAATTGAATATTCTTCTTCTTCTTCTAATCTTTTGGATAATTATCCCCTGAGTCTCTTGAGTATAGTCGCACCAATCTTGTAAAGGCATGCACAAAATCCTTTAATGAGTTTGCTAAGGTACAGTATTTTCTTCATATCAAGCAAATCATTATAAATATACATAGCCAGAGATAAAAAGGGTAATTTTTATAGATAAACTAATTACGGGGGGAAATTTCACTGCATTTCACAAGACAGATGCTTACATTATGTGCACCTTTCTCTCTCTCGCTCTATTTTTATCTCGCTCTCACACTCACTCAGTCTGGAGTGCAACCCGTAAGTTCCGCACAGGAAGAGTGTGTTCGTGCAGATGTGCGTGTTCCAGCCGAAGCGAGTCAGTACTGCTCCTCCTACCAGGACAACCAAACACTAACATACGGATTTCTCCATCCTCCAAGTAGGTTCACACACTTACTGAAATTATACAGACCTAACAACTCACATGTATATATGTATGTATTTTTAGATTATATTTTTACATTATTTAACAAGCCCAACTTCCTCTACAGATTTGACTTCATATGGAAATGAGTCTGACTCACTCATCACAAGTAACATGGCACCAATGTTTACAGTATTCAAAGGTAATTCCATATTAAAGCCAGGGTAAACATGGGGCAGCAGGGCAAAGCAATCCAAAAGAGAGATCCAATCATGGATATTAACACAATCAGACTGATAACAGGGAAATCTAGCATTCACGTAAACAGAGCATTACAGGGTTTTCAGGTCGGTTTTCATGTCCTTTATATTTAGTTGTTAGTGCCCCCTCTTTTAATTCTATGTTTTTGTATAATATGTAATATAATATGTTTTTGTATTAGGCAAATACAGCGTCAGACAATTATTTACATTATTTATTTAACAAAAATTAAGCCTAAATTAAAAAAAAACACAGGCTATACTAAGTACTCCCTTACTGATTCTGCAGGACTTAAGAAGGTAAGTTGCACCCAGGTCCCGCTAATCATCAGGCCTTAATTAATTGACCTTCAGCCGATGTGCAGACCTCTAAAAGCGTTAAATATAAAGATTTTAAAAAATTGGCAGTTTGCTGGTGTGGAGCATGCAGGTATGTGTTAACAACATTACAAGTTCAACATTACAAGTGAAAGATAATATAGCAGGGTGGTTTTGCCTAAACCAAATAGCATTTCAGCAGAAACACTTCGAGCATGGTGGTAGAGGGTTGATAATTTGGGCTTGTTTTTTCCACCTGGGCACCTTGCAGTCATTTAGTCAACTATGAACTCATTTGTATACCTGACTATTCAAGAGACAAATGTGATGCCGTATGTCCAACAGCTAAAATTTGATCAAAATTGAGTCATGACATCAGGACAATGATCCAAAACACACTGGTAAATATACATCAGAATGGCAGAAAAAAATCAAGGTTTTGGAATGGTCTAGTCAATATCCACACCGCAACACTATTGAAATGCTGTGGTAAGACCTTAACAGAGCCGTGCATAAGCAAATGCCCAGAAACTTAAATGAACTGGAGCAATTTTGTTAAAAAATAATGGACCAAAACAACGTGATAGACTAAGTCATACATATTGATCCTAAAAGTTGATCTACAAGTTGTTGAACAAGGGGGAATATTTAGTATTGCCCACATTATTTTGTTTCTTTTTGGCTTCCTTTTTGTTGATTTTGTTATTCGTGGGTGGGTGAATTTCATGATCAGATGAGTTGTTTTGTTTTTACAGGAAAATAAATAAATAACTAAAAACAGAATTAAAAGAGAGGCCACTAGCTTCACACATTACTTTTATAAATACTGAGCTAATATTTGAGTCATTTTTCAAAGTGCATTGAATTTATGTTTCAGGTTTACTTTGTTTTTCTTTCAGGAATTTGGGACTATTTCCATAATGTTCTTGTGGTACAATATTCAAAAAATATGAATGGTGTAAATGTCATGAGTGGACCAGTTTTTGATAAGGACTTTGATGGAAAATATGATGTCATGAAAAGGAAGATGAAGTGAGTTATTTGGCCATAGTTATTTAGTTTTTTTTTTTTTTTTTTTTTATGTACTGATTATACAGTGGTGTGAAAAACTATTTGCCCCCTTCCTGATTTCTTATTCTTTTGCATGTTTGTCACACTTAAATGTTTCTGCTCATCAAAAACCGTTAACTATTAGTCAAAGATAACACAATTGAACACAAAATGCAGTTTTTAAATGAAGGTTTACGTTATTAAGGGAGAAAAAAACTCCAAATCTACATGGCCCTGTGTGAAAAAGTGATTGCCCCCCTTGTTAAAAAAATAACTTAACTGGGGTTTATCACACCTGAGTTCAATTTCTGTAGTCACCCCCAGGCCTGATTACTGCCACACCTGTTTCAATCAAGAAATCACTTAAATAGGAGCTACCTGACACAGAGAAGTAGACCAAAAGCACCTCAAAAGCTAGACATCATGCCAAGATCCAAAGAAATTCAGGAACAGATGATAACAAAAGTAATTGAGATCTATCAGTCTGGTAAAGGTTATAAAGCCCTTTCTAAAGCTTTGGGACTCCAGCGAACCACAGTGAGAGCCATTATCCACAATGGCAAAAACATGGAACAGTGGTGAACCTTCCCAGGAGTGGCCGGCCGACCAAAATTACCCCAAGAGCGCAGAGACAACTCATCCGAGAGGCCACAAAAGACCCCAGGACAACATCTAAAGAACTGCAGGCCTCACTTGCCTCAATTAAGGTCAGTGTTCACGACTCCACCATAAGAAAGAGACTGGGCAAAAACGGCCTGCATGGCAGATTTCCAAGACGCAAACCACTTTTAAGCAAAAAGAACATTAAGGCTCGTCTCAATTTTGCTAAAAAACATCTCAATGATTGCCAAGACTTTTGGGAAAATACCTTGTGGACCGACGAGACAAAAGTTGAACTTTTTGGAAGGTGCGTGTCCCGTTACATCTGGCGTAAAAGCATTTCAGAAAAAGAACATCATACCAACAGTAAAATATGGTGGTGGTAGTATGATGGTCTGGGGTTGTTTTGCTGCTTCAGGACCTGGAAGGCTTGCTGTGATAGATGGAACCATGAATTCTACTGTCTACCAAAAAATCCTGAAGGAGAATGTCCGGCCATCTGTTCGTCAACTCAAGCTGAAGCGATCTTGGGTGCTGCAGCAGGACAATGACCCAAAACACACCAGCAAATCCACCTCTGAATGGCTGAAGAAAAACAAAATGAAGACTTTGGAGTGGCCTAGTCAAAGTCCTGACCTGAATCCTATTGAGATGTTTTGGCATGACCTTAAAAAGGCGGTTCATGCTAGAAAACCCTCAAATAAAGCTGAATTACAACAATTCTGCAAAGATGAGTGGGCCAAAATTCCTCCAGAGCGCTGTAAAAGACTCGTTGCAAGTTATCGCAAACGCTTGATTGCAGTTATTGCTGCTAAGGCCGGCCCAAGCAGTTATTAGGTTCAGGGGGCAATTACTTTTTCACACAGGGCCATGGATAGGTTTGGATTTTTTTTCTCCCTAAATAATAAACCCCTCATTTAAAAACTGCATTTTGTGTTTGCTTGTGTTATCTTTGACTAATAGTTAAATGTGTTTGATGATCAGAAACATTTTGTGTGACAAACATGCAAAAGAATAAGAAATCAGGAGGGGGGCAAATAGTTTTTCACACCACTGTATGTCACCTATTATTTAAAATGAACTTTTTTAAAAAATAATTTTTGGACATTGACATGGATTAAGGATAGTCAACTTCTTTATTCTTGTCTATAAATGTGCTTTAAGATTTAATGTTCAGATTTTCAACCTGGTATGATTTCATTCAAGGCAAAAGTGGGAATGAGGGGGTATTTTGCATAATTTAGCATAACCTCTTCTCTAGCTCAGCTCAGTTTTAAGGAAAGTTTCTCACATTTTGGAGATCTCTATGTATTGGGTTAACTTGTTAAAATGTGTATAATATTGCACATCTAGTGAAAGTGTGGCAAACTGCAAAATACTGTGCTTTTTGTCTGTAACAGGAATGACATACCTGTACCCACTCACTTCTTCGTGATCTTGATGAGTTGTAGGAATATACATCAACCCCTACACCAATGCAAGAGTCCAATTGAGGCCGTATCATTTATTCTGCCTCACCGTCCAGATAACATTGAGACCTGTCATGTAAGCAGAGTTCCCTTGTAATACTGCAGTCCCTGTTTTTGTCGGAATAAGTTTTAAAACATTGACAGATTTTAAAATGCTTATGAAGTGGGTTTGAAGATTGAGTGTTGAGCTTGAAAGTTGATTCTAATAACAGAAATGTATATATCTTGCTTGTACAGAACAGCAGCGATTATTCTTGGGTTCAGAACTGGATTCAGTTTCATGTGGCACGGATACGAGACATCGAGCTTCTCACAGGGCTGAGCTTCTATCCCGAGCTTTTGCCTGTCGAAGACGCCTTACAGCTAAAGACTTTTCTAAAAACTTTTTAGTTTTAAATGCAAAGCATTTTTCAAGGACCTCATAGATCTTGTGTCTGTGAGTCTGGATATCTTTTGTTTGTCAACTGAGTACCAAAGACTGTATCTGTATCACAATTAACTTTTTTTATTATTGGGGAAAAATGCTTTAACTTTTTAAAACATTAATGATGTTTTCTAGTATTAATTATCACTAAAACATAGTGATTGTTTTGACACATATGGCAATTGCAATTTAAACTGCGAAATTTAACCATTAAATGCAAATTTTTTTATTCAAATGTATTAAAAAAAAACAAATACTTAAATTACTGACAAACTCCATATAAATTCCTGACTATGCATACATTACCTTAAAAATTGCAACCTTTTGCAAGTAAATAATTGCACAGGTCCATATTGCAATTTAGAATTTTATGCAATTAATTGTGCAGCATTAATGTATTCTTACTTTGATAATGTCTATTATCGTTTGATTATAAAGACAAACTGCTCAAATCATATTTACTAAGACAAAGTATCTTTATTATGTATTCATGCATATTATTTTTGTTTATTAATTTATAAAGTTCTGTGATGACAATCTCAAAAAATGTATAATCAAAGAAATTAAAGCTATAGTTCCTTCTGATTGTTTTCCTTTTAAAAATGTTTATGGTACTAAAGCCAGACAATTTCTCTGCCTTCATCTAATCACATACATGTACAATTTTATTTTACAGTTCTCAGGTCTCAAAGGTCATGTCTTCACATTCTTATGACTTGTGTCTGCAAGTGAGTGTAGTCGGGTACACACAACACTGCACTGGTTTGCCCTTTAGGATGTTTTAGCAACCTGTGCTGCTTGTTTAACTCCTGCAAAGGAAGAAATCATCTGTGGACCAGTGTCTATCACTACAGGACCTCTACACATCTAGAACTAGGCGGGCTACAGTAAGTGCTGACTAGAGGAGGACTATGTATGTTTAGGGTGTTGTGAAGGTACTGTATGAGGTGGCTCTGCTTCTTGTGTACCTACTCCACTGAATCATTTAAATCCCAAACTCTCTATTTATAAACTTGTGAAGACCCTACCCCTTGATCCCTACCTAGGGGACTTTTTGCCATGCCGTCAGGATTGGATCATTAACAGTCAGATCTCAGATGACAGAATTTTCTTCACCATGATCAGACTCTGTTTTATCCTCTATCACACACAGGAAAATATATGCAAATTAATTGTTCTATATAAATGATTAGGCACTGTGCAAAAGTTAAACAAATGCTGTCAAGTCAATCAGAAAATAGAATCGTTGGCGAAGGAATGAAAAAATAGTCAATTCTAGAGTAACTTTTGTGGGGGGGCAGAAAATAAGGTAAACTCTGACTTCTTGGGGTGGAGCGTCTGCCACACCCCAATGTCCTATATCTTGACATATAGAAGTGAGCACTCTAGTACGTTTTGAGAGTGGGGATGTACCAGGTGGAAGTTTATCCAGAGAAGGATTGAGATGGCAGTTGAAATCTCCTCCCACAAAGCGAATTCAGTAAATTCTGCAAATGTCTTAGATAGGAAATCAAGGTAACAGCCAGTGGGGAATAGATATTCATAAACGTTACAACACTGCCTGAAAGAACACCCTTTACAATCACATAACGACCCTGTTTATCTTTTACACAATTCAGGTACTTAAAAATAAGCTTTTTACTAACCAGGATGGTCACACCTCTGCTGTAGAATGTAGAATGCCTCTTTTTTTCAGAAATTTGAATTCTCTTGGCAGGTTTATGGAGACCATGGATGTTCCAGGAACAGAGCTTAAGAGTGCTTAATTTAAATGTGGACATTAAACATATTAGTTATTATACTGACAGGATGATCCACCCCTATAACCCATGATATTTGATACCTAAGTAGATCGAACTTAAAAAGGGAGAAAAATGTCTTAATAAAATCTGACTTAACCCACTGACATGTATATACCGAGCTAAATGAAGAAAACAACAAAAGTGAAGAACAAGAACATAGGGAGGGCTTTTCCTCCACTCAGGAAACATAAACACCAAACATAAACCTTACAAATAGTAATGAAAAACAAATTGGCACTGTCTAGAATAAAACGGCCGTAAAGAGCTCAAAACCATCTCCTCGAAGTGGCCAGTGTATTAAAGTTACATATAATACTTAAACTTAGAGCGGTCCCACCACTCGGTTGAAAAGTAAACGCTTTCATGAACACATTTTGCAAATAACAAAAGGCATATTATGAACCTGTGCTTAATGACTCTGTCCCCCATGATTATGTGTCAGACAGAGAGGTTAGGTAATCGTGTGCCTCTTGCAGTGTGTGAAACCTCCTCTTGGAGTCGTTGGAGAGTAGCTGGAAAGAGCATGGCGTATGGTATTTTACACTCCCGAAACTGCCGTTTCACCTCATCAAAAGCCTTACGTATGTTTCTTAATCATTGCAGCGGGTTACGGTTAGTCATCATAGAACGAAAGCTTAGATACATTGTAGGTTAAAGCATCCTCTCTTTGACTGGCATGTCATGCCACATCCATCACCCTCTGTTTATCTCTAAATGTGTGAAAACGCAGCAACAGAGGCCTAGGTTTGTTTGTCGCGTTCAGCTTTGTTGCTAGTGAGCGCTACGTTCTTTACAATTTAATACACCCAGATTTAGTTGTTATTTGGAGAAAACTTGGCAGCCAAGATTCAAAGAAATCCACCAGACTCCCTTTCTCTGTGTCCTCTGGCAGGCGAAAACCTGAATATTCAGCCGTCTGTTGTAGTTCTCAGCCATGTTCAAACTGTAGGTCAGTGCCCTAACCTGTTTCTCCCACTCGCTAATCCTAGGCTCATGTGTAGCGGTAGCACTCTCCGACGCTGCTATCCTAGCCTCTGCTTACTAGCAGCCTGGAGCTCTGCCTAGTGCTTGTGAATAGTCGTGGCGAGGGGATTCAGCTTTTCATCTATTACTGATAATAGATAATAATGTTTGTGGTCACTGGGTCGAAGGCCTTAGTCAGAGCAGGGTCGAGTTCACCAGAAACCTGAAAGTCGGCCTGTGAGCCACACTCACCGCGAGGGTCTTTTTTGTCTTTATTCTTTTGGGTTCCATTTTCTTAAAAGATTGTGGCCAAAAAAAGGCTTCTAAGGACATATCATTAAATGTTAATTTTAGATTACCTTCCTTACGGTAAATTTTTATAGGATAAACAAGAAAATGGCGAGTAAAAGAAAAAGAAAACAGAGTGGCGCAGAGCTCCAGCCAAAACGTTGTGTTCACCTCTCCGCCATCACCACGCCCCATAGAATAAACTCTGCAATAGTTGTTGTAAAAGGTTGTTACAATATCTTGGAGAATTCAATTCAATTTTATTTGTATAGGGCTTTTAACAATTGTCATTGTGTCAAAGCAGTTTTACACAATCAAAAGAATTATTTAAGTTTGTATGGAATGTGAATGTGTATGAATCAAAATGGTCAGATAGTCCCTGGTGAGCAAGCCGCAGGCGACAGTGGCAAGGAAAATTAAACGCTGATACAAATGCGAAACTTTCGTGGCAACGATACAAAAACAGGAAGCCACGTCACTCAATTTACAATTCAAAATTCAAATAAAATTTTTTTTTCGTCACATACACAGTCATGTATAAGCATGAAATTTCATGAAATGCTTATACGACTGCTGTTGACCTCAATATTACAAAAAATAAGGGAATAAAAAAAACTTAATTTACATAATATACAGCAATCGGAATATAATTTTTTTTATATACAGCAATAGGAATATAAAATTTTTTAATAAAATAGTGGAATAAGATAGAAATGTAAAGAAGTTAAAGAATATATATTAAAAATAGAAAAAAATATATAGTAATATTAAATATAATAGGAATGTGATGTAGTGCAGTGTAGAACCGAGTCCAGTTATTGGCAAGATAATGTGCAAGATTGCAGGTCAAGTTCACAGTATGCAAAATGTGCAATGTTCCATGTGTGGCCGTATGTGTGTGTCCTAGTAAACAGTAAAAAGTTTGCAAAATGTGCAAGCGTGCGAGTGTTAGGTCGTGATTGAACGCTCATATGGCCTGCGGGAAGAAGCTCCTCCTCAGTCTTTCTGTGTAGGCCGATACTGTCCACTGGGCTCCTGTTGATGATGGGGGTCTGGTAGTTCCTCTTCTGCTTAGTACTAAAGTCCACTATCAACACCTTTGTCTTTGTGACGTTCGGCACCAGTTCTCCAGATTTCTGCTATAGCAGCCCGGCCATGTACATTGACCCTGTGAAGATCCCAACAAACAGTTTTGGTGGAAATCTGGTGCAGTTGAGGTGCACATTTAATTCTGCAGTTTCATTCTTCTTGGTGGTACAGTATGCTGACATTACCCTGGATACCGTGGCTCTTGATACACATATCAAAAAGACTTGCTGTCTTGGTCATGTATGCGCCACTGAGACACGCACCAACAATTTTATTCTCTTTTGATCTCTGATATGTCACCCATAATGTGTACATTGCAACATTTTAAGCAAAACTGTGCTTTTACTCTGCTAATTAAACCTTCGCACTCTGCTCTTACTGATGGAATGTGCAAACAATTAATATTGACCACCAGGCTGCTCAAATTTAGCCATGAAACCTCCAAAAGAACCATTGGCTCAGTTGTGATCATGTAACGCTCGACAGACAAAGTGCATGCGTACTATAGTACTTGTATATAAAAACCTTGCTTGTTTAACAAGTTAACATTTATAAGATTTTGCTTGTCTTGCAAAACGCTCACAGACCAAATAATGGATTAAATGGATATTTAATCTCAATGTTAACAATACTGAGAGATTCAAGTAATTTAACTAAACAATTCTACAAAATGCATATTCTAACTAAGGAAACAGTTAGGAACTATTCACATTTATTCCCACTTAAAATGGCTCAAATCACACACAAGTGGATCACACCAGATGCACATGATTAGTAGAAAATTACTCAGGATTTTAAATGAGGCTTGCCCTATTTAAACCTCAGATATTTATATTGGTGGGCTCCTTATTGTTGAATTGAGAGTGAGCACAATGGTGAGAGCAACAGAGCTCCCTGAGGCCTTCAGAAAACAAAATATAGCAGCCTATGAGTCTGGTAAAGGTTTTAAAATCAATCATCCCACTGTCCAGAAAATAGTCTACAAGTGGAGGGCTTTTAAAACATAGTCCCAAATAACAAAAATTGACAGCAACGTCTCATGCTCCTCACTAGCCTCATGATGTTGTTCTGAGGCAATGCGTTCCACTCTTCCACAAGTTAGTAATATCAAAGGGAACTTTTACTTATTTCATTCAAATTCAGAGCAAATAGGAAAAGCACTCATGTAAATATCCCTAACATATTGTGAGTAGTGTATAACTTGAGTAAAAACAAAGATGTAAGCATTTAGCATTTAAATTAATTTATTTAAGGGAATAAAGTTGTCCAAATTTAACTGGCCAACACTTGTCGTGATTTAAAGAATTCAAGAACAGATGAGAAACACGTGTATCAGTCTGGAAAGGGATACCAAGTTATTTCTAAGGCTTTAGGACTCCAGTGAACCATAGTGAGAGCCAGTATTCACAAGATGGAAAAAAGCTTGGAACAGTGGGGAACCTTCTCAGGAAAGGCCAGCCTTACCAAAATGACTTAAAGAGCTTAACAACTCATTCAGGAGCTCATAAAGCTCTTTGTAATTTTTTATTTAAGGTTATCGACTACTAGTTGAATCTACTTTGTAATTCTTGTATTTGGCAGCTTGGCAGGTTGGACAACAATTGTTCAAAGTGATTCCGGAGTTGTTCCCCGTGTCCCCTGTAATTGGCCAATGGTTTTTTTTTAGTTAGAAACATAAGCTGATGTGAAAAATTCCCAGATAACTCGATAGTCAAATAAAATATTGCAATAAAAGTTTCATTTACAATAACAGGTCTCATTAGCCTCAGTTAAGGTCAGTGTTCATGATTCAACAATATGAATGAGATTGGGCAAAAATGCAATCAATGGAAGAATTCCAAGGTGAAGGCCACTGCTGACCAAAAAAACAGCAGCTCTGGTCACATTTCCTGAACTTTTGAAAGGTGTGTCCTCCGTCACATCTGGTGTAAAACTAACACAGCATTTCATAAAATGAATATCATAACAGTCAAACATGGTGGTGGTAGTGTGATGGTCTGGGGTTGCTTTGCAGATTGAGGAACTGGACGACTTGCCATAACTGATGGAGCCATGAATTCTGCGCTCTACCAGAAAATCCTGAAGGAGAATGTCTAGTCATCAGTTTGTGACCTCAAAGTCAAGTGCACCTGGGTGATGCAGTAGGACAATCATACTAAACACACCAGCAAGTCCACCTCTGAATGGGCAAAAAAATACACAAAATTAAAGTTTAGTTGGCCTAATTAAACTTAAATCCAATTAAGATACTGTGGGAGGACCTTACCCAGACTGTTCATGATAAAAAATAAAAAAAAAAGTAAAGGAGAAAAAAAACCCAATGTGAATAGAAGAGTGGGCCAAAATTCTTCCACAACGATGTGAAAGACTTATTGCCAGTTACAGCAAACGCTTGATTGCAGTTGTTGCCACCAAGCAGTTATTTGGTTTAGAGGCAATTACTTTTTCAAATAAGGGCAGGCAGGTTTGTACAGCTTTTTCCTTAATTAATGAAATCTTTTAAAAGTGGACTTTGTGTAATATTAAAATTGTGTGACAAATATGCAAAGGGGGCCATGGGTACTTTTTCCTCATCACTGTGTGTTCATGTTGAATACTATATTATTCAAAATAAAAAAGGAGAAATTTGTAATTTGACTCATTAAGTAGCTCACATTAAGTCACCCACATTGTTAACAAGGCTGCATATGTCACACACTTCCTCCCAGTAAAACCAGATGTGATTGCCAGGAGTTTCTTTTCCACACACAGACAAGGAAAAAAAATCTAATTATGGATTATAATTAACCATATTCATTTTAATACAAACTGCTGCACATAACTAAAGAACACTCAAGCATATGAGAAAGAACATTACAACTTTTCAACTCTTGAAGACAGATCCTGGACTGAGCTGTCGTTATCAATGTGATCCATTAAAGCCATGTCTAATCTTGGTCTGATCCCTGACATTGGATCTTAAGAAAGGTAGAGACAGGAAACTCTTCACAAAACATTAGTCCATCCAAGGTCCACAAAGAGCAGCTCAGTTAAACTTCCTGATGACTCTGTTGATGTCATCAGCGCGAGGTCCCGGCTCTCCCATTTCTTTTAGAAGGCCGACTTTATCTCTGGCTGAGTGCCGAGGAACAGACAAGTGGAATGGCCAGAGGAATCTGTTCACCACCTTGAAGTTCTTTCCAGTCGAGTAGATCTCATGGATTAGGTCCTCCAGACAAATAATGCCGTGCTGGCCTGCAGGAAAACACCACAGAGGACAGCAGAGTTATACCCGAAAGTGGCAGGCACGCTAATGCACAGTGAAGACAACTTATTCTCATAGGGTCACATTTTTACACGGTTTACTTATTCTGCTTTCAATCAGTCAGTAGATTCTGGTGTCATACTGCTGTCCCTGACCTCATGAAAAGGACACAATTGTCATTTTACTTTTTAGATGAAAACGGAACATCTTAGCTTATAAAATCAGATACAGAATTTACTGTTTCCATCAGAAAACTGGTCCATCATGTAATATGTAAATAATTTTTCTGTAATATGTAATACACATTTTTGTATTTTTGGAAATCTCCCCCCCCCCAAAGATCAGTTAGTCTAATCCGTTTATTCAGACATCAAAACAAACACAATTTGCTTATTTAGTTTATGCATGAAAAATCACTCAATGAAGATTTTTCTTTTGTAGTTAAAATTTCTGCTAAAACACCTATAAACTTTGTAAAGTTAAAAGCCGAGCTGCTTAGGTTCACACTAGGGCTGGGCGATATGGCAAAAAAGTAATCTCGATAATTTTTGGGCCATATTGAACGATAATAGTGCTGCACGATATATCGAAAAAATATCGTTATCGCGATAATGGCATGCGTGATAACTAGAGATGTTCCGATACCATTTTTTCCCTCCCGATACCGATTCCGATACTTGGGCTCAGGGTATCGGCCGATACCGAGTACCGATCCGATACCTGGGTGTGTATCTGTACTGTGTGTGTATGTGTGTATATATATATATATATATATATATATATATATATATATATATATATATATATATATATATACACACATGCATAATAAATAAATAAATAAATAAATATATATAAAAAAATTTCTACTAGCCCTGTGTAACGGGTTCGACCCTAAGTGCACGGGCGACACCATGAAACACGGACACGAGGCGAGGTCTTACAGGAAAAAGGGTCATTTATTTAGAAAAATGGGGAAGGAAAGGGTTAAAGGCTCTCTGCGGTCTTTTCCCCTTTGGCGTCAGGGATGCGAAGGCGGGCTCGACGCGGAAGTGAAGGTGCCGCGGGAGCTCGCGCAGCTCGTTCACGCGCTCCTCTCGCGGAGATTAAAGGCGCTCCCCTTTTTAAAGTCTTTGGGCCGCATCACATCGCCCCGCTCTTGTGCCACTGTCTCTCATAAAATCCACCGCGTCGCAAAGTCCAGCTTCCCAACAGTCAGATCCCGAGCTACACTCCCCGCTGTGTTTTATAGCGGCGATAGCTCATGGGCCGTTGCCTGATTCTGCGGCCCTGCTACTTCACATACCTAAAGGGTGGGGAGGCCGCCTAACTAGTGAGCGAGGAGCAATATCAATTTGTATTATAACAGGCGCACGCCGTGACACTCTGTAAGTAAGCTAAGCTAGCAAAGCTAGCGGGCATAAATAGGCTATGTTTAGGAAAATGGTATCGGATCGGTACGTGGACTCAAGTACTCGCCGATTCCGATGCCAGCTTTTTTTGTGGTATCGGCAGCATTTCCGACACCAGTATCGGAATCGGAACAACCCTAGTGATAACCATATCGCAAGGAGTTGTGATAAATACTTTATTTGCCAAGCATTTGTGTGTCCAAATTTGACCAATCAGATGGGCCCTTACTATGTTTATACCCGCTTATATCTTATATATATATTCTTTATACTTCATTCTGTCGCGAACTAACCCCGGATGATCAGAAGACTTAGTGATTAGCTGTTAGCCCTTTATAGACGGTAAACCCAAACGCGGAAGCAAGCGAGTAGGCAGGATAACCACGCGAATTAGTTTAAGGCAGTGGTTCTCAAACTGTGGGGCGCGCCCCACTAGTGGGGAATACAGACATGACAGGTGGGGCGCAATGAACGGGAGGAAATAACAGGATAGTACCTATTCTAATTCATGCTTTTCTTTATTGATAATGAAGAGCGTACGCTCAAAACTAAACAATCACACACAAATAAATGGATCATTAATACAAGTAAATTTAAAATAACATCAGTTGTGGGCCGGGAGAAAAAGTGGAACCATAGTGGAACAATAACGGTTTAACGTCGGGCCAACTTCAGCAGCGCTGCTCGAATCACAAACCTGCGCGAGCCACTGGGCAGCGCTGCGCGACTCTGACAGAAATAAACCGCGCCGACCATCAAAATACATTTTCTGGGATGCGCACATACAGTACAAACCAGGCATGGCAAGGCGGAAACAATAATCAACAGTCCTGACATTTTAAATAGTTTGTAAATAAAAACATAGTGGGTCGCATTCGAGCGGCGCTGCGCTATCCACCGGGCTGCGCAAATAAACCAGATCATCACTGCGTTATTCAGGTAGTCGTGCTGCGCTGTATTTGCGCAGATATTTGGTTCAATCGGGTGCCACGGTTTCGTCCCACTTTTGATGTGTTTGGCTTCACATACACTTCGACAATGGAAGAAGACGAGCAGTGAGCTTGCTTATATGTGACAAAACCAACAACGAGGAGATTGTAAAGAAAAAAGCTGCCTCGTCTGTGGTGTGGAATTAGTTTGGGTATAAGAAAAGTGATACGAATGAGATGAACGTGATCCACTTTAAACATGTGGATTGCACAACCCTGGACATTACCATTCTTTCCCTACAGCTGCTCTTATTGTTCACATATTCTTCATATATTTTCTATATTGTGTATTGTTGTACAGTTATTTTATTTTAACTTTAGTTTTTATATTTTATTTTATTCATTCCTAGTTAAATTTACCCCCTATTTTTTTTTTCATATTTATTTCCTATTCATAGTCTTTTATTTTAAGGTTTGAATTAAATATAATTTTTGAATTTGATTTGCAAGGTATGCAAGTTCACTGTTTTAACAAGTGGTGGAAACATGTTAAACCTCTTCTATCATCTGAAATCCAAGCATCCAAACGAATATGGCCAAAGTAAAAAAAAATGCGGCAAACCTCAGCAATTCACAGTTTATATAAAATTACATTATGTAAAACAGTTTCTTTGTGTTTGAATTTTTATTTATGCATTTTCAGATACAAATTGCTATATTGTGATTATATTGTTACCGAGGTAGAAAATAGCTTCTACTGTGATAGAAGATTTTGGTTATATCGCCCACCACTAATAAAGCCTAACTTGCTTCATGGTGGGGATAGAGGAGAGACCTGTGTGTGTTTTGTGTCTTATACCGCTGGCAGCAGACCGCATGAGACCCAACAAATTAGGAAGACACTTAGAGACAACACATGTTAATAAGCCACTCGACTTCTTTCAAAGAAAGCTGGCAGAATACAGACAGCAGGAGAATCGCATCGTAACATCTGAATCAGTGGACAGCAAAGCACAAATGGCTTCATTCAAAGTTGCATACAGAATTGGCCAGTGCAAAAAAACTACAAACGATTGCTGAGCAGCTAATAAACATGGGGTCAATTATGCAAAGATTTTTTATAAAAGCCTTTTATAACAATTGCACGTGTATTTTATCTGTTTTTAACTTGGTGTTGTTTGATCTTATTGGTTTAGAAATTGATATTTCAATAAACAGTAAACTTGGCAGATTTCGTTATTATTTTGTTGACAAGTGGGGCTTGAAAATTTGCTCACCCCCTTAAGTGGGGAATGACAGAAAAAGTTTGAGAACCACTGGTTTAAGGCCTCTCCCAGAAGGGGAGCAAGGGAAAAACACATTTAACCCACGTCCTATAAACACACACTCGAATCAGAAAGTAAAGAATCTGAATCGACATGGCGAACTCAGGGACTAAGCTGTATGCGGTTTGTTTACTTCTCTTATACTTCCGGGTCCTAGTGCAGGTCGCGGAGCGAGTGTGCGCGTGCGCGTGTGTGACAAATAGTATTTTTTTTATTAAATTTTTGTTTAATAATTTTTTTTTTTTTTTTTAAATAAAAATAAATAACACCGGCAAGCCAAAGAGAATATTTAGTTTAAAAGATGCTCTTGTTTTAAGACACTATTGATGAGTGTATGGTTACATGTAAATAAAAAGTAATGTTTGAAAGTAATTCATATTGTGTTGGCAGGTTTATAGTAACAGCAAACCAGAAATCAGAATATCTGCTGAGGAGTTGAAGTCATTCATAGTGTTTTGAAGTCTAAATATTTGCAACTTCCTTGACCTATAGTTTCTTTTTAGCCTGAATTAGATTTAATTACATCAGACGAATATCTATTACCTGTTTATTTTAGTATGATCATTACATATAAATAAATAAATAATAAAAAAAAATAGGCAATAATAATAATTAAAAAATGCATTTCTCTAGGGAAATGTTATATCGCAAGAAATATCGTTACCATTGGAAATACCGTTGGATAATAACTCGGGGTTAGATTCACTTTCGTTGCTGCTTCCACAAATTTTTTTTTTGTCGTCCTGGTGTCAAGTTTGCTTCACAAAGTGCGGTAGGAAATTAACTTTGACCTGCACGGCACGCGAAAGCTGCACGCTGATTGGTTGTTGTCGTATTGTTCTGCTGTGTGATTGGCTCTTAGATTAATCCATATCGAGCAAAATATGTCTAGAGCTTTTCATCATTTTTAAAATCAAATAAATCGCGATTCGATATGATATAGTTTATCGGCCCAGCCCTAGTTCACACGCAACATTTTGCAAACAAACAGTACTAACTTGGGCATATTTTGAATGTTTGAATTCATGTAGCTTTAAAAGTTAGAGATTTGGTTTAAACATCTGATCGCAATCAAACAGTAGCATATTTTCCATTAGCCTTGGATGTATATTGTCTCAGACTACCTTAAACATGAATGTACGATCTGGACCTTTGAAAATCAAGTTTGTGAGCCCATTACATAAAATATAGAAAAATAAATCCAAGCTTGTTTCCAAATTTTGACTAGTGCTGTACCCCTTGAAATTTTCCACATTTTGTCACATTACAACCACAAACAGGCAAGGAGAGTATTAATCGGAAAGCAGTCAAGAGGCCTAAGGTAACTCTAGAGCAGAGGTGTCAAAGTCAAATGGACGGAGGGCCAAATAAAAAATTTAGCTACAAGCCGAGGGCCGGACTGTTCGAATGTTCATTGAAAAATTTTTAAATGACGCATATAGTCTAGTGAACCTAATTGAACCTACTGAAAACCTAACAAATATATTCCAATATGATCAGATAAATAAAGCAATATTTTCTTATGGCTCTGTCAGTAATCTTTAATTTTCAACAGACACAAAAGACAAATTTCCTTTATATAAAAATCCCCATAACATGAACATTAAATGAAAGAAACCGGTATTCAAGGCACCATCAGTAGCCTATATTTTCTATTTTAGCAAAAGTGGGCTAAATTTACTTCAAAGAAAAAAACAATAATAGCAATTTTCTATCATCCACTCAACTGAAATATTTTTAAAATATAATTGGATTGAAATACAATAAAATAAAGTGCAAAAATCTATTAATCAAAAACAACACTTTGTTTAAGGAGAAGTAACAGTTTTGTTTAAACAAAAGTAACCTTTTGTAGCCTTTGTTCCATGTCCATATTCTTGTTTTTGTCCGCGTGTTTCGTTTCATAATGTCGTCTCAGATTATACTCTTTCAGTACCGCCACACTTTCTCCACACAGAAGACACACAGGTTTTCCAGCTACCTCCGTGAACATATACTCCGACTCCCACCTTGTTTGAAACCCCCGGTTCTCAGTGTCCACCTTCCGTTTTGCCATTTTTGATGGGTATCTGAAAGTTAATTTTACTGTGATGCTGACGACTGCTGTGCCAATAAATATTGAAATGAAGCAGCCTACTGCTCGGTGCGTCACCGTTGCATTGTGGGAAATGTAGTATTGGTGCGTGTAAAAGATCTGCGGGCTGCCGGCTTGCTGCGGTCCGGTTCTAATAATAAATCAAGATCATCCCAGGGGCCGTAAAAAACCTTCTCGCGGGCCGGATGTGGCCCGCGGGCCTTGACTCTGACATATGTGCTCTAGAGGAACTGCAGAGATCCACAGCTCATAGGAGAATCTGTTCACAGGACAACAAGTCATTTTTACTAAAATAAAAAGCTTTACTGTGGCATGACACTGATCTGATTGATGCTAGCACTCACATTCATACATTTTAGGAAGGGCAGCAAAGAAGCTACTTCTCTCCAGGATAGAACATCAGGGACAGACTGATATTCAGCCACATGTACAGGGATTGGACGGTTGAGGACTGGGGTGAAGTAATTTTCTCTTAAGAATCCCCTTTCCGATTGTTTAGGGCATCTGGAAAAAAACCTTGATCGGAGAAGAAAAGCTGAATGCTACAATCAGTCCTGTGTGAAACCATTCATGTGTAGAGTTTGCTTATCGTTCACAATTTTGTATAAGAACACAGTCATGAATAAAGAATGGTTCAAAACATCCTGCGAAAGCAATTTCTCCAACAATCCTTGAACAGTTTGGTGACAATGCCTTTTTCAGCATGATGGAGCACCTTGCCATAAGTCAAAAGTCTAAGAGGCTTGGGAAACAAAACGAATTTTTGGGTTCATGTCCCTCTCCGGACCTTAATCCCATTGAGAACTTGTGGTCAACCCTCAAGAGGTGACAGTGGACAAACAAAAACCCACAAATTCTGACAAACTCCAAGCACTGATTATACAAGAACTGCTGCCACCAATCAGGATGTGGCCCAAAAGTTGACTGACAACATGCCAGAGCTAATTGCAGAGGTCTTGCAAAAGGAGGGTCAACATCACAAATATTGACTCTTTGCATAAACTTTATGTAATTGTAAATAAAAGCCTTTGACACTTATGAAATGCTTGTAATTATACTTCAGTATACAATAGTAACATCGGACAAAAAGATCTAAAAACACTGAAGAAGCAGACTTTGTGAAACTTAATATTTGTGTCATTCTCAAAACCTTATTACCCATGGCTGTAATAAATAAATAATACCAATAAACACTACCTGCAGTTATCAAAGGTTTTATTGCGTAATATTACCATACTTTTAGCATAGTAAAGTCTATAATAGCATAATTTTGCATAGCTGTTAATCTGTTTTTGTGTAGATGTCGGGACTAATCAACCAACAGTATATCCTAGTTGGAATTATAAATGCTCGTCGCTGTTTAATGTGAAATTTACCTTATACTGATTGAAAACAATAATAATATAAAATATAGTTGCAAGCAATGATGAGCGGGCCCAAGCACATTGCTTCCAGGGCGCACATACAACCTGTGCGAAGACCCCCAAAAAGCTGGTGTGTCTGTCTGTGTACATGTGTGAGTGGGAAATGTGAGTGTTAACACACTGTGTGTGTGTGCTCGTGCATGTGTGTGACGTACGAGTGTGCTTGCGTGTGCATGCGTGTGCTTGCGTGTGCATGCGTGTGCATGCGTGTGCATGCGTGCGCATGCGTGTGCATGCGTGCGCATGCGTGCGCATGCGTGTGCATGCGTGCGCATGCGTGCGCATGCGTGCGCATGCGTGCATGTGTGTGCATGCGTGCAGGTGTGTGCATGCGTGCATGTGTGTGCATGCGTGCATGTGTGTGTAAAAAGCCCAAAAAGGTGGGGAAAAAAAATAACTTAGGAAAGTTTGCCCTATAGTGCTTGGGCCCTAACTAATGCATATGATGATAAAGTATACACTTGCTGCAAAACACAGTGACAGCACTGGTCAATAGCTATGCAAAAACATGTCATCAGAATTTACCCCCCAACTACTGACTGGCTGGTATTGTCCCTTATCGAGCCTCTAATTGGATGAAACTGAGCACATTAGGGCTGCAACAACTAATCGATAAAATTGATAATGAAATTCGTTGTCAACGAATGCCGTTATCGATTAGTTGGGCTGCTCACGTTACTGAGGAGCGCGACCACAAGATGCACAAATACACACACAGATACACAGTTGCTTGCGCAATGGAGGTTACAGAAGCGTTTGCAGGAAAAGCCCGCGCGCCCCAAGTCCTCCAAGGTACGGGAGTAATTTGCATTAAACACCTCTTATCAGGCATTAAAATCGAGCGGTTTTCTGCCGTTCGTAGTGTCCGGTGAGTACGGATGAAGCGCCGAGGGTTTTCTACACATGTGGGAGCCCCTAGCGACGGGGAGGAATTGGCCACGACTTAAAGAAAAAAAAAAAAAAAAAAAAAAAAGGAGTCAGCGAGAGAGTTCACACGGGCTTTGGTGACGTGCGTTTGTCTGGCTGCGCGGTTATACGGCGTAAAAAGAAAAAACGTTGCATGCAGCTTTTTCTTGGCGTTCAAATCCCAACGAACACAAGGAAAACACTTCTAGTTCGTTTTCCTCGCGTTCATTTTATGCTTCGGAGGACCGGATATGTCCCATGATCCTACATACACAGGGAAATGCGGAAAAAAGGCAAAATAAAGAGAGTGAACCCAGTATATATATATATATATATATATATATATTCTTTTTTTTAATTATTATTATTAAGACAACAAAAAAGGATAAAATACATGAGAGGATCGAAATAATGTATAAACCGAAGACAATAAGTCTATTATTCTTCTTAAGTTGAATTAATTTAAGAGAATTTAAAATTGAGGTCATTAACAACTGAATGTCAGTGTATTTTTTAAACTAAATATATATACTGTCAACTTACTGTCAAATTGTCTGCAATTTTTGTTAAAAACAAAAATGTTGAGTTACATAAAATAAGGTTTAAATGTCAAAATTAAAGATCATTAAACTCTGTGGCTCTTGCATTTTTTAAAGTTTACTTTTATACATAATACCCTGATTTATGGTTTTATATAGTTAAGCAAAACATCAAAGTAAAGCGTTCAGGTTTATCCGATTAATCGGGAAAATTAATCACCCAACTAATCGATTATCAAAATAATCGTTAGTTGCAGCCCTAGAGCACATACAAGGGGGAGAGTGGAAATACAGTCTGAGCAGAAAAAGAATGAGCTTGCACGAGCAGTATTTTAAGGGTGCGTGCGCACACACACACAAAAAAAAAACAACACTGAGCATTTTAGGCGCAAACATAACTTCATACTACTCTCACTGTAATCTGACTAGTCTGTTTAAGTCCTCATTGTTATACGATTGACATTGGCCCATAAATAAGGAAGTGAGACGAGAAAATTATTGAGTTAAATGACGATCATTCACTAATCTGTGACCTGACCGGGGAATTGATAGTGTTTTGTGTTACACTATGAGAATGTGATTGATGTCCAGTAACTAAGTGAACACAAATGCAGGGATCGGAATGCAATAATATACATTCATGTGAATCACCATCATTCAGAAATGAGTTTGCAGGCCTATAGAAAACACATTGCTTTGTTTTACGCCCAGTGGAATCAATACGTTACACCACAAAAGATTACCTTTATTTATTCCACGTTATTCAGTATGAAATTAGAAAAGAATTAACCTCTAACCTTCAATATCCATCAGAACTTTTATCATAGCACAGCATACCTAAATACTGCTCGATGATGGCGTTGTCTGTCAGAGGAATCCGTCTCTTATCTACCCTTCCCTGGCCTCGTTTCAAGATGAGCTCACGGACAGACTTCAAATTAGGATACCTGTCCAAAAAAATATATATTATAAGAATTTATCCAACACAATATTAAGGTAATAGGTAATAAATTAAAAAGTTGAGAACTAAAACTCACCCCCAAGCAACGTAGGGCTCGACCACTCGCAGCATGTTCATTGCCGTCTTGCTGACTTTAATAAAGGTTCCACTGAAGATCTTTCGCAGCCTCAACATCTGGATGGTCCTCCTCACTCTCGGGCTTATACCCTTGATCCTTTAAAAACAGATAAGCACACTGACTGAGAAAGTGATAGCGTTCTGCATGAAACAGCAGCACCAGTCGCTATGAGTGCGAGAAGGTTGTGAAGGAGTGGTACAAGAGCATACTCTCGAATGCGTACTGCAAAAACCAGGCTGTTCTTGGATGGAGGGAGAGGAGGAGGAGGTCTGCGCTGAGCTCTTATCAAACGCACTTCATCGCGCTTCTTCCTCCAGCTGCACCTCTGAAACTCCTCCAGACGCTTGAACTTCAGCCCACGTCCCTGCTTTGTCTAGTGGAATAAAGATGTTTATGAAGAACAAATTTATGAAACCTGCATCGTGGTTGTTTGAGTGTTCATCCATCCACCTGAATGTGTAGACCTACCTTTCTTTTCTCCAGCAAAGCCTGCTTGGCCTGGGTCGCTTTAATAGCTTGGTATGCTTTTCTTTTCTTAAGAAGGTTCTCAGGGACCAACTTAATGACTTTGTTCGTCCTAAAGGAGACAATCGGATGTAAACAGAGCCGTTATATTTCTGTAAGCCTGTACAAAACTTAAGTTAACATCACACCCACGTGCGGCGAAAAAAGCCCTAATTTAACATAATCGGTTTTGCAAAATACTTCCTCCAGCCGCACACACACACCTCACCCCGTGTGCTGAAATATCGACAAGGCTGTGGATTAACCGATGCTAAGGATTAATCCAGATAAAAAATGTAAACAAAATAGGATACGTACTCGGACTCCGCCATGTCGTCTTCAGTGAGGGATTCTCGTCGCACGCGGATGACGTCACGCCGCCCTCTGCGCACAACTTCTGGTCTGCTGGGTTTTTTTTTTTTTTACTACAGAACAAACAGAATACAGTGTATACATCGTCTACACTATCAAAGAAAAACGCACAAAACAAGATAGTGTAAGAATAACAGTAAATAAATAAACTTTAAGAGAAAGACTTCGGAAAACAATGAAGCAAAGAGTCTTATAAACAAAAAGGGAGATATACCCTGACAAATCTTTTTTTTTTTTTTTTTACTGGAGTAGTTTTTTTTTCTTAGTTAAGAGTAATAGATAGTGAGCCAATTTATAAACAAGTCAAAATAACGGTTTACTATTTCTCCATTTACAACAATGCATGTGATGTTTACTCATAAAGATAATTATATTAATCATATCAGAGACAGGACAGTTTCTATTATCCATATGAAAGAAGATATGACATGTATCAAATGATGGAATGCTGTTATCGTAAACCAAAAATTTATGACACCGGGCAAGAAAAAGATGTAATCTGACTGTTGTCTGATGCATTACAGAAGAAAAACAAAAGGTCACCTTCAAATCTAAAACTCTTCTGAGAAATTCTGCAACTGGCTAAACGTTATGATTTATTTAAGTCTTTTCGACCTTTGGAGAAATAGCCAATTTAATCATTTCTAAGTGTATTTTATCCGTGCTAGACAAGACTTCCATATCAGAGACTTGTACATAGAAAGAGCCATCTGTTATAATCATGATACTTTAAGGATTTCAGAACAGCACTAATCCATAGTTGGATTGCATTACTAATACTATTATTCTATTTTTGTGCATTTTAATTATATTTATTTGAAAAAGACTGGCTTGTTTAAAAAGTTGACTTTTTTAAAATTATTGGGAGAGAGAAATAGGGTGCATGACATGGATAAATGAATTTGAAGATACTTCCCATTTTAGATGAAAGAACTTACTTTCTTTCGCTTGTTCCTGTACAATAGTAGGATCTCTGGTAGCTAATGATTAAAAGACTTAATGTCCAATAACCAGATCAAATTGTTAATTTGTTACTCAAATCAAATGTTGATCAAATTGTTACTCCCTTCTAATAACATTTTTGTTACCATTATTACCAGAGATTTAATTTTCGATTTAACACTCATCTGCAAGCTTTAAATTCCTTCTCAAAACCTTAATGTGGAATTGTTATTGATAAACATAGTTAATAATTGGAGGGCCAAGATTAATAACTTTGTAGAGAGTGGCTGAATCCCAGGTAGCAACCTAAATCTAGGAGTCATTCCAGGGTTCAAGGAAACAGCTACTGTATATATACTAACAGAGTAAAACATTTCAAATAACATTACAAAAAGTGTCTCCAAAAATATCCTGTACTTGCTGGACTCACTACTGAACATGAACCTAAACACTCAGGACTGCACTATGCATAACTGTTGTACACATTGTGTATTGTATAAAATGACCTATCTCATTCCATTCTCAAAAAGAAGTTGCACACATGTATATAACCTTCTCAACTGCAATATCATAACCATTGTATACAATATGTTCCTTTATGGCAACCATCTACAATCATTGCACTCATTGTACATAATCCTCATATTATTTACATAAGCTATATATCTTAAGTTATATATCTTTTTACATTGCATTCAGTGTATATAACTCTTTCTGTGTACAGTTTACATATGTGTACAGTTTACATTTATCCTAGTATTCTCAAACTATCTTCCTTATTGCACCACCTATAATCATTTGCTCATTTGCACTCATTGTATTTACCTCCCTCACTGTATACTGTTTATTTATGCAAATTATTCTGCATTGCGAAAATGCACTTCTGATTAGATGATAACTGTATTTTGTTGCCTTGTACATGCATGTGCAGTGGCAATAAAGTCGAGTCTAATCTAATCTAATCAAAACCAAGGAAATGTAGTGCTTCCAATAAAAATTAATGCTCAACAGTATCAAACTCCTTTAAAAAAGTCAGGAAAGATCACCGTCATTAATAATAATGATAATGATAACTTTCACTATCAATTAAATCAATATAACTAAGCATGTCAAGTGTCAACCTGATATGGTTATGTATATCCCTACCCCATTATGAAATTACTATAAACATTAATTCAAACAGTTTGCATAAATGTGCTAATAGCTTATAATCATTACACAATAGAGTTATTGGTCTCCAATTGTCCAGTGAAAGCTTATTTTTGTTAGGTTTAAGAATAAGAGTGTTAATACTCTACCTTGCTTTGTGGTTGCAGTTAAACTGTCAATACCAGGTGAGTTGCCCCCAGGACTTCTACTGAATTGCTCTACTGAAAGCTCTTTCTCCATGCATTGTAATCTCTTTTAAAATGTAATTTTTTGTTCAAAAACAATGTTCCATGGAAAATTTGGATTTGTACAAATTACTATTACAAATTTTTATTATTTTAACTTAACTTTTCCTCTGTGCAACATGGTCACTTTCTGGTGCAGAGTTGGTACTGCACTGCATGCAGTTTTTACAAAGTAAAATTAAGTCATATGAGTGTATTTATTTATTTATTTATTTAGTTATCAATATATGTTTTACAGAAGCTTTGAAAGACTCAACTTTAGACAAACAGTACGATCAGTGCATAATTATTTATACTGTACATTCACAAAGTAATTTTGGCTGTCTTTTACAAGACGTTGCAGTTTTTGAATTGGATATTAAATTCAACTTGAGTTAAATTATTATTATTATTATTATTATTATTATTATTATTATTATTAACTGGGTATTTTCCAGGTCCAGCTACAAATGAAGTTAAAGGAATTCTGAAAGTCATGGGTTCCTTCACTGGAACTAAGATGCCCAAACTTGATAACAGGATAACAGGTTTAGACACACGTCAGAATGCTGAAATGGCTGCTGGATTGAGTTGAAACACCGAAGAAGGTCCCATTCTGTGCTATACGAGTGAATGGGGAAAAAAAAAAAACTCCGGTACATGTTAACACAGTCCATCTAACTTTCCTGGCTCAATGACAGAAAGTCAGGAATGAAGTCACATTAATGGCAGATGGTCAGAAGTCTTGTCATATCTGTCATGACTCCGTCTAGTAAAGCACACACACTGAGGAATGCAAGTGCAGGAAATGACAGTCTTTATTATTTAGTCCCGTTTTGATTTGAACAAACTTAAAGATATCCACAAAAAACATAAAGTATGACCCGAGGGCCCTTCTCCAGGTGCGGTCTGCAGGCGGAAACACAAGAACTAGATACTAGAAACTTAAAACACACTGGGAATAACTTTGGACTGCAACAGAACTGGGTTAAATAGTGGGACACATGAGGTAGACACAGGTGATTATTATTTAGTGATAATGAGAGACAATGACATACGTAGACACACTAGGGGGAGACAAAGCTACAGCTCAGTAATCCGGTGAACCTGATCTCCGGGGCTGGGGCGGATCGGATGTTACATTACCCCCCCTCCCAGGACCGGCTTCCTGAAAGGGAGGTGGGCACTCCCCTCGTGTTACCAAAGGAGGTCGGAACCCACCGGCCTGATGGAATTGCCGGCGGGCGGGTCGGCCTGGAGGTCGTGGCGCAGGACGATCCGGTTGAGCTCGATGGAACTCGAAAATGAGTTCTGGGCTCAGGATGTCCTTTGCCGGGACCCAGCTGCGTTCCTCCGGCCCATACCCCTCCCACTCCACCAGGTACTGGAGGGAGCCCCCTCGCCTTCGGGAGTCCAGCAGTTGCTGGACTCTAAATGCTGGAACGCCCTCGATCTCCACAGCCCCGAGGAGTGAAGGGTCTACGACGCCTCCGTCCAGCGGTCCCCGCATCACTGGCCTGAGAAGAGAGATGTGGAAGACGGGGTTAATGCGCATGTGTGAGGGGAGTTTATAAGGGTAATTTAAAAGAAACGGGGTTTATTTGAGACACTATAGGAAAGGGACCGATGAACCGGGGTGAGAGCTTACGGCAGGGGAGGTTGAGAGAGAGGTCCTTTGTCGAGAGCCAAACCCGATCTCCTACCTGGAGCGGAGGACTTTCCCTTCGCCGCCTATCGGCGAACTGCTTGGGAGATATTGGCATGCGCCCCCTCCCATACTTTTTCTGCTTTCTTAAACCACTCATCAACCATGGGGATATTGGTGGGAGTGGCATCCCAGGGACAGAGCGGTGGCTGATGTCCGAGCACACATTGAAACGGCGTTAGGCCGGTTGAGGAGTGTTTCAACGAGTTTTGCGCATATTCCGCCCAGAATAAACAGTCCGCCCATTCATGTTGCCGACTACCACAATATGCACAGAAGAATTTCCCGAGATCTTGAACAGTCCGCTCTGCCTGTCCGTTTGACTCCGGGTGATAGCCTGACGTTAGACTAACAGTGGTCCCCAATTTCTGGAAAAAAGCTTTCCAGACCTTCGCGACAAATTGGTGACCACGATCGGAAACAATGTCCTCCGGTATACCGTAATAGCGAAACACTGTGTTGAATAGGGTTTCCGTCACCTGGGTGGCGGTTGGGAGAGCGCAGAACGGAACAAACCGGCAGCCCTTTGAGAAGCGATCTACTACTATTAGGACTGTCGTGTACCCTTTAGACACTGGCAGGTCCGTCACAAAGTCCACCGCTAGGTGGGACCACGGTCTGTTAGGTGTGGGTAAGGGCATTAATTTTCCAACTGGCAACCCTCGGGGGCTTTTTGTAGTTGCACAGGTAGCGCAAGACGAAACGACTGTTTTCACTGTTTCCCGCAGATTTGGCCACCAGAACCTAGGTTCTAGTAATTGACGTGTTCTTAATTCGCTGGGATGTCCTGATGAAAGATTAGTATGCGCCTCAATCGTCACTCGCTCTCGTAGTGGCCCCGGCACATAGGTTCGGTCCGGAGGACAGTCCGGCGGCAGGGGTTCGGACCGTGTCGCCAGGGCTATCTCCGCATCGAGGTCCCACGTGATCGGGGCCACCACGAGCGACGTGGGCAGAATGGGTTCGGGAACCAGGGTTCGGTCCTGCGTCGCAAAACAGCGGGATAGCGCGTCCGCTTTCAGATTTTTAGAGCCGGGGCGATATGTAATAATAAAGTGAAAACGGGTGAAAAACAGTGCCCAGCGGGCTTGTCGAGGGTTTAGTCTCTTAGCTTGTTGGAGGTACTCTAGGTTCTTGTGATCCGTGAGTACCGTGAATGGGTGTTCTGATCCCTCCAACCAATGCCTCCACTCCTCTAACACCGCTTTTATTGCTAGCAGTTCGCGATTACCGATATCATAGTTGCATTCGGCAGGTGTCAGTTTTCGCGAGAAGAAAGCACAGGGGTACAGCTTCTCTGGGTGGCCATGGCACTGTGACAGCACCGCTCCGAGTCCTACCTCCGACGCGTCGACCTCAACTACGAAGGGCTTGTTAGGATCGGGAAGTTTTAATATAGGCGCGGAGGTAAAAGCTCGTTTTAGACGCTGGAACGCGATGCGCGCGTCCGGCGTGAACTTGTGTAGTCTTTGAGGCTTACCTTTTAATAAGCTAGTGAGCGGCGCTGCCAATGTACTATAGCCCCTAATAAAGCGCCTGTAGAAATTGGCAAACCCAAGGAAGCTTTGCAGCGCCTTCACTGAGGTGGGCTCCGGCCATTGTAGTACCGCTCTGACCTTAGCTGCGTCCATCTTGACCCCCAGTGGCCCTATGCGATAGCCCAGAAATGCAACCTCTGTCTTGTGAAATTCACATTTCTCTGCCTTCACATAGAGCCCATGTTCCCTCAGCCGACGGAGGACGGCGGTCACATGATGAACGTGCTCTTCGTATGACCGAGAGTATATTAGGATGTCATCTAAATATACTATCACAAACCGGTTTAACATATGTCGGAGCACGTCATTCATGAACCCCTGAAACACCGCAGGCGCGTTCACCAGTCCATAAGCCATCACATTGTACTGATAATGACCTGATGTAGTGCTAAACGCTGTCTTCCACTCATCGCCCCTGCGAACACGAACGAGGTTATAAGCGCTGCGGAGGTCAAGTTTAGTAAAGATGGACGCGCCGCGGAGCAGATCGATCGCGGCCGGAACCAGGGGCAGTGGGTGCTTATACTTTACTGTGATGGTATTGAGCCCTCGATAATCAATACACGGCCGAAGGCCCCCCGCCTTTTTTCTCGATAAAAAAGAAACCTGCCGATGCGGGTGACGTGGAGCGACTAATGAGCCCCTGCTGGAGAGCCTCTCTCACGTATTCCTCCATTGCCCGGGTCTCAGACACAGACAATGGATAAATCCGCGAGCAGGGCGGTGTTTTCCCTGCCAGGAGGTCAATAGCGCAATCCCACGGATGGTGAGGGGGAAGTCGTGCAGCGGCCCTGACACTAAATACGTCTTTAAATGTTACGTACTCTGATGGCACGAGGGTAGAGACTAGGGCGATAGGACTTTCTATTGTGGTCGTTTGGGCCATCAATGAGGATAGCATACAAGATTTTGCGCATCGAGGGGACCATGAAAGGATGCGAACAACTGCCCGATCGAAATTGGGGTTATGAGAGCAAAGCCATGGAAGGCCGAGCACGACGGACTGACTCACCTGAGAGATCACATAAAATTCTAATTCCTCAGTGTGATTCGGGAAAGTTAATCGTAGGGGCACGGATATCATGTTAACAGGCGATTGACCTAATGGGTTGCCTTCGAGAGCCTTCATCACGATCGGGTTTGGAAGCTTCGACACTGGAGCTTGCAGCGAGGAAAGTAGAGAGGATGAAATGAAATTCCCAGCCGATCCAGAATCTATTAGGGGGGAAACAGAAAGCACATTATTATTGTAAGACAGTGTGGCCTTTATACAGAATGAACGGGTGGTTCGTGGGGGTGTGTTAGTGGTTACTGTTAGTGACGGGCATTCCCTGATGAGATGCCCCCCCCCCCCCCCACAGTACAGGCATAGTCCAGCCGCGAATCATCGTCGCCTCTCCTGTACAGACAGCCGGGATGTGCCTACGTCCATGGGCTCTGTTGGCAGGGTCTCGCGTGGGTCCGGCGGGCTTTTACTGAGGGTGGGGCGATGGTGTGGCTCGAATCTGCGTCCCGCCCCTCTAGCGGGGGGCTGCCGTTTCTGACCGTGGAGGTGCTGGTCCAGCTTGATGGCGAGCTGTATGGTCTCGTCGAGATCCATCTCGGCATCTCGGCACGCCAATTCAAGCTGGATGTCCGGCTGAAGGCCGTCTCGAAAGCGTGCGAGGAGGCTCTTCTCACACCATCCACTCTCCGCGGCCAGGATCTTGAATTTCACAGAGTATTCGGCGACGGTGGTTTGCCCCTGCTTGAGCCTCAGTAGCTGCTGTTCACCTGTCCGGCCCTGGTTCGGGTGGTCAAAGACGGCGCAAAAAGCGCGGAGGAAGCGGAGAAAGTCAGTCATATCCCGGCCCCCCACACTCCACATGGCGGCGGCCCAGTCCATTGCCGCGCCTGTGAGATGTTGCGTGACGAAACTTATTTTCCGTCTCGCGTCGAGACTAGGGTAGTCAGCTACGTACAGCTCACAGGCCAGAAGGAACTTCTTGCAACCCTCTGGGTTGCCAGCATACCTTTCCGGGGGGGCCGCCCGCGGTGGGGATCGTGAAGGGCGTCTCAGCGCCGAGGGGGAGGGCGACTGTCCAGTCGCGATGTCGCGAACACTGTGGGCCAGGTCAATGATGGCCCTCGCAAGACTGTCCATCTGTCCCTGCTGTCTCCAGATGTAGTCCATCATCGGGACGGTGTCTTCTGGCAAGGGTGTTCCTGCTGCGTTCTGGAATCGGGTCTGGTCATCTGTCATGACTCCGTCTAGTAAAGCACACACACTGAGGAACGCAAGTGCAGGAAATGACAGTCTTTATTATTTAGTCCCGTTTTGATTTGAACAAACTTAAAGATATCCACAAAAAACATAAAGTATGACCCGAGGGCCCTTCTCCAGGTGCGGTCTGCAGGCGGAAACACAAGAACTAGATACTAGAAACTTAAAACACACTGGGAATAACTTTGGACTGCAACAGAACCACGTAGGGATCAGCCCGAACGCGAGAAGCTGCCTTGCTTCCGCTACCTCGCCTGCAGATACCCACTGCAGCCATGTTTACTTAGAGAGAGAGAAGAGATGACACAGTTAATGTTCAAACAGCGTGCACAACGGTGACCAGACATTGTGGTGTGGGTTCGGCTGGGTTAAATAGTGGGACACATGAGGTAGACACAGGTGATTATTATTTAGTGATAATGAGAGACAATGACATACGTAGACACACTAGGGGGAGACAAAGCTACAGCTCAGTAATCCGGTGAACCTGATCTCCGGGGCTGGGGCGGATCGGATGTTACAATATCAAGCAATGTGAATAAAATGTGCATTAAGTTGAATGCTGTGCTGAGCAACAGAACAGTTCATATTTAACTCACACACAGCATGGGACTAGATTATTACTCGACCTAGGGACACTGAACCCTTCCCAATCCCTTTAAAACTGATTGATTCCTTCTCTAGAGCCACGCTTCTGTTCATTTAAATTCTGTCCATTTAAATATCAACATTAATGTCTATTAAAAGCTATAATATTCTGTCTATATGTTATATTTCTGTGAAGGATCAAGTTACTTATTTAGGTATTCTAGTTAATAAAGACCAAAAAATAAGATGTACACTAAATGTTGATCTTTTAAAAATAAAAACCCAAAAGAAACTCAATTAATGGTTACAGAGGAAGTATTTTATTCTCTATAGCTAGAAGGACTATCGAGACTTACTTGACCAAGACTTTTCTTGGAGGTGGATAAAGGTATCTTAATCAAAGCTAATATTAGGTTGAACAATTTTGTTTTGAAAAATAAAACCCACTTTATTAGAAAATCAGTACTGATAAATCCATAAAAAGTGGGGGATGGGGTTTTCTAGATTTTACTACCTTAAACAACACCTTTAAAATAAAGTTGCTTATTAATGTATTCATTATATTATTGCCAGTATAATTTTCTCTGAAGTATATATATACCCCTCCTCCAGAAAGAGATAAATACAATTCATTATGTAATATATTGGAATAGTACTGTAGAGAATTTACCCTGGGAGGAAGTACCATACTCTCCTCAAAAGTATCTTTTTTTCCCTAAATATTTTTATTGAACAATTGTCATACATAAACATATCAAAAATAACAAATTAAGTGTATTATTACTACATAATATAGATCAAATGAAAAAGAAAATCTCCCCACCCACCCCGAACATATAATAAAACCTGCACACACACACACACACACACACACACCCTAGCATCCTTCAGCTCTATGTAGTATGTATGTATGTATTAGTATGTTAGTACTAATTAGTATATTAGTCATACATACACTCCAATGTATGATCCAGTCTAGATTTAGGCAGTACCTCATTTAGGCAGTACCTGTAAGTTTGCAAAATAAGAAATAAAGAAATAAATGGTTGCCATTTGTGAAAAAACATATTAGTAGAACCTCTCAGTGTATATTTTATCTTCTCTAGCTTAAGAAAAAATTATAAATCTTTAATCCACTGAGGGAGACTGAGGGACAATTAACGGACTTCCAATGTGAAAGTATTGTAGATCTGGCCAACAAAGATGAGAAGGCGATAACATCTTTATGTGCATAGCTTAATGAAACGGAATCATCTTTAATGCCAAATATAGCAGTTAATGGACATGCCTTTAACTGTATCCCAAGTATAGTGAACATAAGATTTAAAAAACCTGTACAAAAGTTGTGCAGGTTTGGGCACAAAAAGAACATGTGACTTAAGTTACAGGGAGAAGCGTGGCACCTGTCACATCTATCCTCAACATCAGGAAATCTTTCAGCTAGCCTTTTTGGAATAATGGACTCTGTGCAAAACCTTAAACTGAATAAGACTGAGACGAACGCAGGAAGAGCTGGACCATATTCTGTCCATGGCTTTCTCCCGACATTCCTCACTCAACTGTAATCCCAGTTCATTTTCCCAAGCAGATCTGGTTTCAGTAATTTTACAATCACTAAAAGATAAATAAAATAAAATAATATATTCCTGATATCACACCTCGCTGATATGGATTAAATGTGATCAGACTTTCCCAGGGCTGCTTGGGAGGTATAGAAGGAAAACTAGGAAAGCACTTGGATACAAAGTTGCGAACTTGCAGGTAACGAAAGAAATTAGCTGCAGGCAGATCATACTCCGAGGACAGATTAGCAAAACTTTTAAATATTCCATCTTCATACAAATGATAAAAATCTGTGATGCCTTTGTCGTGTCATGATGAAAATGCTGAATCTAAAAGTGACTGGGGAAACAAATTATTTTTATGCAATGGACCCATTTCTGACGCAGATCCAAATTTGAAGTGCCGTCTAAACTGATACCAAATCTTAAGTGTATTAAGTACCACTGGGTTATCAGTGTATTGAGCGGGTTTGATTGGAAATGAAGTGCAAAGTAGAGCTAATATACAGGACGGTTTACAAGACAGTAACTCTAATTTGCACCATGGGGATTCAGATGAGTTTATCCAAAAGTTTTTTTTTTTAATATGTGCAGCCCAGAAGTAAATTTGAAAATTAGGCAGAGCTAGTCCACCACTAAGTCTACATCTCTGTAGTAAGGTCTTACGGATTCTACGAGGTTTCCCAGCCCAAAGAATAGAGATTATGATTTTATCCAAGGAATTAAAAAAGTACTTAGGAAGAAATAAAGGGAGTGATTGAAAAAAATTAAGAAATTTAGGAACAATGGTAATTTTAATTGCATTGATTTTTCTGGTTAAAGAAAGAGGCAAATTGCTCCATCTCTGAATATCAGATTTTACATCAGAAATAAGAGAGGAGAAGTTGGCATGAGAAAGGTCAGATAGACAACGAGTCACTGTAATACCAAGATATTTAAAGTCTGAACAATTGAGTTTAAAAGGCAGGTTTAGATGCTGAAGCTGTAAAGCACTATTATTGACCGGGTAGTATTCACTCTTATGTAAATTTAGTTTATACCCCGAGAAAGAACTTAACAAAATTATCCAAAATGGTTAAAATAACAGGAATAGACGCTGCAGAGTCAGTCATATATAACAACAAGTCATCGGCATATAGGGATAATTTTTGCTCCAACCCATTACGAATAATACCTTTAAAAGCAAGAGAAGATCTAAGCTTAATAGACAATGGTTCAATAGCAAGGGCAAAAAAAAGTGGTGACAGTGGGCAACCCTGCTGGATGCCACGTCCAAGAACAATCAGAGCTTATATCATTTGTATGAACACTAGCTTGCGCGGATTTGTAAAGGAGGCGAATCCAAGAAATAAATTGATCACCAAACCCAAATTTCTTTAATACTGCAAACAAGTATTCCCACTCGACCCTATCAAAAGCCTTCTCAGCATCCAGTGAGATTACAACCTCAGGGGATACAGATGTTTGTTTGGAGTAAAATATATTAAGGAGTGTACGAGTATTAAAAAACAAATGCCGCCCTTTTATGAAACCAGTCTGATCCTCAGATATAACATGTGGTAATACACCCTCTAAACGGGATGCAATTACTTTAGCCAGAACTTTCACATCAGCATTTAGCAATGGGAATGGCCTATACTGTATGATCCACACTGAAGGGGATCCTTTCCCTTCTTAAGAAGAGCAATTGAGGCTTGGTTAAAAGTAGATGGTAATGAGCCCTGGTCTAAGGATTCATTGACCACACCAAGAAGCAATGGGGCCAATTTATCTATAAACCTTTTTTTTAAAATAAAATTCAATTGGAAAACCATTTGGGCCTGGTGCTTCATTAGACTGCATTGCCTTAATTGAAACTATGATTTCTTCAAGAGATTCAAAAATACCTTTTAATGGATAAAATAAAAGAAATACAAATTAATTCACAAATGTTATCCATCCAAAGCATTTTTTTTTAGAAAATATAAGTCAGACATTTAAGTGAATTGGTCTTTTTGTCATTCTGACGAAGAAAACTTTATTCACTTGTTTTGGCGGTGTTCCTACACTGTAAAAAATTAATCATGAGGCTTGTAATTTTCATTAAAAAAAATTCGATGTAATCATTAAAAATAATATGCATATTTCATTAAAAAAATTGGTTTTCTGCATTTCTTATAATATATTGAGAATATTTCACTAATAAAATTAAGAAATAAATTTTACCTATTTTTTGAAGGAAATGAGTGCAATTTTTAAGCTTAATTTTTAACCATTTAGGCTAAAACTTTGAGGAAAAAATTATTCATATTTATTTTAAGAGAATTTGTCCAATTATCTGGGTTTAACTGAGTCACCTTCATTTGAATCTCAACAATGACAGTGATCAGACGCCATTTTGAAGGAACAGGTGAACGGTGTAAAATGTTAAGAGGTAAGTTAAGCCCCTTACTAATTTTTACATTTTATTTAGATTTCTTAAATAAGCTATTTTCTTGCACTAGTGTCAGCAATATAAATGAAATAAATTAAAAAATGGAAAAATTATATGTGTAATATTGTTACCATATACAGTGGTGTGAAAAACTATTTGCCCCCCTCCGATTTCTTATTCTTTTGCATGTTTGTCACACAAAATGTTTCTGATCATCAAACACATTTAACTATTAGTCAAAGATAACACAAGTAAACACAAAATGCAGTTTTTAAATGAGGGGTTTTATTATTTAGGGAGAAAAAAAATCCAAACCTACATGGCCCTGTGTGAAAAAGTAATTGCCCCCTGAACCTAATAACTGGTTGGGCCACCCTTAGCAGCAATAACTGCAATCGAGTGTTTGCGATAACTTGCAACGAGTCTTTTACAGCGCTCTGGAGGAATTTTGGCCCACTCATCTTTGCAGAATTGTTGTAATTCAGCTTTATTTGAGGGTTTTCTAGCATGAACCGCCTTTTTAAGGTCATGCCACAACATCTCAATAGGATTCAGGTCAGGACTTTGACTAGGCCACTCCAAAGTCTTCATTTTGTTTTTCTTCAGCCATTCAGAGGTGGATTTGCTGGTGTGTTTTGGGTCATTGTCCTGCTGCAGCACCCAAGATCGCTTCTGCTTGAGTTGACGAACAGATGGCCGGACATTCTCCTTCAGGATTTTTTGGTAGACAGTAGAATTGATGGTTCCATCTATCACAGCAAGCCTTCCAGGTCCTGAAGCAGCAAAACAACCCCAGACCATCACACTACCACCACCATATTTTACTGTTGGTATGATGTTCTTTTTCTGAAATGCTGTGTTACTTTTACGCTAGATGTAACGGGACACGCACCTTCCAAAAAGTTCAACTTTTGTCTCGTCGGTCCACAAGGTATTTTCCCAAAAGTCTTGGCAATCATTGAGATGTTTTTTAGCAAATTTGAGATGAGCCTTAATGTTCTTTTTGCTTAAAAGTGGTTTGCGCCTTGGAAATCTGCCATGCAGGCCGTTTTTGCCCAGTCTCTTTCTTATGGTGGAGTCGTGAACACTGACCTTAATTGAGGCAAGTGAGGTGTGCAGTTCTTTAGATGTTGTCCTGGGGTCTTTTGTGGCCTCTCGGATGAGTTGTCTCTGCGCTCTTGGGGTAATTTCGGTCGGCCGGCCACTCCTGGGAAGGTTCACCACTGTTCCATGTTTTTGCCATTTGTGGATAATGGCTCTCACTGTGGTTCGCTGGAGTCCCAAAGCTTTAGAAATGGCTTTATAACCTTTACCAGACTGATAGATCTCAATTACTTTTGTTCTCATTTGTTCCTGAATTTCTTTGGATCTTGGCATGATGTCTAGCTTTTGAGGTGCTTTTGGAGATACCTGACTGTGTCAGGTATCTCCTATTTAAGTGATTTCTTGATTGAAACAGGTGTGGCAGTAATCAGGCCTGGGGGTGACTACAGAAATTGAACTCAGGTGTGATGAACCACAGTTAAGTTATTTTTTAACAAGGGGGGCAATCACTTTTTCACACAGGGCCATGTAGATTTGGAGTTTTTTTTCTCCCTTAATAACGTAAACCTTCATTTAAAAACTACATTTTGTGTTCAATTATGTTATCTTTGACTAATAGTTAATGGTTTTTGATGAGCAGAAACATTTAAGTGTGACAAACATGCAAAAGAATAAGAAATCAGGAAAGGGGCAAATAGTTTTTCACACCACTGTATATATATATATATATATATATATATATATATATATATATATATATATATATATATATATTTATTTTTTTATAACTTTTTATTGGAAAGTCAATTATGAAAACAAACAAATGCAATGCTTCTAGAGTTGGGGAGGGGAAGTAATAATTTAAAGGGGAAAAAACACACAAAATGTATAAGTGAATCACAGATTAGGGAAATGTAAACACGTACATACCAAAAGATAAAATAAATAAATAAGATAATAATAAAATAAAATAAAAAAGGGGGGGGGGTTAGTGTTACACACATGGCTACAATATACATGAAAACTAATCAAATTGTCGATTCTTTAACAAAGTCTATAGAAGCAGTCCAGGCATTAATTGTCCTAAGTGTAGCTTCATGAAATCTGGTTGTGGCACGTTCCAAAATTTTAATACAGCAAGCAAGTAAGTGTCTGCTTCAAACCAACTTTTCAAAATAGTCTTTTGCGCTGCGGTCAAAGTTGCCATTAATATTCTTTTTTGTTGTAAAGCAAGAGTGATATTAGAATCATCTACCAGCAATAGTAAACCTGGGTATAAAGGAACATTCACCTTAAAAAGTATGGAAAGAAAATTGACCACCTGATGCCAAAAACATATGCTTGTAATCTCCTATTGAGTTTGTATTACATTTTTTACATGTTTTATCATCGGACAAGTTCAGCAAATAAGCTCTGCATGGTGTTACATACACTCTATGAATGAACTTAAAGTGTATCAACTGATGGGCTAGACTTTTAGATAAAGTAGAAGTATTATTCCAAATCGTCCCCCAGTCAAGATCAACACCAAAATCTCCAAACTCTTTGGACCAGACTAAAGGAGAACCGATGACAGGCTCTTTATGAGTGCTGAACAAATTATACAGATAAGAGACCAGACCCTGAGTTGGAGAGTTCTGTAGATGGTCAGAATTCTTAATTCTTAATTCCAATTTTATTTTGAAAGTGACTTTTCTTTCGGTTTTAAAGATTTCTTTGAATTTATTTTCTTGTTTTAAAGAAAAGAAAACTCTCCATTTTTTTGGCTACTTAAAAGAAAACATGGGAAAATATTGCATAATTTATTTGCATTTTCTATTAGCTAAATATCATATTCATAAATAAAAAAATTACCATCCTGTAAATGCCTAAGACCAAGGAGATGGTGGTGGATGTCAGGAGGATCAAGTCTATATAATAATTTAAATGAGACTTCCCTCGTCTGTCAATCATACAGTACTTGGCTTTTGCGACCACTTCCGGTTTGCAAATGTGTCATCACATCCGTGTGAGTTTGATCATGTAGTAGTAACAGAATTGTTGGTATCATTAGAGCAAACCCCAATGCGGTATATGAAATAAAGTCTGCCCCAGGATACGACCACTGCAGCCATGTTTACTTACATGCAACACGGGGAGGGGGGTTAATATACATATATTTTGGTTTGGGGTCGTGAACGCGCTTCATGGAAGACCCGGTCCGGTGGATCTCGTGCACACGCATCGCCTGGAAACTTTCGAGTCGCCGTGACGTGCAAGACCTGCGCGGATGATCGGATCCATAAGCCAGGAGAGCAGTTGACTATTATGGCGCACCATGATATGGAGATCAGTGTGGGGGTGAACGCATCATGTAGGTGACGTGAGCGGGTTCGCTATTTGTTTGTGTAGCTTAATGGTGAAAATGGCGGTGCATAGAGAGAGAGAGCGATCTTAGCGAGGAATAAACACGCGAATAACGCCTTGCTCGGACTGACAGCATTCACGCGAGTCACGGCGGAGGATGCAGCGACGTTTCTAAGCGCAGGATTTATCCCCACTTCCGGTTTTTACTGTAACCGAAGACGAGTTGCTTGCTGGATATTGCAAAATAGCTCTCGGCTAACTTCGCTAGCTTGGTCTTCAACCAGCTTACAACCGTACAGACTGAAAGTGTGCTTGTAGCCTGCGATTCGTGCAAAACAAACAATCACAATTTGACGTGTTTGACGGAATTACAGCGTTCACGTGCGCGGTGTCGGATTAATTAGCAGCGCGTGGATGAATAAAAAATACTCAAAACATTACTAGTGGAGCGCGCGCACGGACACGCGTCTTGTCAAAACATTTGCATTAGACTGAATGCAGGACTGATCTCCATCTGAGCAGGTAGGAGTGAGTGAGAGAGTGTGTGTGTGTGTGAGAGAGAGAGAGAGCGAGCGAGCAAAAAGGGGTCTGGGTCATGTGATGGATTTGCTTTTAGTAAACACACACACGCACACCTCAGGCTAGCAAACCCTTTTCTTAGCACACACTCCTGCTGTCACTCCATGCACACAGTGTGTAGTGTTACATAACACCTACCTCTGGACTAAACTGTATATTAGAGCTGCTGACATGGAGCACACTCCTGTCAAACTGTGTATGTGTGTGTGTGTGTGGGGGGGGGGGGGTTGAAAAGAATGTGGTTTCAAAACAAGTAACCAGCAGTTCCAGTTAAACCAGTAGTATAATGTCACTGCTGTGTTGGGGTTGAGTGACCCGGAAACAGACGCTCACGCACAAATGCATTATAGTGTGTCTTGATTTTAGAGATATAAGTTGAGCCGCTTGGGACATATGCCGATCGAAGAGCCGCTTGGGAATAGGGTTGGGTATCGTTTTTTTTTTTTCGATACCGGTGCCAAATCGATACTTTCAAAATGGTGCCTGAACCGATACTTTACAAAAGCCACAAAATTATGGTGGATGACTCAAGAATACATTTTTATTGAACAAAAAATTGTATGTTTTTAAAATTTAACAATATGTTAAAAGTTTTAAGTATATATGTTAGCAATTCTTTTGCAGAAATTTCACCATATTTGCCTTTTCTTGCAAAATACGGTCCGGTACATACCGGTTATATAGGTAGCCCAACCCTACTTGGGACATATGCCGATCGTAGAGCTGCTTGGGACATATGGCGACACTGTTTTTTTTTTTCCCCCAATAATATTACACACATAGTATCACTTCTGTCATCTCTGGTAAGAAAAAAAGAACAAACCCAGGAACAGTGTTCTGCGTGAACACACTCATTTTTTTGGTGAATGGGAACTGAAAGGTACACTTTACAACTAAAGAATGTGAGCGCCGTTAACTAGGGTTGTTCCGATTCCGATACTAGTATCGGAAATGCTACCGATACCACAAAAAATCTGGCATTGGTATTGGCGAGTATTTGAGTCCACGTACGGATCCGATACCATTTTCCTAAACATAACCTAGTTATGCTTGCTAGCTATGGACTTAAAGCTGCAAATCGGAAATCAATTCTTCTTTGCTGCTCAGAATGCAAACACAGGAAGGTGTGTCGTGTTGCCACAAGCAACCACTGTTTACGGCAGTGAAGAAGTACAAACGTGCAAAAAGTATGTCCGCTGTTTGACAGTATTTCAGGCTTGATCAACCAGCCAGTAAAACAGCGACATGTATTATATGTCAAGCTGCAATTTCAAGGGGTGGCACAAGTATTAGCAACTTTAACACAACAAACGTAATAAAGCATTTGAAGACGCGTCACCCCGTAGAACACAACGGTTACACAAAGCTAGGACAGAGATGGACGAGCCGTGCCAGACGCAACTAATATTGGAAGCTTCATTCAAACGAAGAGAAAAGTTTTCCCAAGACAGCCAACGAGCAATAAAGATAACCGGCAGGATTATCGAGTTTATTGTACTGGATGACCAGCCACTGTCAGTGGTCGAAAAACGTGGGCTTTCGCTGCTTAATTGAACATTTGGAGCCCCGGTACAGTTTGCCTGGTCGCAAATATATCTCAGAAACGGCGCTCCCTAAGCTAAATGAGACAGTGCGTGAACACATTTCATGTAAACTAAAGGATGTGCGAACTATCAGCTTCACTAAAGACATCTACTTTTACTCTTCAAAGTGCAGTGCTGCAGGCTAACGAGTTTCGCGGCTTGCACACTGGTAAGTCCATAGCTGAATCAATCGAGGGTATGCTTGTGAAGTGGAATATTTCTAAATCCCGTGTTCATATTATTTTGCACGGCAACGCAAGCAACATGAAAAAAGCCATGGACGAGATGGGTGTATCGAGTTTGGGGTGCTTCGCACACTCTCTCCAACTGGTGGTACACAAAGACCTGTTATCACAGAGAAGTGTGAGTGATGCGTCGGAAAATTATTGGCCATTTCAAACACTTGCCATTGGCCACAACGCGCCTGGAGGATATTCAAAAGGATCTAAAAAAGCCCACCAAACTTTAAGCTTTAAAGAGATTATTTTCTTATATTATTTATATTTATTTTTTATATCCCTGAGTGATTCCATCTCAAATCAACCAGTGGAAGAGAAATTTTCCACCATCACTTCTCAGATTTTGCTGATTTTTTTTTTTCACCAATTGTTGGTATTTGCATGAGAACAAAACCCCCCAATTTTTTTGTCCCAACTCCCGTTCATTAAAAAATGGCAGCCATATTGATTTTTGGCCTTGAGACATGCCACGCCCCTTTTTGAAATCCTCTTTTCCTAGATAACTCACTTGGAGATAAAACTGGGTGTACTTGTGTAATGTCTCACGTAGATTCAGATTCTACATTGCAATCAGAATTTGGCTATCTCTTGTGGTTATGGAGATATTTCTGAAAAAACATTTTTGGCGGTACCCCTTTTCCACCCCCCAGAACCCAAGGTCTGCATGTATATATGTTACTCAAAACAATAATGGTTACTTCACATCACCTCATTTTGAAAATAAATAAAATCCAGGGGTGTGTTATGCGCTGTTTTATAGAAATCATCAAAAATTTATTGTCCAGGTTTTGCAACATTTTATGATTTGACACACAGCAATGTACAGCAATATCTGTAGAATACTTAATGCATACTCATAAAATCTGCTCTTTTCAAAGTGGAAGTTACCTCAAATTCTTCTGTAATCCATATCTAGTCAAAGACTGACAATGAAGTTATTCATCACTGAAATCACCAATCACAGTCTTTATTTCATCACTCTGGGTATCTGATTCTGGAAGAACAAAGCCCACAAAAATGAGTTGGAATAAGATTAAGACCAAAAGGGTACATGTAGGTGACCTGTCAAGTTGCAGTGACATAAATAATATCAACTAGTAAAGGCATGCACTTTGTAGCTACCAGAGTCATTTTGCTAGGAAATGCCTCCACAAATGCTTGACCACTAAGTGGTTTTAGTCATCTTTGCCTGATATCCTCAGCTGACAATCTGTATTGTCGTCCCATTCCACCTGAGACAGCAGGAACAGAAACTAACAGTATATGGATGAATGATAGTGGACATTCTATCAGCAGAGAGTCTGAACATTTAAGAATCCATCTTTGGTCGGCACAAATTAAAAAAAAAAAAAAAAAAAAAGAGAGACTTACCTTTTACTCGCTTCTTGTGAATATCAAATGGGTTGCAGCATCTGTCTCGCTGAAGGAACTCGAAAGGTGAGAGAAAAGTATCTTGATGGTGAAGGCACATAGTTGCATCCATTGGGTTTACAGAGTCAGCAATGTTGCCTCTGATCAGCAACAAATGTCGCTCATTTTCTGTCAAATCCTGCAGCCGAATTAAGCGTTTTGATTTTACGTAGTGCTTTAGATGGCATTTGGCTATTGAGAGCCAAGCCAATACGACATGGTTCAGGTCCTTCTTCCATGACTTCCATAGAGATTGTGATTAAGACAACAAACTACATTGGAAAGATTCAGTAAACAAATTAACATCAATGAAACACACTCACCTGCTTTTGTTTTTCTGCACTTAATTAGTACCAAGAAAAAGATGATGCAATCACCAATTCCTTGAGTGCGAGGTCAGTCATGGAGTTGGTTGGAGATAATTCAACTTTCTGATCAATATGAACCTGAATGGTTCAGTTACAGGATACAACTGATACATCATTGTAATGTTACACCATAACATTGGTGTAATGTACCACCATAAAATGACACATTTACTGGTAGATAAGGCCTATTGTGTAGCTCCATGTACATTCTCTCTATATAAAATGTGTATCAAATAATAAAAATTTGCAAAACCAGAAATTTTTGATGATTTCTATAAAACAGGGCATGACACACCCCTGGTTTTTATTTATTTTCAAGATGAGGTGATGTGAAGTAACCCCCCTTTTTTTTTTTGAGTAACATATATACATGCAGACCTTGAGTTCTGTTTTTTTTTTTTTTTTTTTTTTTCCAGAAATATCTCCAAAAATATCTCCTATCTCTCAAACTCTGATTGCAGAATCTGAATCTAAATGAAAAAATACATAACTACGCTCAGTTTTATCTCCGTATGACATATAGCAAGTGAGCTATCTAGGAAAAGTGGATTTCAAAAAGGGGCGTGGCATGTCTCAAGGCCAAAAATCAAGATTGATTGACTGCCATTTTTTAACGAGCGGGAGTTGGGACAATTATATTGTTTTTTTCCCCTAAATTTTCATGCCAATACCAACAATTGGTAAAAAAATCAGCAAAATCTGTGATCATGTGGTGGCACCCACTGGTTGATTTGAGATGGAATTGCCCTCCTAGATTTATTTGTTCCACTGTTTTTATAGTTATACTGTAAAAATACTAAAATACCTTTTTCAGTTTACAGTGTTAGAATTGTGGCCGCATTTGAAGTTCTTTTTCAGATGTTGAAGTTCAGGTTCTTTTTCAAAAATAAGTAATACTGTTAAATGTATGTCAGATAATAAAAACACTCTAGTTCACTATATGTACTTGTTCATGTTTTATTAAGGGATAAATCTAAAGCACAGCATAAAATAATTCTGTCAATTAATACAGGGCTAGTAGTATCTACAGCTGTATATACAGATACACACACAGGTATCGGATCAGTGCTCGGTATCGGCCTATACCCTGAGCCCAAGTATCGAAATTGGTATCGGGAGGGGAAAAATGGTATTGGAACATCTCTATCGTTAACATGTGGTGTGACGAACGTGAGCGGCAAAGGCTTCTTTCATTCCGTTTCTAATATTGCTAATACAGACACATTGATAGCAGTTCCCCGATGCCCGCAAATAATCTAAAATATCCCGGAAATCATTGTTTTGAGAGCAAGAGAGAGCATGCTGGTTTGTTTTGTGAACCCATCACTGTTCTTGATTTACATTTAACCTCTCTGTCTCTCTCCATCAGTCCAGTTGAGTTTTGCAGCCCTGGCTGAGGTTTTTTTTTTTTATTTTTTTTTTTAAAGCAAAGTTAACAAAACACACTTCACCTCAGTAATTAAATTTAATTTCAGTAAAATATTCTCCTGCCTATAATAGTAGTGTAAATTATGGTTATAAAATTGTTCTGAATTGTGCTATTGACCTTGGTGAGTTTAATGGTTGTAAAGGACATATTAAGGGGAATTTAAATGTTTTTAAAAGCTAACATTATTTATACTAGGTGGCTAGCTGCTACTCTGTACTGAGGCCCTGTGTGATGAGATCAGACTTCATGTTTACTTGGGTAAAAAATACCCAATGGAGTATAAAACCAACCACATGATGCAAATCATATATTATTTTACATTATATTATGTTGTATTATGTATGTTATTTAAGTTACATATTTTGCACAGTGTGTATATAATAATAAAAAAAAAGTACTTTGTTCTAACTTCTTCGATTGTGAAGTCATTGGTAGCTTTTACAGTTATACTTTTTATTAATTATCTCCTTGTTTTACTTGGAGCCATAGAAGTCACTGAGGAACGGAGGCATAGCGGTCACATAAACATGCAGGAGACGTAGCTGTCGTAGAGGCATAGACAGTAACTTTAGACAGTTTGTAATTTTTTTTTTTGGTGATTTCTGATTTTTTTTCAGTTGTATGTATTCAGGTCCAGGGTTAAATTGTTGCTATAAAATAAACATTACAGATTCCCACAGCAGAGTGTTTAAAATGAGTGGTTAGCACTGTCGCCTTGCACCTCCAGGGTCCGGGTTCGATTCCCCGGCCAGGCTCGATTCCCATCTCTGTGTGCATGGAGTTTGCATGTTCTCCCCGTGCTTGATGGGTTTCCTCCGGGTACTCCGGTTTCCTTCCACAGTCCAAAGATATGCAGGTTAGTCTAATTGGCGTTCCTAAATTGCCCGTAGGGTATGTGAGTGTGTGTGCGTGTGTGTGCCCTGCGATGGATTGGCACCCTGTCCAGGGTGTACCCCGCCTAGTGCCCGAAGTCTCCTGGGATCGGCTCCAGGTCCCCCACGACCCTGAACACAGGATTAAGCGGTATAGAAAATGAATGAATGAACACTAATACTGCTTATTATTTTTGAAGTTTTTTTCAACAGGATGTGTCCAAGTCAACATTAATGTTTTTGAGTTGGTTCACATTATTTTCTCTGGATGCAGGAATATAACAAGGTTCAAGTGTGTTGGAGAAGTTCTAGCGAAGAGGAACATGTGTGTACATGCTTGCTGTGTCTCTGGTGAGCCGTCTGATGGCCTTTGCACTCCTAAACTGCAGCTAGTGTTTATGCTGCCTCCAACCTCAAACTGGTCTTTACACACACGTGTGCTTGTCCTGAATATGTTCCTGCTGAGGATTGCAGGCTATTTGGGGTTTTGCACCTTTACAAAAAGAAAATTTTTGAAGTTGTCTATAAAATGCTATCAAATGCTACCTACATTTTCAGGTATTCAGACCTTTTATTTTTGGCAATAATCAGTGTTTTAGTTTTAATTGTGTGATTGATTGGTGTAGAGTTGATGATTCGATTTAATCTCAATTCTTTTGTGTGGTGAAACAGAAATGCATTTTTATGGCATTACATTATCAAAAATCACCTGCCTTTTTCTTCAAACTCAGACTCACTCTTACACAGGTTGCAGAACTGTGAGTAAAAATGAGTTGAAAATCGTGTACATTAGAAGCTGCTCAACCCACACGCTCGCTGTTAAATTGAGATTTGAGGCAATAAGAGGTTCTGTGAGTTTCATTGTAATCCTACAAGTTTTTGGACTCTTGTATTTGAAGTTAGTTTGTGTTGTTTAAATGCTGCACAAAAGTGCAAGGATGGGTCGTCGTTTAATTCATCATTAAACATTTAAAGTAATTACAAAATAAGATTTAAAAAATCTAGTAAGTTCCTGACTTTCAAACAAGCTCCCAGAGCTAAGGAACTTGTTTGTAAGTCGGATTTGTTTGTATATATGACAAAGTTAGTCTTTGACACAAATATACAATGTAGAGCACCAAACACACAGGTTTAGTGTTTTGGTTCCACATTACACTCTCGCACGACTGTGGTGACACAGTGGGGTCAGCTGACTGTTTAAAGGCAGCACGGAAAGACATCGGGGGAGGGGCAACGCTATGGTGTTTCCTGCGCACTTGAATGGATGCCATTTTGTCTAAGAGCTGTATTGGCCTATGAACTCTGTCTTGTTGAGGATTCCAAAATTAGGATTATTCACCATCGGGCTTTACAGGACAGACATTTTCTATCATCGTGCTCTCGGACCGATTCATTGAAACCAGAGAGGCCGACTCATTTCTCTCGCACCCCCACACGCACACACGTACAATATACCGACTTTATACATTTAGACATTTTATATATTCACTCACACTCTGAAAATATTGTATATAAAATGTATCATAAATATTGGTATCTGGTGCACAGCTGTGTCTATTTTTTTTGTACAATACATCTACTTTAGTTTTCGATTCGTTTGCATCTATGAATGTTTGTAGATCTATGGTCCGTTCTTATCCGTGGAAATTCGCAACTCGAAGTCATAAGATAACATGTATTTATGGTTGTTTTAGGTCTGCCAAAGTATACCCTATGTGTGGAAACATTGGGATATATTAATTATAATAAATAGCATTTTTGAGATAAAATAATTGCACAGATCCATATTGTGTGCAATATGCCTATAGTTCCCTTACTAGTTTTTGGGAAGAACCTCATATGGGTGTGATGGTCAGGGTGAACATTAACGTTTAGTTAATTTTGGAGCGGGTTTGTTTTAAAGCTCACTTCTTGTACTCCTTTTTAAACAAACTAAGACTTTCAGGTCTTCAAAGTGTATTTCAGGTCTTTAAAGTTACTGTTCTAGCTAAAATACATGTACTGCATTTCTATTTCACATTTTTTTTCAAAATGTTTCCTTAACACCCTTTTGTGGAAATCAGAACACAGGGACTTGTTTTTTTTTTTTAACCAAATCAAGTTTGTAACATTTAAGGCATTCCTTACCCATTTTTAAGGCTTTTCCAAACTGACAAGGAGATAAAAATAAAAAAAAAGACAAAAAAGGTTTTTGTATTTGAGTTTTTATTCACAATCAAAGTTCAGCCATATAAAACTTAAAAGACATCACTAAGAGCTGAAACTGACAGACTTCACTAAGAGCTTCACTATGATAGGCCCATGCCAGTTTTATATAAATTTAATTATATGATGGGTCCATATCAGTCGTATTTTAAAAAGTTAGTAAGTACATCATTATGAAATAACACTCTTAGATCCGAACATTATGGATTTGTTGCTACTAAAAGCCCATGGAATTGCCTTTTTTTCACTCATTCACTCATTGTCTGATGCCATGGGTAGTGGGTAATGTATGATTACACCTGTAATACCTGTGTCATGGTATAGTGTATCAGAGACTGGTGAGATCAGTCAGAAGAAAAATGTTTAGTGAACCAGAATGAGTTAATATACAGTAGCTTGCAAAAGTATTCGGCCCCCTTGAACTTTTCCACATTTTGTCACATTACAGCCACAAACATGAATCAATTTTATTGGAATTCCACGTGAAAGACCAACACAAACTGGTGTACATGTGAGAAGTGGAACGAAAATCATACATGATTTCAAACATTTTTACAAATAAATAACTGAAAAGTGGTGTGTGCGTAATTATTCAGCCCCCTGAGTCAATACTTTGTAGAACCACCTTTTGCTGCCAGTCTTTTAGGGTATGTCTCTACCAGCTTTGCACATCTAGAGACTGAAATCGTTGCCTATTCTTCTTTGCAAAACAGCTCCAGCTCAGTCAGATTAGATGGACAGCATTTGTGAACAGCAGTTTTCAGATCTTGCCACAGATTCTCGATTTGATTTAGATCTGAACTTTGACTGGGCCATTCTAACACATGGATATGTTTTGTTTTAAACCTTTCCATTGTTGCCCTGGCTTTATGTTTAGGGTCGTTGTCCTGCTGGAAGGTGAACCTCCGCCCCAGTCTCAAGTCTTTTGCAGACTCCAAGAGGTTTTCTTCCAAGATTGCCCTGTATTTGGCTCCATCCATCTTCCCATCAACTCTGACCAGCTTCCCTGTCCCTGCTGAAGAGAAGCACCCCCAGAGCATGATGCTGCCACCACCATATTTGACAGTGGGGATGGTGTGTTCAGAGTGATGTGCAGTGGTAGTTTTCCGCCACACATACTGTAGCGTTTTGCATTTTGGCCAAAAAGTTCCATTTTGGTCTCATCTGACCAGAGCACCTTCTTCCACATGTTTGCTGTGCAGTTATCTAGCTCTATATCTAGCTATCTGGCTATATACTTAATTCTGTCGCGAACTAACCTGGGATGATCAGAAGTCTTAGTCCTAGTGCCGGTCGCGGAGCGAGTGTGTGTGTGACAAATAGTATTTTTTTTATTAAATTTTTGTTTAATAATATTAATTTTTATTTAAAAAAAAAAAACAGGCAAGCCAAAGAGAATATTTAGTTTAAAAGATGCTCTTGTTTTAAGACACTATTGATGAGTGTATGGTTCCACTTAAATAAACAGTAATGTTTGAAAGTAATTCATATCGTGTTGGCAGGTTTATAGTAACAGCAAACCAGAAGTCAGAATATCTGCTGAGGGTTTTAAGTCATTCATAGTGTTTTGAAGTCTAAATATTTTCAACTTCCTTAATATCGAATAAAATCACTGTCAAAAATATTCGTGCGTAAAAAAAAAAAAGATTTGTGTGTTATTCTGTCTTTTGTCTGAGTTGAATCCCAAAATCTACGGCCACGACAGCTTACAAATACGAGATTTTGTGTGTTTTTTCGGTGCATGCGCCCTGCCTCGGTTTTAAACTTCTATAGTGTTACCTACTATAGTTAAAACATCTCTGTAATTTTACTTCTCTTAAACATGTCCGAATCTGTGAAAAAAAAACTTAGCTAAGACGATGAGAGAGCGCTCGACTGCTGGTTTAAAACGGAGGCGGGGCGCATGCACCGAATCGATTCCTCTTCCCTCGGATAGTAATGCCTGTGCATGTGGCCTTGATGACGTATTTTTGACAGTGTTTTCACGCACAGCATTCGTAGCCGTAATTTCGCGATTCGTCCGTGAAACAGAGGAGTTGTAAAAACGAGATTCGTATCTGTAAGCGCTCAGAGTCGTACATTTCAGAGTTGTATTGTAACAAACACAATAGCTACTGAGTAGATAAATAATACAGTATTTGTTTAAAAATAAATAATTTTTAAGATAATTCCATTTTGCGGGAGTCCCGCGATTAATGTTCGCTCCCGCATCCCGCACATACATGAGGACCTTCCCGCCCGCACCCGCATTCACCCATCAAATTTTAGAGTGCAGGTCTCTAACGTACACCCCACTCTTCAGTTATTTATTTGTAAAAAATGTTTGGAATCATGTATGACTTTCGTTCTCACGTGTACACCACTTTGTGTTGGTCTTTCACGTGGAATTCCAATAAAATCGATTCATGTTTGTGGCTGTAATGTGACAAAATGTGGAAAAGTTCAAGGGGGCCGAATACTTTTGCAAGCCACTGTATGTAGGGGAGGACAATCCTTTAAGATGAAAATGTTCTTCCTATAGTATTCATGTAGTACCAGGGATGCCGCTGAAAATAAAAAATCACCCAAACTAATCAAAAACAGCTCTTTCAGGTTTTTGAAAACTAAAATCTGCTCGCTTGTATTGGGGAATAACATAAACATAAGTAAAAATTACATAAAATACATAAAAAAAAAGTAAGAATAATAAGATGCATTAAATTTTTTTTTTTTTTTTTCATTTAACATCCATTTAAGTTTCACTGTAAAACAACATCCATGAATTGCATGTATTATTTTCATATTTCAGTAGCCCAGTTTTGGTTTAAACACACACATACTACGTTCACATGCTTGTGCAAGGCTGTGTTTGTGTATTTAGCTTCAAAGCTTCAATATACACCGTGTAATCAAGATTTGTAATTAGTTTTTAGTCTAATTAGGGATGTAGTGTTAAGGAATATTTTGACAGTGTTTAAAATAGATTCATGAAGGATCCAATCCTTCTTTATCTTTCTTGCCATTTTGTTCAGCACAATGTCATATAGTATAAGCCCTTTCTTTGTTTCTTTGGCAGGTTGTGTTGAGTGTGCCATTGTTCCCCACCAGCCCCAGTGGGATGGTGCTGCATGACAGCAAGGGCATGGCACTGTAGCCCCCTCCTATTCACCTCTCTGATTGCCTGTCACCATCACACCAGGCCAGCACCGTGGACCACAGACAACACTCTTTCCTTCCATGAACATGTGAGTTATCAATGCTATCAGGCTGACACAACTTCTGAGCGCTGAAGTTAGTTCTCTAGATGTTTTAAATAACATTGCATGTACTGATGATGTTTTCAGGTGCTTGGTGAATATCCACCAATCTTTATGAGCTGTAAATTTGTCAAGGTAATGATATCCAGGTTAAGGGTCAGCGCATGTATATATGTATATAACATAGTTGTGATATAATGATGAATGATACAACAAGCATATTTTTTCCTCAGGCTAAATTTAATTCAAACAGTTGAAGACAAACTAATTCCGCAGAAATAGATTGAACAAACAATAATAATAATAATAATAATAATAATAATAATAGTAGTAGCAATAATAAAATAAAACAACAAGTGTGTCAATAAGATTAAAAAACACTGCTTTAACTGCAAGTGCACTATCTTGTGGTGTACTAGTTAAGTTAATAGATACGTGTGCAATGGAGAAATAATATGCAAAACAACACAACAATAGCAAAACTTAATTGTATAAACAAAAATTCTTTATACAGTTACTTAAAAATTTCTATTTATTGCTAAATATAACGGGAAAATTTGTGATTTCTATGACGTGGCATGGTTAATGGAGTATTTTATCATGACTGGAGAGTTGAGTATAAAAAATATTAAATATAAGCATATACTGTATATTTAAATTGAAAAATTACTATAAAGGGAGTGCATCATAAAGAGGGTGTTGGAGGAATGGGGAAGCTAATATATAAAAGTGACTTTGGGTCACTTAGGCAGAGAAATAACATTCATAGGATCACATGTTTTTATGGTTGTTTCTGTCACTACTACTAATAAGCATATTTTGTGTGCTGCATTCTTGGCGACGTCATTACCATATTCCAGGCGCAGTACAGTTTATGTTTTAAAAGTAATGATGGCTTTGGTTCCACATGATGTATCAGAAAACCCAAATGCACAGTGTGAGGTCTAAAGCAAATTTTTTGGGGAAAATCAGTCCAGTGCTGTGATGCCGCACGGATTCGTGCTGCTTTTGTTTTAAGGGTTAATACTTTTAAACCCTTAATCACACCTCCTGTGAATGTGACAATTCTGCATGCGCACATCGTACTGTCGATGCTGAAATGATGTATTGTGTAGCCCTAATCAACATTCTATTTATGCTTAACAGCTTATTTATTTTACTGTTTTTAAAATGGGTAGACTATGTAGTCCTATGTTTTTTTTATTTATTATTTTTTTTTAAATACTTGAATACAATTTTTGGTTGAGAAAATCTTTCCATTTGCCACTTGTTTGACTGAATATTTACATATTGTAAATAAGGCTAAATAAAATATTTTTAAAATAAACTTTAAAAGTTTAAACGTTGTGGTGGCTGGCTGGATCGCTCTGTTTCTTAAGATGTGTTTTGAATGCTGCATTCAACCACTACAGAATTTGAACTTCCAACATGCATCGTGTGTGTGTGTGTCAGTGGCGGCTGCTCCAAGACTACAAGGGAAGCTCAGCTTCCCCTACTATGTCAGAAAATAAATGCTCATATATGCACTGTCGTATTTATATTGGTTTTAATAAAAGTGCGCTAGAACGCGTTCAATTTCATGACTAGCTCGTTCAGAATCTGGTATTTATTGCAGATTGTTTGACGCGATTTTCTTGTCATACATTTGCTTCTACTTCAATGAAGCTCTATGGCGAAGCACAGACTAGCTTTTTACACTGCAGAAAAGCTGGACGGTAATTGGATAAATGCACCAAAATCGTCACTTCCAGGGACGCTCGGTTTCTCTGGGGGTTAATGGAGCAGTGGGCGGGACAGGATGCTGGGCTGCTGCATGATGATTGGAGGAGCTGTTTAAACGGCGGAACCCCTTTTTGATTGACAGCATGTCTTAAGTATACATCAGCGCTACAGACAGCACGTCGCTATTACATTTTTAGGGGGGCTTTAGCCGCTCTATCATTTGTACTCAGCCCCCCTAAAAATTCTCCATAAACTTCACACAAATTGCTGGTCCCCCATCATCGTCCCCTTTAAATTTGATATGAAAGTGGCGGCAGACTTCGGCTCCTCACCGTCTTTCAGCTGGTCTTCAATTCACCATCACAGGGGGAGGATTAAGGCTGAATCCCATTTCTATTTTCTACCCCTTCCCCTTCCCCTACCCCTTCCCCTACCCCTTGTCCCTTGAAACGAAGTGGAAAGGGGAAGGGTTTAAATTTTTCCCCTAAGAAATGGGACACCACTACAACACTGTTATACGTCATCATACGTTGTCACTAGTTCCTAATGTTACGTTAAAGGACATGCGCCGATGTTTATCACACATTGCAATAAGAGAGAGATTACTCACTCCCAAAGTATTTTCGCGCCGTATTTCATCCCTATACATAATATAAATTATAAAAATATATAAAAATAAAATATATATTTGTAATATCGTGCAATCGGTGCTAGCCGCTAGCAAACTTTAGCGATTTTTTTGCAAACATTTCTTTACAGAACATCACCATAAACACAAACACAAGACTAGAGGTAATATACATATAATGAAAACTTGTCATAAAAATCTTTATTTATGGCAAAAATTTACATTTATGGGTCTGTTTGCTCGAGTGAGCCGCCATGTTGAAAATTTCTCTTAGCCCTTCGTTTGAAGTGAGGTCCTGAAAAATCTTCGTTTGAAGGGCTATCTGGCCCTTCCCCTTCCCCCTCCCCCTCCAACCAAAAGAGAAATGAGACACCCCTACCCCTTCACGTGAACGCGCCAAACGGAGGGGTAGGGCTATGTGAAGGGGTAAGGGGTAGAAATGGGATTCAGCCTAAGTCAAGGTGTGTGTTTTCCGATAAATTGTTATATCTGCATCAGTGCAGTCCTTTCTCAAATACAGTTTACAAAATGTCCTGAGGGATTAATCAGTTAAATCTTCGCTGTGTTCACCCTCATCACACCAGCTGTTTCAACCTAACTATTTATATAAAACATTACACAGTGCATATGGCATTAACTACCATAGAGTTATGGACATAAATGATTAAAAATAGTGACAGACAGCATTCAGTGCCTCGATTTAGGCTGAATCCCATTTCTACCCCTTACCCCTTCACATAGCCCTACCCCTCCGTTTGGCGCGTTCACGTGAAGGGGTAGGGGTGTCTCATTTCTCTTTTGGTTGGAGGGGTAGGGGGAAGGGGAAGGGCCAGATAGCCCTTCAAACGAAGATTTTTCAGGACCTCACTTCAAACGAAGGGCTAAGCGAAATTTTCAACATGGCGGCTCACTCGAGCAAACAGACCCATAAATGTAAATTTTTGCCATAAATAAAGATTTTTATGACAAGTTTTCATTATATGTATATTACCTCTAGTCTTGTGTTTGTGTTTATGGTGATGTTCTGTAAAGAAATGTTTGCAAAAAAATCGCTAAAGTTTGCTAGCGGCTAGCACCGATTGCACGATATTACAAATATATATTTTATTTTTATATATTTTTATAATTTATATTATGTATAGGGATGAAATACGGCGCGAAAAAACTTTGGGAGTGAGTAATCTCTCTCTTATTGCAATGTGTGATAAACATCGGCGCATGTCCTTTAACGTAACATTAGGAACTAGTGACAACGTATGATGACGTATAACAGTGTTGTAGTGGTGTCCCATTTCTTAGGGGAAAAATTTAAACCCTTCCCCTTTCCACTTCGTTTCAAGGGACAAGGGGAAGGGGAAGGGGTAGGGGAAGGGGAAGGGGAAGGGGTAGAAAATAGAAATGGGATTCAGCCTTACAGAGATAGAAAAATCCTTTTTTTTGTAATAAATATTATATCAAATAATGTCCCAAATCGTAAAATACATTTATTAGCCTTAGAGTAGGGTTTTTGTCACTTTGTTTTAGAAAAAGTTACTTTTTTAATGAATAGAAACAAACAAACAAAAAAGAATATTAAAAAGATTTTTAAAACGATGATTGTCTATATTAATGAATTTGAATAAATAGCCTAGTAGCTATGAAATTTTAAGGGGTTGAATAGAGAACCTACTGTCTTATTAATGTAGCTAAAACACTAATTTAAACTAGATAACATGATCAAAGTTTTAATATTTATATTTAATTGTAGATGGAAGGTTTTTCAAGTCACATGAAAATAAAGATGTTCTATTCTTACCTGCTGTGCATTTGGAGACCCACTCTCATGTGACCTGAAAAACCTTCCATCTCCAGTTGTGTTCAGTTCTACAGTTCAGTTCTCTGAAAGTGCAGCCTCTCAGGCACATTAACATTGTGTTCCCAACATTGATTGAAGTCATTGCATCAGAAACTATCTTTCACAATTTTTATGTCTGCAGTTTCCAACAAAAAGCAGCAGTATTGTCAAAGAATGAACAGATAAATGTTTGACACTATTGGCACTCACACAGTTTATTCCATTGTCCAGCCTCATAGGTGTGTTGTTTATATTGCTAATCAATGTAAGTTTAAAGTTATATGCTGTTTTCTGGTTATATTTTTTGATTGTACCTGTACATAGAAAAAGGTTTATACAGTAAACAGCACGTGCGATCAAGAAGACTCATTTGAGTACTGATTCTGTGTTAAACATCTATGGGGCTGAGCCCCCCTTACCTGAAAATCCTAGAAACGCCCCTCAATCCACATGGGACTGAACTCGAATCTCGGATCATGCCGATTTGCAGGTGATTTTTTATGATGAAAAATGTAATTATAATAAAAAAAATTTATGATGAAGGCCTAATATGAGCTTCCCCTGTTTCAAAAGCTAGCAGCCGCCGTGTGTGTGTGTGTGTGTGTGTGTGTGTGTGTGTGTGTGTGTGTGTGTGTGTGTGTGCGCGCATCCCTGTCTATACTGAATTAATATGGGGGTTCGATATGGCTGGAATTTACATGAAAGATCACATGACGTTACAGCAGTGGTTCTCAAAGTGTGGGGCGCGCCCCACTAGTGGGGAATACAGACATGACAGGTGGGGCGCAATGAACGGGATGGAATTAGTGGAAAATAACAGGAAAGTACCTATTCTAATTCATGCTTTTCTTTATTGATAATGAAGAGCATACGCTCAAAACTAAACAATCACACACAAATAAACGGATCATTAATACAAGTAAATTTAAAATAACATCAGTTGTGGGCCGGGAGAAAAAGTGGAACCATAGTGGAACAATAACGGTTTAACGTCGGACGGTTTAAGTGCTCGAATCACAAACCTGCGTGACCCACTGGGCAGCGCTGCGCGACTCTGACCGAAAAAGACCGCGCCGACCATCAAAATACATTTTACCCCGCTGGGTAAACCAGGCATGGCAAGGCGGAAACAATATTAAACAGTCCTGACATTTTAAATAAAAACACAGGGGGTCGCGCAGGTTTGTGATTCGAGCGGCGCTGCGCGATCCACCGGGCTGCGCAAATAAACCAGATCACCCCTGCGCTATCCAGATAGTCGGGCTGCGCTGTATTTGCGCAGATATTTGGTTCAATCGGGTGCCGCGGTTTCGGCCCACTTTTCATGTGTTTGGCTTCACATACACTTCGACAATGGAAGAAGACGCTGCAGCAGCAGTGAGTTTACTTACATGTGACGGAACCAACAGCGAGTGGTGTGGAATTGGGTAGAAGAAAAGTGATACGAATTAGATGACCGTGATTTGGAAGGTACGCAAGTGCACTGTTTTAACAAATGGTGGAAACACGTCAAACCTTCTCTATCATCTGAAATCCAAACATCCAAACGAATATGGCCAAAGTAAAAAAAAAAATGCGGCAAACCCCAGCAATTCACAGTTTAAATAAAATTACATTAAGATTTTTCATAAAATTATTTAAAACAGTTTCTTTGTGTTTGAATTTTTATTTATGCATTTTCAGATACAAATTGCTATATTGGGGGCCGCGCGGTGGTGTAGTGGTTAGCACTGTCGCCTTGCACCTCCAGGGTCCAGGGTTTGATTCCCCGGCCAGGCTCGATTCCCGTCTCTGTGTGCATGGAGTTTGCATGTTCTCCCCGTGCTTGGTGGGTTTCCTCCCACAGTCCAAAGATATGCAGGTTAGGCTAATTGCCGTTCCTAAATTGCCCGTAGTGTGTGATTGGGTGTGTGAGTGTGTGTGCCCTGCGATGGATGTCCAGGGTGTACCCCGCCTAGTGCCCGAAGTCTCCTGAGATAGGCTCCAGGTCCCCCGCGACCCTGAACACAGGATTAAGCGGTATAGAAGATGAATGAATGAATGAAAATTGCTATACTGTGATAATCGCATGGTAACATCTGAATCAGTGAACAGCAAAGCACAAATGGCTTCATTCAAAGTTGCATACAGAATTGGTCAGTGCAAAAAAACTACAAACGATTGCTGAGCAGCTAATAAACATGGGGTCAATTATGCAAAGATAAGTGACAACGTAAGTCTTTTATAACAATTACACGTGTATTTTAATCTGTTTTTAACTTGTTTACATTTACATTTACATTTAGGCATTTTGCAGACGCTCTTATCCCGAGCGACTTACATTTTTATTCATTACACATCTGAGCAGTTGAGGGTTAAGGGCCTTGCTCAAGGGCCCAACAGTGGCAACTTGGTGGTTGTGGGATTTGAACCTGGGATCTTCCGAACCGTAGTCCAATGCCTTAACCACTGAGCTACCCCTGGCCCTTGTTGTTTGATCGTATTGGTTTAGAAATTGATATTTCAATAAACAGTAAACTTGGCCGATTTCGTTATTATTTTGTTGACAAGTGGGGCTTGAAAATTCACTCACCCCCTTAAGTGGGGAATGACAGAAAAAGTTTGAGAACCACTGCGTTACAGTAAGGTGAAACATTCTAGGTCTAGCACTGCTAAGACAAAAGAAATAAAAAAATAAAAATAAAAAAAAGAACAAAGGTAAAAAAGAGCTACAGTAAACACGTTTTGGTCAGAAAAAAATCAGAGGATTTTTAGCCATTTCTTTTGCATTACTATGTTTTAATAAATGTATTGTATTTGGGTCAGGATTGTGTAATATTGAGTGACATTTTTTTTTCCAGCACAACATAGGCAATATGATGAACTGAATTTTATTTCATTTTAAACAACTAAGCAAACATGACCGAGAAGAAAAAAGGGACAAGGCAAAGAAATGGCACAGATTCATAAGATTATTTGTTTTTATGGTTGTTTTTGATTGATTCTGTGACCAATAATAAAAATAGTAATATTTTATGCTTCTTATGCTGCATGTTGTATGCCAGGAATATACAATATATTTTGTGTTGGGAAACATTGAATAGTTATAGCAGGTTTGTAATGTATTCTCACCCCTTTACGTTTTTGTGTTTATTATTATGTTAGCGATTTAATTTTAAGTGGGTTTCTACAAACCATTTAATAAAAATGTAAAAACAGGTTTTAATTTATGTATTTAAAAAAAAAAAGGTAAGTAATCTGTGGGGGAGGGGAGCAATTTAGTTATGAATCACGATTCTTTTGTGACTCCAAAATGTATTGTGTTTTATTATTATTATTTTTTTAAATGTTTATAATGGAGATTGGTTGAATGGCCAGTGACCAGAAATGGCTGGTTTTCAGCTTGTTTGGCTATGACCGTGATCAGCTGATCAGCCACAGATATAAACGATTAGAAGCCCCACATGCCTGTATGAGAAGGTGCCGGTGCGAATAGCCGCTCAACTCGCCCACTCGCTTTTGAGTTTTGAAACTTGACAGGTGTTTCGTTGATGTTTCTTTAAAATCCTACAAGTAAACTATTTACACTTGATCATCTCATGTGGTAGAAGTGAATTATTTGCCAAGTTTAAATGATTACTAATTATAGCGGATAACAGAAATACATGTTGCTCAGTTAAATGTTAAACTTTTGTTTAAATGCTGTGCTTGGTATTTAAGTGAAAAATTTTTTATTAGAATTTTTTTTAGAAAAAAAAGTTATAAGGAAGGGGATACATTTTAATTAGTTGTTAAACTTTTAAAAAAGTCCTAATATTGTAATAAAATTGGGTGAAAATTAGGGCTGCACGATATATTGAAAAAATATCGTTATCGCGATAATGGCATGCGCGATAACCATATCGCAAAGAGTTGCAATAAATAATTTATGTGCCAAGCATTTGTGTGTCCAAATTTGACCAATCAGATGGGCCCTTACTATGTTTTTATATATATATAAAAACATATATATCCTTTGTTTAAGGACTCTCACAGAAGGGGAGCAATGGAAAAACACACATTTAATCAGCGTCTTATAAACACACACGCGAATCAGAAAGTTAACAATCTGAACCGACATGCTGATTGGTGATTTCTATCCCCACAGGAGATATAGCCATACTGTATGTAAGTAAGATATGACATGTATACATATGTAAGTAAAAGTGAGACAGATGGAGGCAAAAAGAAAAAAGAAAACTGGCCAAACATATTGGCACAATAAAAAAATTGTGAGCACATCAGTCTGGAAAGGGTTATACAGTTTTCAAATAAATTGGGAGTTCATTGTTCTACAATGAGAGATTATTCAAAAGTGGAAAGCATTCAGGAGAGTTGCCAATCAAAACTGCATCTGAACAAAGCACAAGACTTCTGGAACTGGCTCCTGTGCACAAATGTTTGCCCAGGGCCCGGTTTCTCGAAAGCTTCTTATCTCTAAGTAGTTCTTAAGTTGTACCTTAACCTCTCTCTTAACTTTATGGCGCATTTCCCGAAACGTTCTTACGCTAAGTATCTCTTAGCTAAGTCACACGTTCGTAAGGTTGGTCTGGACCAACCTTAACTCATACTTAGTGTAGTTTCATCTCAAGACACTAGTCGCCGCCATTGAGCAGCAGTCTTTATAAATCAGCGGTGTATGCAAACACATTATGGCACGTTATTAATGTCGTATTAATGATGGAATATACTGTAGACCTGTTTAAGAATTTTATTTTATTTGATATCAGAACTAATAGAGTGACTTTTAATTAACCTATTTCATAATGTGACTAACGCATTAAAATTGCCAATCACTATTAATATTAAACAGGTGGCAAACAATTTGGCAGCGAGCGTGGTGTTGTGTTAAACTGAAGACGGCGCGGTCCGTGGAGCCGTGTGAGTCATGTACATTTTTCCTTTAGACAAAACTTCAGCCCTTTTCATATTTTCCCCGTGATCGTTATTAAAAAAAAATATTTAAATAAAAGTTTTGCCTTCCTAGGCAACAGATTATGGAGCTTCTTGAGCTGCTCAGACCTGCGCGTGCCAGACCAACGCGTCGTACTTACTGTACTTACTGTACTTACTGTACACTCCCCGTCCCGATGTCCAGCTGCTCGCTGCTTTTTGTTTAAAATATGTTTCATTGATCATTAGCCATTATCCATGACTTTATGGGTTTTTCTTTTGACTCGTTTTATTTTTATGAAATTTGATTTAGTTAAATGAGAAAATAACCTTGTGAGATTCAAACCCCGCATCCATTCATTTTTTCTGGGTGATTGTAATGTTTAATACCCCTACAGTATTCACTTATGCGGTGTTGTACCTCTATCTCACCTGTGTGGGCTCGCGCTGTGGCCGTAGGCTTGATCATGATTCACCCCGAGTTTTTGCGCTGTGATTACGTTTCCATCTTTCCGCGTGAAAAATTCAACGTTAAATTTTTTGCTGGTCCTCGCAGAAGCTTGCAGACTTTGCAGAACGTTAAAGGAACGTCGTGGGCAATCGCGGTAGCTCACGGAGATGAGTCAGGCCACACAGGTGAGATTGGGGTATTAGGCACCGTGATCCGCCTCGAGTGACCGCCCGACGGTCCGCGAAGATCTACAAGGTCCGCGAGCTTCCACATGTTAAACATGTTTTTTTTTTTTTTTTTTTTTGTGTGGTAAGATGGAAACGTAATAACAGCACCAAAACTCGCGCTGAATCATAATGAACCGCACTTACGATGTCAGCTAATTCATGACCTTCACTGTAGACAGCGCCGCGTAACGTCGGACGTAAGAGGCAGCAACTTAAGAAGACTCCTAAGAGACAGTTTGAGAAATACTCTTAGAAAAGTTATCACTTAACGTAAGATATATCTTAAGAGTCTACTTAGCGCGCGAATAGTGTGCGTTATCGAGAAACCGGGCCCAGATTCATAGTTGGGGATAATCACACATAATTACAGATACATTGATGCCTCTGTATTAGTAATAAACAGGTGTAATAAATACACTTTTCATGCAACCTTAGCTAAATATGATTAGTAAGATCATGAACATGTGCAGTGCTAGCTAGATTTTGAATATTGATGATGAACATTAGGTCCTGCACGCATCAACCATAGTTGCTAACTAAGCACACTAACAGAACCATTAACCTCCCTGTAAAATAATGCAAATGTTCAGTGTGGGCAAACTATGACGCAGTTTCCCCTGACACGAGCCATATGGGGTCAGGATTGTGCAGTATAGAGTGACAAATTTTTCAGTACAACCTTGTTAATATCATGAAATGAATTATTTCATTTTAACCAACTGTTGTTTACAAATTGGTCACATAGGCAAGGAAATCGTATAGTTTCATAACATCACATGGTTTTTATGGTTGTTTTTGGTTGTTCCTGTTAATGACAACAACAATAATGGTAATAATAATAATAGACACATTTTGTGTACTTTACGTTATTGCAGTGTCATTCCTATAATCCAGTAGCCGTAAAATTTACATAATTTAAAAGTAGCGAAAACCTCCTCCATCTACATTCACCAGCAGGACTTCCGTAGAAGCAAATTTTATACAGAAATGTATTTTATAAATTTTTTTTTTCATATTGAGCATTGCTCAATTGCATCCGTGCCGCTTGAGTTTTTTTATGGGTTATTAATCTTCCTGGGTTTTATAATGAAGAGTAGTTCACTGTGCGAAATTGTATGTCTCTGCAGAGCAATGTGTGACCGTCAGTACGCCCTTCTTATTATTTTTACCACAGCTGGCATCTAACGCTCTTGCGGTACCTCATGCACCTGTTTATTCCGCTAGTGCGAGAGCAGTGTACTGTCTGCTACTAGTTAATCAATTGCAGATAGCATTGTTTTCCCAGACAGATTTTTTAAAAGGGTCGGCCAATGTACTGTATCGCCCAAGTTGACGCTATGTGTGGACTAGCCACTGACCTTTTATCCTTTCCTGCAAAACCTCTAGAAATGTTCCACATAATCCTAAGCGCTCATCTTATCTAGAAGAGCAGCATGCATTTTCTCTCTGCCCTCACGGATTGTGGCGCATAGTTCCAACAGGGAAGTGCAAATTCACTCACACTCAGTCTCCCTCACCCTACCCCCTCCTCATCTACATCTACTTTTCTACCCCAGGAATGGTAAGTCCATATTTTCCGATCTCCTTGACAGCCTAACTTGGAATTTCTTCCCAGAAACTCTGGAATCTCTTCAACCCAGAGTTGAGCAAGTGCTGTTGCATTGCCAGGGCTACACAGTTAACACTGTAGAGGGTACACATTCTCTCTGTGCTGGTTAGGAGAGATCAGCTGAGAGCCCCACAGGATAGAGATCCCAGGTTTCTCAACCCACACTGCCAAAGTGATTGATTAACCAGAGCTCACCTTTCCTGAGTTCAGTGCGATCAGCTTTGTAACACAAGTGAGTGCTTGTGAGAGTACCCCTCCTTCAGATTTAATTTCTCTTGTGTTGTGGTGGCTCGTTTAACTGTAGATTGTGTGCTCTCCTAATGTATAGTTTGGGTTTGAAGAGCTCCCATGGTTGCAGTTAGTTGGTTGGGAAGTATGCAGGGACTTGGCACGTGTTCTACAGAGTGAGTTCAATGACATGTAGGAATCTCTTCACGACTAGATGTATTTCAGTCCTGGTGTTTAAATGCTATCATAATGGAACCTACTGTGTAGAAGGCAGGTTTGTTTTGAATGCACTTTGCCTAGCTAGAATGAAGTGTTAAAGCAATTTTATCAGAATATTTTATAATCATTGCTGTGGTTTTTGTAGTTTGGTTTCTTTATTGCAATGCAAGTATATTTTATACCAAGACTAATTAAATTAAATTGACTGAGTAATTAAATGTAGCTTATTCCTTATATTAGTTTTAGAAAAACCAAGGGCTGCATTTAAACAAAACAAAAAAACTTCAAGTATAAGTTTAAACTTAAAATTTAACAAAAAATACTGATGCTGGCGCTGCCAATGGCAGCCTCGGCACAACACACTCTCATCACTTTATATAAACTTTACTAAACGAGATTGTATTCCCGTCTTTATTTCATCTGTAAAGTTGAACTGAATGTTGTGTAATTACTGTGTACAGTGTTTTTATGTTAGTCTGTACCCTGAGAGCTTCAAACAGCTGGAACCAAATTCCATGTGTGTGTCAACATACTTGGCAAATAAAACCCGATTCTGTTCTGAAAAGCTACATTTTTACTGAGCAGCACATATCCTCCTTAATTATTAATTTTAAACAAATTTAGCAAATAATTCACTCCTAACACAAGGGATGGTAGTGTGTGGGAATAGTTTGGAGTGCCCCCTGTAGTAAGGAAACATTGACTTTTACGGCCTGCAAAGTCTTGAGTGCATGTTGATCAACAGTGAGCACAGCACACACACTTTTTTTCATTAGTGCACGTGTTTTGAGACTGGTATATATGTGTGTAATGAGTGGGTTTGAGACAAACTCACTCGCTTAGTTTGGAGAAAAAGGCCAATCGGAGGCTTTATAATGAGCAACTTTTGATAATGTTTTTCTGTTGCATCATTCAAACGCTTATACACTTGGTACAAAGTCCAAGTTATGTCCGAGGATGATCGGTCCTCACTAATGAAACAAAAAATGGCCAATTTCAGTAATTGACTGCATCAGTCAGGTGCATCTCCATTGTAAATGTAAAGACTGAAATAAAAAAATCGATTCAGTTGTAAATCTTTTTTTTTTTCTTTCAGTTTTTACATTCTCAATCTCCATCTCTAAAATAAACACATGCCATTACATTCAGTTGAATCACAGTTCTTTTGTTTATACTAGGACATGTGTATTAAGCACATACTAGGAAAATGTAATGGCTTTGTACATATATGCTGAAAGGGAAACATGGAAAAATTAAAAGAGTCCTTCAGAAACAGGTAGTCGCAATGTACCCTCCTTGAGTGTCTTATTGGCTGGTGTTGCTCCTCCTCCAGTCTTAGATCGGCTGGTGTGGGTTGTTTCTCCAGTCTCTGCTCCAGGCTCCAGCACCACTTCCTGTAGATTGAGTGGCCAGGGAGCTTGGTAGAGATGATGACAAGGTTTCCTCCTCATCTCAGGGAGTTTTTCCTTGCCACTGTCGCCGTCGTCCCCGACTTGCTCATCAGGGACAGTCTTATAATTTTGATTCATACACGTTCACATCTCATACATACTTAAATAATTATTTTGACTGTGTAAAGCTGCTTTTGCGACAATATCAATTGTTGAAAGCGCTATACAAATAAAATGGAATTGAATTGAATTAGCTGATCGCACCAACCTATTTAGAGCTCGTCTGCCCTGCATGCTGCTGCTACCAAACTAGGTTGTGATGTTTCTAAAGCTATACACCTGCTCCACTGGGGTCCCATGGATGGCGAGGGCCTTGTAGTTCCTCACCTGCTTTGTGCTAAAATCCACCATCAACTTATTTTTTTGGCATTGTTCCTTTGACACCAGTTCTTCAGCACAGGTGCTGCTGTTACAGTAGTTACATTCTGCAGCTTAAAAACTCAAAAACAATTTCAGCCTTACAACTTACAATAGGACACACTGCCTCAGCTCTGTAGGTGAATGGTGTCTCTTTCAGCCCGAGCTAAACTCTTCTCCGAACTCTCCATCCGTATCTTAATATGTTCATGGTTTTGACTAATATGTTTTTGGCATGTTGAGATGCTTTTCCTGTTTGATCAAAATTCTCTAATTTGTAGTCTGACAGGAATTATGGAGTCTTAATAGAACATCTTATCTTCACCTGTACCAAAGAGTGATGAGTGGGGAAGTGCTGCACGAATGGTGTTTCTTCTTCTCTTCTTCATCCTTCCACAGAGCTCACACACTAGCATGATGAGAACAGGTTCCACGTACATTGTTTGGAGGCTGGAAAGCACTGTGAATCCTTAGGCTGTATGTAGTGTCTGATTTCAGTCCTCTGCTTTCTTGTGCCCTTCATAGGTAAAAACACAACCATGTGATCATTGATCTTCTTTTATGTGTTTTTTTTAAATATAAATACTTTGGATTTTATTCATCTTCATTAGCTTCAATTTTAGGAATGTTCCTAGGGTGTAATCATTAAAACCCTCCTATTTAGCTGATGTTGATTTGTCAGTATAGGATTACATGCTAAACCTTGTATTTTGTTCTCTCCTACAGCTTTGGATGAGCTCAAAATGAGTGCCTCAGGAGAGAGTGCCCTCGACCCCCTTACCCCAGAGTCACGCAAAAGGAAAGGCTCTCCTTGTGACACCTCTGGTCCAAGGTAGGTGTGAATGTCTCAATGTGTAATTCTGCCAGTGAGAGTTGAGTGTCAACAAGGATTTGTTTATGGTATCAGATTTGGCAGTATTAGATATATTTTTGTGGAATTATTTTTTTGATAATGTGTAAGGTATGAGGATATCTGGGTGAGTCTGTGTTTTCACAAGGCCTTGGCGAGATTGATGTAACCTCCAGTTTCTACAGCAACACCTGATCAACACACTGCGCCTGCGTGCAACCTTGGCAATGCACTGACCTACTTTCTCAGCTCCTGCTTTCTCTACACGGATACACATACATCCATGTGTATTCATGTGGATTCATGCATGCATATATTTGTGTGTGTGTGTAGTGGGTGCACAAGCAGTATGTGACTTCTACCGTCACGGCCTATGGCGATAGCATTTGAGTTTGTGCGTTTGCTGGCTTTTACCGCTGAGTGGCGCTATATAACTATAGACTGATGCCTCAGGCATCAGTTCGTTCTCTCCAGGCTTAATGAGGCGCAGGTCGTCCATAGCCGCACGTCGTTGCAGATAAAATAAAGTGAAACATTGTAATTAAACGAATTCATAATCACAGTAGTAACATTACAGTACAAATTTATAATTAAAATTAAATTCAGTATTTTTAGGAACGAATTTAAGCAACGTAAACGTTAACACACTGAGCCTTTAGATTTTATTATGTGTAATTAGAAAAGCTACACGTGTAGGGTCTTGTGTCTTCTTTAAATTTGTAGCCTTTATAAGACTCTACTTTTATTTACGTGCACTCACAATGACAAAAAAACTTTATGATTTTGTTAAATAAAGAAAGTAAACGGGGTTCTGTATTTTGGTACAGAACTTGAGCGTTTTTGGTGAACTTGAGAGCGTCAGAAAATGAACCCAAACTCCGTGTATACTCGCCTCACAGACGTGAAAAATATATACTTATAGAAAGAGAAACATCTGCTTTTATATAAACTAATGAAAAAAATTATTAGATTATGTAATTCGTATGAAGTGAATTATAGGCGCGCTCCCTGCTGCGGAGACGACGAGATGACATGATCACCTTCAGCACAGCCGAAACCAAAGGAATCACTAATTTATCAATGAATTATTAAAATGGTCAGAGTGAGTTTCCTGGCTGTTTTAACAAATATTTGAAGTAGCTAACAATAGCCCACATTTATAAAAGCATTTTTATTTAGACTATAAAAAATAATCCTGCATTTATTTTTAGATGTGCCCGCTGCCACAGTTCTTATATGGCTCTTTATCAGAGTAAATTCAGTAACAAACCTGTAACTTTCCATGTAAAACAGGTACATCTGTATGAATAAATCGTTTAAATTTGATCAGTGATTTATGTAAACGACTCAGTTTAGATGTAAGTAAATGCTCATTGCTGCGCTGTTTGGGGGAGGGACGCGCTAATGACTATTTTGTCTGCTGTGTGGAGGCTCGCCCGTGAGAGGTTGTGCGTGTGCGGTCCACTACTATGGAAACAGAGGAGTTGTAAAAATGAGATTTGTGTCTGTAAACGGTCAGAGTTGTACTGTAACAAACACAAAATCTTGTATCTGTAAGCTGTCGTGGCCATAGATTTTGGAATCTGAACTCAGACAAAAGACAGAATTACACACATCTTTTTTTTACGCACGAATATTTTTGACAGTGATCTTATTCCATACAGCAAAACAGCAAAAATGTTAGTGTATCATGACTGAAATACAGCGGCTCACATCGGCATGCGTTTCTCACAGCGCAGCATAGACAGCGCTTATTTAACACCTATAAATATGTGTTTGTTGTATTTCTGGGAAAGAGAAATCTAATCTCTCATATCGGCGCACGCGTTCATCTGACTTTAGATCAAAACTCGGCAAAGTGAAAGAGCGCACACGCGTGCCACGGATTCACGCGTACATTTTACATTCACTAAAAGGTTTATTCACAACCACATTTCAGCCATTCACACACATGCATTGTGTTGTTGTTTGTACACACTTTCAGTTTTCCCCTTCTACTCTCCTCTTTGATCAAAAATGCTCCCGATATATGAGCCGACACGAGCAGATTTGTTTCAGTCAGAATATTTATCAATCATAAAGAGAGGCGACATATACTTGCAGTTAAACACTGCATTTTTTAAAGTGAAAGCGCGCGATGTGAGCAGCTTTAATTATTGATAATTAAATAATTATTAAATGGTGGACATAAACAGCAAAAAGAATAATATTATTCTTTTGATTATTATCATCATGTTCTTTTGCCGTTTGAGCGTCTGTGGATTCCAAAATTGACATTTTTACCGTTTTTTTTATCACTGGAATGGAAGAGAGTTATGTCCCTTGTCACAATAAGTTTCCTCATCATAACGTGCCTTGTATTGTTTTTAATCGCTCGATACACAACCCATCATTTTTAATGCTATTTTACAAAGGGAAAATACACGTGGAATCATTTTATTTGTTTGTTTTTTATAAATAAAATCTAAAATTAAAACATTGTAGAGTAATTAAAAACAGTGTAGAGTGATTAATAACAATACATGTTATGGTAAGAAAAATCTAATTCCAGGGATTACAAACGGTAACAATGTCAATTTTAGAATTCAGAAGATTTTAAATGTACACAAATTTAAGAAGAGGCCTGAAGCAAGATCCAAGATCTCCTCCCCAGTTTGCTGAAACCATGAACAGTGGTGATTTTAGTTTCTCCGAGTGTATAGGTGAGAACAGCTGATTCACACTTGGGGAGGGTGTATTATTTGCATTTGAATGTGTCTGACATTGCAAAGCACACACAGTAACACTGCAAGAACAACAACGTAAAGTAAATAGAAATAAGAGGCCCTGATTATACTGCATAAATATTATTTAGTAAAACAAAATTCGTAATTAGAAAAGCTACACGTGTAGGGTTTTGTGCCATCTTATATTTTGTGTTCTTTAAATTTGTAGTAGATTTATTAACTGAAATAAATTACACTAAATGGGGTTCTGTATTGTTTTCGGTGAACTTGAAAGCGTCAGAAAATGAACCGATACTCAGTGTATACTCGCCTTACAGATGTGAAACATATATACTTATATAAAGCGAAATATCTGCCTTTTATATAAGCTAATAAAAAACAAATTATTAGATTATGTAATTCGTATGAAACATGAATTACATGCACGTCCACTGATGCGGAGACAACGAAATGGAAGAGATAGAAAGTTTCCGCATCATAACATGCCTTGTTTTGTTTTTAATCACTCTATACACAACCCGTGATTTTTATGCTATGTTGGAGATGGGAAATACAAATGGAATCTTTTTTGTTTTTTTTTCATTTTTTATAAAATATTAACTTTCAATATTTTATAAAAAATACCAAAGAAAATTATTGTTTATAGAGTGGTTACAACCAATACAATTTGTTATGATAAGGAAAGTCTATTTCTTCTATTCCAGTAAAACAGTAATAATGTCAATTTTAGAATCTAGAATCCAGAAGATTAAATTTGTCCCCATGAGTCCCCCAGATCTGCTCCTTTACCTAAGGCAAATCTATTCATAAAAATGCTTGGCTAAATAAATAGGTTTTTAGCCTAGACTTAAACACTGAGACTGTGTCTGAGTCCCGAACACTATTTGGAAGACTATTCCATAATTTTGGGGCTTTGTAAGAAAAAGCTCTGCTAAGACGCGGTACTGACAAGCAGCCTGCATCCTTTGATCGAAGTAGGCGTGGCGGATCGTAAGACACTAGCAGTTCGCTCAGATACTGCGGGGCGAGACCATTTAATGCTTTATATGTCAAGAGTAGTATTTTAAAATCAATGCGAAATTTCACAGGGAGCCAATGCATTGAAGATAGGATAGGGGTGATGTGCTCATATCTTCTGGTTCTAGTGAGGACTCTTGCTGCTGCATTCTGGTGAAGCTTGCTGAAGCTTGTTTATGCACCTAGCTGAACAACCAGACAGTAAGGCATTACAATAGTCCAACCTAGAGGTGATAAAAGCATGAACTAGTTTTTCTGCATCGTTTAGCGACAATATATTTCTTATCTTGGCAATATTTCTGAGGTGAAAGAATGCTATCCTGGTGATATTATCTACATGAGCTTCAAATGAAAGGCTGGAATCTATAATCACGCCAAGGTCTTTTACTGTTGCACTTGATGGAACAGAAAGGCCATCTGAAGTTACGGTGTGATCTTACATGGTGTGAAAGATTTTACTCCTGTATGCGGTCCTATGACTAGAACTTCTATCTTATCCGGATTAAGCAGAAGGAAGTTAATTAGCATCCAATTTCTTATGTCCTGCACACATTGATCAACTTTAGTAAGCTGTTTTTCTCATCAGGTTTTGCTGAGACATATAACTGTCATCAGCATAACAATGAAAACTAATACCATGCTTACGGATTATGTTGCCCAGAGGAAGCATGTAACGGGAAAAAAGCAGTGGGCCTAAAACTGAACCCTGCGGAACGCCAAACTCCACTAGAGAACATGCAGAATTATCACCATTTAAGTCTACATACTGATAACGATCGGTCAAATAGGATCTGAGCCAGGAGAGGGCTGTACCCTTAATTCCTTCTACAGATACAAACAGATATTGATAACTTGATATTCTGTCCAAACAACATTTAACTAATGTTTTTTTTTTACTCATTATTATACAATAAATATTAATATCTTTTTAAATTTTTGTTGTATAAAGTTCTCAGATGCGTAGAGTGAAAAATGTCACTTTGTGCCACCTGGCGGTCATTTCACGAATGATACATTCGTGTATATATAGTAGGTGGACAACCAGACTGCTCATTACCGTCGCGCTCACCGCCGTGGAAAAGCGGCAGCAGCCAAAATAAATCAGTTGCATTTTAAAGTAATTCGTGAAAAGTGACGGTTTTACAGCTGATCAAAATTTTACGACCACAAGCCTTTAAAAGGCCAAATCTGTGCAAAGATGTGGATTCATTGTCATTTTCTGTCAGGTAGTCACACGTTCTGATGGCAAAGGCAAAAAAACTCCCTTTTTGAACATGGTCGGGTTGTTGAACTGCATAAGCAGGGTCTCTCACAGCGCGCCATCGCTGTTGAGTTGGGACACAGTAAGACAGTCATTTGGAATTTCTTAAATGATCCTGAGGGTTATGGAACAAAAAAGTCAAGTGGAAGACCCAAAAAAATTTCACCAGCGCTGAGGATCCAATTGGCTGTCCGTCAAGACACTGGACGATCCTCGACCCAAATTAAGGCCGTTACTGGTGCTGACTGCAGCCCCATAACCATCAAAGTTTTGGAGTGCTTTCACACCTACAGCATTTGGTGCGCACCAAACGTGTTTGGTCCCTTGGTGCGTTGATGTGAATGCAATCTCGGTACTTTGGTGCGCACCAAATCAATCGATCCGAGACCTGCCTGAAGGGGTGGTCTCGGACCGCTTTATCCGCTCTATGTTGGTACAGTTAGGGTGCTTTCACACCTATAGTTCGATTGCTTTAGTCCACACCAGTCAGAAAAATGTTACAATGTAGTAATCAGACGTGGGTACGGTTTGCTTTCACATATGCAGAGTTCTAAACGAACCAAAATAGACCTCGCGGCATCGGCACCCATAGCCCATCGGCACCGGAAACAGACTATTTTCAGAAAATCGCGCCACTTTCAATAATCATGGAGGAACAGCTTTGCTTTGCGCTCATGGTGCTGATCCTCGCGCACTGCATTGTACGTGCAAATCATTCTTCTTCTTCTACTTCTTTGTCTTTCGGCTGTTCCCTTTCAGGGGTCGCCACAGCGAATCATCTGCCTCCATCTAACCCTATTTTCAGATAATTAATTTCGAACACGATTCGCGGCTGCGACTCCAAACCAGCTTCCTGGTTTTCATCTCGCCGACAGCGCAAAGCGCGCCACTCCTCCTGAATGATCATTTTGTTATTAGACGGCGATCTTCCTGCAGATCCATCAGGTAATCCGTTGGCCGATTGAAACAGCCCAGCCACATATTTTTTCATCTTTAATGTGAATACAGAGAGGCACTTAATTTCCTCGGCACTCCATGTTTCTCCACGGTTTGATTTCATCGCGAGTCGAGCTTGAAAAATTTAATCGAGTCATCAGGAAGGGAAAATAATTTTACCCGCAACCCCGTATGTCTTATACCCAAAGTGCATTAAACTATACCATTTCATCAGATTTGGTTTGGTTGCTTTCACACCAGAGGAACCGTACCAAAGTAGAGCGGATAAAGCGGTCCGAGACCACCCCTTCAGGCAGGTCTCGGATCGATTGATTTGGTGCGCACCAAAGTACCGAGATTGCATTCACATCAACGCAAACGAACCGAACCAAGGGACCAAACACGTTTGGTGCGCACCAAATGCTGTAGGTGTGAAAGCACCCTTTGTCTGGTGTGAAAGCAACCAAACCAAATCTGACGAAATGGTATACAGTGGTTACTCAATCGGAATGGTTATTACCGTCGTGCTCACCGCCGTTTAAAGGCGACAGCGGGCAAAATAAATCAGTTGCATTTAAAAGTCATTCGTAAAATGGCCGCCAGGTGGCGCAAAGTGACATTTTCATTCATCGCAGTAAATACAACAGTGATGGCAATTTCCACAGCAAACATGACAAATCTGAACCAGAACTATTATGTACTGTACAATAATAAGTAAAAAAATGTATAGTAGATTTATTAACTGAAATAAATGACCATATTTCTGTCATTCCCCACTTAATTTTCAAGCCCCACTTGTCAACAAAATTAATGAAAATCGGCCAAGTTTACTATTTATTGAAATATAAATTTCTAAACCAATAAGATCAAATAACACCAAGTTATTATTATAACAGGCTTACTTCGTCACTTATCTAGAGCTTGCTTTCAAAGAAGTCGAGTGGTTTATTAACGTGACTGGGGTGTGTTGTCTCCAAGCGGTTAGAGTGCTCGGTCAGAGTTCCACAAAGCGCCGGTTCGAATCCTGGGTGATGCTGTTTTAAAAATTGTTTTATTTTAATTATAGCAAAATTAACCAAAATAAAATGTTTTAAGTGCGCTTAAGGTAGAGTCTTATAAAGGCTATGTAGACTTATATAGTTTTATTATATATTTTTTGCACATTAATCTGAAGTCCTCATCTGTTACATTTTTGAGGACAATAGTTTTTTTTCAGCCTGTCACGGCGTGTGCCCAAATCAATATTGCTCCTCGCTCACTAGTTAGGCATCCTCCCCTTCAGATATGCGAAGGAGCGGGGCCGCCGAATTGGGCACGGCTAGTGAGCTAGCCTTGGCTTTTTTTTTATCCTTGGCTGGCAAGCTATCTGGGTTTGCACCCCGCGCTATAAAATACTCGGGGTTTGTTGGGTTACAGGGGATTTTTACTATGCGGTGTGATTGCGACACGCGCGCAACAACGCGGAAGTGCGGCATTTCTAAACCAATAAGATCAAATAACACCAAGTTTAAAACAGATAAAATACACGTGCAATTACAAACCGGATTCCAAAAAAGTTGGGACACTAAACAGATTGTGAATAAAAACTGAATGCAATAATGTGGAGATGTCACATGTCAATATTTTATTCAGAATAGAACATAGATGACAAATCAAAAGTTTAATCCGAGAAAATGTATCACTTTAAAGGAAAAATATGTTGATTCCAAATTTCACGGTGTCAACAAATCCTAAAAAAGTTGGGACAAGTAGCAATAAGAGGCTGGAAAAAGTAAATTTGAGCATAACGAAGAGCTGGAAGACCAATTAACAGTAATTAGGTTAATTGGCAACATGATTGGGTATAAAAAGAGCTTCTCAGAGTGGCAGTGTCTCTCAGAAGCCAAGATGGGTAGAGGATCACCAATTCCCACAATGTTGTGCAGAAAGATAGTGGAGCAATATCAGAAAGGTGTTACCCAGCGAAAAATTGCAAAGACTTTGCAGTTATCATCATCAACTGTGCATAATATCATCCGAAGATTCAGAGAATCTGGAACAATCTCTGTGCGTAAGGGCGTAAAACCATACTGGATGCCCGTGATCTCCGGGCCCTTAAACGACACTGCACCACAAACAAGAATGCTACTGTAAAGGAAATCACAGAATGGGCTCAGGAATACTTCCAGAAACCATTGTCAGTGAACACAATCCACCGTGCCATCCGCCGTTGCCAGCTGAAACTCTACAGTGCAAAGACGAAGCCATTTCTAAGCAAGATCCACAAGCACAGCCGTTTTCATTGGGCCAGGGATCATTTAAAATGGAGTGTGGCAAAATGGAAGACTGTTCTGTGGTCAGACGAGTCACGATTCGAAGTTCTTGTTGGAAATGTGGGACGCCATGTCATCCGGACCAAAGAGGACAAGGACAACCCAAGTTGTTATCAACGCTCAGTTCAGAAGCCTGCATCTCTGATGGTATGGGGTTGCATGAGTGCGTGTGGCATGGGCAGCTTGCATGTCTGGAAAGGCACCATCAATGCAGAAAAATATATTCAGGTTCTAGAACATCTAGTCATCTCTTTCAGGGAAGACCCTGCATTTTTCAACAAGATAATGCCAGACCACATTCTGCATCAATCACAACATCATGGCTGTGTAGGAGAAGGATCCGGGTACTGAAATGGCCAGTCTGCAGTCCAGATCTTTCCCCTATAGAGAACATTTGGCGCATCATAAAGAGGAAGGTGCGACAAAGAAGGCCCAAGACGATTGAACAGTTAGAGGCCTGTATTAGACAAGAATGGGAGAGCATTCCTATTTCTAAACTTGAGAAACTGGTCTCCTCGGTCCCCAGACGTCTGAGTGTTGTAAGAAGAAGGGGAGACGCCACACAGTGGTGAAAATGGCCTTGTCCCAACTTTTTTGGGATTTGTTGACACCATGACATTTTGATTCACCATATTTTTCCCTTAAAATTATAAATTTTCTCATTTTAAACTTTTGTTCCGTGATTTATGTTCTATTCTGAATAAAATATAGACATTTGCCATCTCCACATCATTGCATTCAGTTTTTATTCACAATTTGTTTAGTGTTCCAACTTTTTTGGAATCCGGTTTGTATTATAACAGGCTTACTTCGTCACTTATCTAGAACTTTCTGATTTTCTGTGACTGGTGGAGTTGTCTCTGAGTGGTGTAGTGGCTAAGTCCACGCCATTTCCTGTGGGAGACCCGGGTTCGATCCCCGGGTGATACTGTTTTAAAATTGTTTTATTTTAATTATAGCAAAATTAAAATAAAACAAAATAAAATGTTTTATTTTGCTTTTGCTTCAGCATACTATAGAAAAAACAGCAAACTCGCACGCAACCAACTTGTATTCTTTAAATTTAGGGGAGGGACGACTCGGTCTGCTGCTGCTGTGTGTTTGTGTGTGTGTTTGTGTGTTTGTGTGTGTGTGTGTGTGTGTGTGTGTGTGTGTGTGTGTGTGTGTGTGTGTGTGTGTGTGATTATACTGATGAAAAGTGGTGGATTATTCAGTGAAATGAGGCTCAGCTGAAAGATGTTAGGCACATCAGTCACTTAACCCCAAATAAAAGGTATTTCTGGGTGTTATTATATAGTTGTAAAATAACATATGTACAAACGGTGCGCACTGAATATTAAACCTATACCAGGCACGATGATTTTTTAAAAATAAAAATACCAAGGAATATTGTTAACATTTTACAGATTAAAAACAATGCAATTTATGCTATCATAAGGAAAATCTAAATTTCTTCCATTCATAACATAACAATGTCAACTAGTGCTGCAACTAACGATTATTTTGATAATCGATTAGTTGGTCGATTTCTTTATCGATTAATCGATTAATCGGATTAAAAGGTGATGCTTTGATTTGCTGTTTTGCTTAACTATATAAAACCATAAATCAGGGTATTATTTATGTATAAAAGTAAACTTTTAAAAATGCAATAGCCACATAGAGTATAATGATGTCTAATTTTGACATTTAAACCTTGGTTTATGTAAATCAACATTCTTTTTTAACAATAATTGCAGATGGCAAGTTGACAGTGTTGATACGGTGTATGTGTGTGTTTTTATTTATATATATATATATATATACATACATACATACATACATACATACAGTGGGAGCCACGTCAAGCATGACGGCTCCATGGCAGGTTCATGAAGGGTTAATGGACGCTTCGTGCATGGAATGTGATCCCCCGCGATGACGCAGTTAGCAATGCCCCGCCCCATAAACGCTCCCATGCGCTTTCTAAAAAGATGGTTGCAATGCCGTATAATTCTGCCAGATGGAGCATTGACTGGCACAGTTAACAGCAGTGTCCAGGAAGCCCAATACCGTATCTTTAATATATAGACAGTTTTTGTATTGTCAACATAGTTTCATAAATAGATGACGTGCTAAAAAAAACAACAACAAACCGATTAATAAAACAGATTTGTTAAATCACTCAATACACAACCCATGATGATTATGCTATTTATTATTTAATAATGACTTAATAAAATTAGTTAGTGAAATATTTTTTAAGACATCCTGGAATAATCCTTAAAGACACGGTAGCGGCTGTAATTTGACTTTTTGACAAAGTTTTGACACAATTTGGCTTGTTTTAACGTGTTATTGAGAACGAAGTGCCATCTAGTGGTGGCACCAGGTAAATGAATAAATAGGGCTTGAATGGGCGTGTTTACTGTGAAATCTTGACACGCCTTTCTGGCAGAAAAGGGAGGGGGGATTACGGTGTGCAAAGGGCATTCACACGCCATTCACACTTCAGCCACACGGTAGCGGCTATTTGGCGTGGCTCCCACTGTACACACACGCACACACACACACACACACAGTAGTTTAAAAAATAAACTGACATATTCAGTTGTTAAGAATGACCTGAATTTTAAATTCTCTTAAATTAATTCAACGTAATAATAAGAATAATAGACTTCTAGATTATGATATTATTTTTAATGAAAGTGTCTCTTGCTACATCCTTGTCACGGTTTATACATTATTTCGATCCTCTCGTGTATTTTATCCTTTTTTGTTGTCTCAATAAATAAATACAAATATTTTTTTGATATATTAGACCATTTTGCTATACTAGACATTCTCGTAATTCGGCGACATGGGGAGAGAGAAAAAAAATCGCCGCTACTGGGTTCACTCTGTTTATTTTGCCCTTTTTCCGCATTTCCCTGTGTATAGCCTGTAGGATCATGGAATATATCCGGTCCTCCGAGGTGTAAACTGAAAGTGAAGAAAATGCACTAGAAGTGTTTTCCTTGCGTTCGTTGGGATTTGAACACCAAGAAAAAGCTGCATGCAACGTTTTTTTTTTACCCTGTATAACCGCGCAGCTGAACAAACGCACGTCACCAAAGCCCGTGTGAACTCTCTCACTGACTCCTATGTGTAGAAAACCCTCAGCACTTCATCCTCGCTCACCGGACACAACAAACGGCAGAAAACCGCTCGATTTAACGCCCGATAAGAGGTGTTTAATGTAAACTGCTCCCATACCTTGGAGGACTTGGGTCGCGCGCTTTTTCCTGCAGACGCTTCTGTAACCTCCATTGCGCGAGCGACTGTGTATCTGTGTGTCTTTGTGTATTTGTGCATCTTGTGGTCGCGCACCTCAGTAACGTGAGGAGCCCAACTAATCGATGACGGCATTCGTTGACAACGAATTTCATTATCGATAATTATCGATTTTATCGATTAGTTGTTGCAGCCCTAATGTCAACTTTAGAGTCTAGAATCCGGAAGATTAAAATTACACAAGTTTAAATCACTGAAAGCAGGGGCGGACTGGCCATCTGAGTTTTCCCGGTGGGCCGCTGGCCAGTGTGGTCCGGCGCAGTCAGTACACAAATATATAAAAAATGACAGAAACCATAATATTGCATCTCTTTCCTAATCATATGGAGGAGTGTGCGGGCGCCGCAGACAAAGAGCGTGTTGTTGCAGGAGAGAGAGAGAGGTTGATTTACGACAGCTGTTTACGGGAGTGTAGTCCAGTGCGGGAGATGCATTGTGGGTAATGAGGTCCGGTGTGTGTGTGAAGTTGAACGCGAATATGAGATGTAAGCTGGGATATAGAGTCTGAGTTTTGTATTCTTTTCACTCGTTTTTAGTTTGATTTAATAGCAGGATCTACCCGAAAGTTTGTACTATAACCTGACAATGCAGCAAAATAAAGAACGGACATCGAGCAGTTTGTCCATCTCATCAGTACATGAATTAACGGGCTGTTACGCTGCCGCAAGCAACATTAAAAACAAAGCGGAGAAGCTAACTGTGTTTGTTACTGCGCATGCGGATGTTTTGCTCCCTCTATATTAACTAGACACCTTACTTTTAATTTACGGAGGGAGAGATATTGATCCTTTCTCGATGCAGCGAAGTTGTTTGAGCAAATTAATAATAATTTCAATGAATGAAAACGAGGAAGAAGAAAAGAAGAAAATAAGAAAAAGCTTTAGAGGTAAATGCAGTGAAATGCTTCAAATGAACAGATTCTGCCTTTTAAAAAGAGGAAGAAGAATACACTGGCTCATTAAAGTGGAGATACATTTTTTAAAACCACATACTAGTATAGAAATATAACAAACAAAAATGTAAATAAAAAGTATCACTGAACATATATTGGGTCATATTGTTCGTTCTTTCTTTTTTTTTTACAAATAAGTTCATTATTCAAAATTATTCAGATCAGTGTAAAGTTAGTGTGATTTTAAAAGTGCTTTAACTCCACCTGGCACAGTTTCATCATAGTGAAACAATCTGACTACATGTGCAGTGCCATGGAAAAGTATTTGCCCCTTCCTGATGTTTTTTCTTTGCATATTTGTCACACTTGTATGGGTGGAATTTGACCTAAACACTTTATGGGGAAAAGACAAATTGGCCTTTTTGTCTGTGAGATATCATGAACATTTGGCAGGGGGTATCATCCTGATGTAGTGTAAGATGTACCACTCATCAGTGTAAACTGTAAGTGCAGCAGGTCAGTGATGATGAACCAGTGCCTGCTGATGATGACCAACACGTCTCCCCTGATCTACCAGAGCCAAGTGAAAAGAATCACAATCAAACTGAACAGGTAAGTTGGAATAAAATCAGTAGCAGCATTAACTCGTGCTAGTAATTATTATGGTAGACAATATTAATTAAAAATGTTTCTCAGCCTTATTTCAAATTAATATTGACTACCATAATAATTAAAATAAGTAACTAGTTTACTAGCGTGAGCTAATGCTCCTACTGATTTTATTTCAGCTTACCAGATCAGTTTTATTGCCATTCTTTTTAAAATATTGTCTTTATAGATTTATATGTTTGTCTTGATGTTTTTTCCTTTGTTTCTTTGTTTTACTAATATGACTAGGGCTGCAACTAACGATTATTTTGATAATCGATTAGTTGGCCGATTATTGTTTCGATTAATCGGATAAAGCTAAGCGCTTCTTTAATTTGATGTTTTGCTTATAATATATATATAAATCCATACCAACATTTGTTTTGTTTTTAACAATAATTGCAGATGGCACGTTGACTGTTATATTTATATATATAAATAAAACACTGTCAACTTGCCATCTGTATACATACATACATACATACGTTATATGTATATCGGTTAAATCGGATAAAAGCTAGACTTTTATCGGATAAAAGCTAGACGCTTTAATTTGATGTTTTGCTTAACTATATATAGAACCATAAATCAGGGAATTATTTATGTATAAAAGTAAACTTTAAAAAATGCAATAGCCACATAGTTTAAAGGGCACCTACGGTGCTACATGGACTTTTTCAAGCTGTTTGGACTGCATTGTGTGTTAGGAGAGTGTGTACACAACCACTCTACAGTAGGGTTGGGTACCGAAACCCGGTGCCAATACGGCACCGGTACCTATAGAACCGGTATGTACCGGACCGAAACAGAACGCGAATTTCGGTGCCTCATTTCGGTGCCACTTAAATGCCTGAACTGTCGATTGAAATATTTGTTCTCTAGATTCATATATTTTTGTAGATTAATAGTTTATTAGATTAAATAAAAAAAATTAAAAGCACAAATCATCCGGAAATGAGAGACCATCCGACATGCGCGTGAATGCAGTAACTAACGTTACACTCGCTCTGACGGCAGCAGGCGGTCTACCGATAGCTTAGCATGCAAAAGGAAACAACTCTCGTTAAAATGCCTAAAACTAAACAGTCGAAAGTGTGGCTGTATTTCACAAGAAAGGATTCCGTGTTTCCGTAAAGGCGGAAACACGTTAAATCTAATGAAACATTCGAGGGCAGACGGAATAAAGTTAAAAGCAGAGGGAGGCACCGTGTTTAACAGCTTGTGGACAACAGCTGGCGCTATCAGTGTGGACGACCCTCAGTCCCAGTCACACCAACTGTAGCAAAAGGGAGTCACTGATTATGATGACGTCAGCAGACTTTCCGCAGGTTAGTAGTAGGATAATGTAATGTTAATAGCACAATGCAAATCTTGCATTCATGCTAACAAATAGCCAAACGATTTGTAAAAAACTAATGTAACATGGATTCTGTTTATAATTATGGCTTTCCAGCTAGTACTAGTAGCACTACAACAGAGACCCCATTTACTATTGTAAAGGCTATCTATGTCCTGTGCAGGGCAATAAGTCAGGAAAGGTGTCGTATTTAATATGGTGAAATTTCTGCAAAAGAATTGCTAAAATTTGAAGCTTACATATTCATATATACTTTAAACTTTTAATATATTGTTAAATTTTAAGCATAAAATTTTTTGTTCAATAAAAATTCATTCTTGAGATTTTTTGGCTTAAAAGTATCGGTTCAGGCACCGTTTTGGCACCGGTACCGTTTTCAAAGTATCGATTTTGGCACCGGTATCGAAAAAAACCCAAACGATACCCAACCCTACTCTACAGTGATAAAGAGCCGCCCAGCGATTTTCTTTTAATTTAATACTATAAGATGCCCCTTCTGAAATCAGGCCGTTTTCAAAAACCTGTCGGTGTGAAGTCACACCGACAGAGGCCGCTCCTACTACAGTTGATTGACACTGGTGTTTTAGCAAAGACCCGCCCCGAGTGAAAAAAGAGCCGTCGGCCATTGTTTTTCTACACTGGAGCAAAATGGCACCTACATGAGTGTGGTGTGCTGTTTGTTGCAGCCTTGCAGTAGTGCGGTGGTCTAGTGGTTAGGATTCGGTGCTTTCACGTGGGAGACCTGGGTTCGATTCCTGCTTAAGGTACATGCTTTTTTTGCACTACATATTTATAAAGTTTTTCTAAAGTTCGTTTAGTAACGAGGCGAGTGCGCTATGCTTCGATAAGCTTTTCTGACATAAGGAGAGACTCAGTCAAACACACACACAATGCTTCACGTGTATGATGTCCTATTCCCTTCATCTATATGACAGTCAGACACACACACACACACACACACACACACACGTTGTCTGTCAGAAAGGTCTCTGTTTATTAACAGCAAAAGATCGGTATAAATATGTTTGACTAAACGCCTGTGCTATAGACATGTGTTACTACAAATTAACCATTGTAAATGTCCTGGTGAGATCCCGAAAAAAACAATGCTTCGCGTGTATAAGGTCGCGGGTTGAATAGCCGGCATTTCCAAGCGGCAGCCATTAATCCTCCGTGGTCTAGTGGTTAGACTCGAGATCGATTCCTGGTCTGGGAAGTCAAAAAAGTTTTACAACCAGATTCACATGTAAAATTTTATATACATACATATATATATATATATATATATATATATATATATATATATATATATATATATATATATGAGTGCATAATAAAAATCTTACAAAATATAGGGGAAATATATATATATATATTTATAATAAAAATAATAATAATAATATTTATATATCCCCTATATTTTGTAAGATTTTTATTATGCCCTCATTTGTACATTGTATATTTGTACAACTATTTTACTAGTTAAATTTATTTTCTTTAGCATTTCTTTTTATTGATATTTATTCCTTACGTATAAGCTTTTATTTTATTTTTAAGGTCACTGACTGTCGTATAAGCATTTCACTGCATATCATACTGTGTATGACTGTGTATGTGACAAATAAAATTTGAATTTGAATCAAAGGAGAGGAAGATAGGTGGAAGGAGACAGAGAGGAAGAGAGACAGAGAGAGAGAGAGAGGGAGAGAGAGACAGAGTATGGGAAGATGAGCGTGAATGAACAGATGCAAGAGGAGACAGGAAGATAAGCAGCAGGGAAGATTTAACACGTTAATATCAGATCTATGAGGAAGAGAGCAAGAGAGAAGAAATAACTCATTTATATATAAAATAATTCTAACATCATGTAAAATTATTTTTAACTGTTTTTTTTTAAATACAAATAACTGTTGTCAAAGCTATACCCCACTTGTATTGTGAAGACACGCCCCACAGAACTGGGGGGGCGGGTTCAGTAGAGGTCATTAACATTTAAAGGAGCATGTACTGAAACAGGTTGCTGAGAACAGAGCTACTTTTTAACAGGTAAAAGTAATGTTTTTTTTACAGAACAATTGAGAATTTTTAATTAAAGTATATTACAAACTTTTCATTAGGACCCTAAAGAATCATATTAACTTATGCAAAATTGAGTCTGTATGGCTCCTTTAATTATCTTTAATTTTGACATTTAAACCTTATTTTATGTCAGTGGTTCTCAAACTTTTTCTGTCATTCCCCACTTAAGGGGGTGAGCGAATTTTCAAGCCCCACTTGTCAACAAAATATTTCAATAAACAGTAAACTTGGCCAATTTTGTTATCAATTTCTAAACCAATAAGATCAAACACCACCAAGTTAAAAACAGATAAAATACACGTGCAATTGTTATAAAAGGCTTAGGTTGACACTTACTGTATCTTTGCATAATTGACCCCATGTTTATTAGCTGCTCAGCAATCGTTTGTAGTTTTTTTGCTCTGGCATAAAGCCATTTGTGCTTTGCTGTCCACTGATTCAGACGTTACCATGCGATTCTCCTGCTGTCTATATTCTGCCAGCTTTCTTTGAAAGAAGTCGAGTGGTTTATTAACGTGACGGTGAGTGTGTTGTCTCTAAGTCTTCCTAATTTGTTGGGTCTCATGCGGTCTGCTGCCAGCGGTTTAAGACGCACGTCACCAAAGCCCGTGTGAACACTCACTGACTCCTTTTTTTTTTTTCTTAGTCGTGGCCAATTCCTCCCCGTCGCTAGGGCTCCCACGTGTAGAAAACCCTCGGCGCTTCATCCGTGCTCACCGGACACTACGAACGGCAGAAAACCGCTCGATTTTAACGCCCGATAAGAGGTGTTTAATGTAAATTGCTCCCGTACTTTGGAGGACTTGGGGCGCGCGCTTTTTCCTGCAAATGCTTCTGGAACCTCCATTGCGCGAGCGACTGTGTATCTGTGTGTGTATTTGTGCATCTTGTGGTCGCGCTCCTCAATAACGTGAGCAGCCCAACTAATCGATAACGGCATTCGTTGACAACGAATTTCATTATCGATAATTATCGATTTTATATATATATTAGGGCTGCACGATATATCGAAAAAATATCGTTATCGCGATAATGGCATGCGCGATAACCATATCGCAAGGAGTTGCGATAAATACTTTATTTGCCAAGCATTTGTGTGTCCAAATTTGACCAATCAGATGGGCCCTTATTATGTTTATACCCGCTTATATCTTTATATACTTTTTCACACAGGGCCATGTAGGTTTGGATTTTTTTTCTACCTAAATAATAAAACCCCTCATTTAAAAACTGCATTTTGTGTTCAATTGTGTTATCTTTGACTAATAGTTAAATGTGTTTGATGATCAGAAACATTTTGTGTGACAAACATGCAAAAGAATAAGAAATCAGGAGGGGGGCAAATAGTTTTTCACACCACTGTATGTATATATATATATATATATATATATACAGGATAAAATACACGAAAGGATCGAAATAATGTATAAACCCTGAAAAGGATGTAGCAAGAGACACTTCAATTAAAAATAATATAATAATCTAGAAGTCTATTATTTTTCTTAGGGCTGGGCGATAAAATGATAATGATGTGTATCGTGATAGACATGTGATCGATATCAATAAAAAAATTTGCTCAATAAAACGTTCAATAATTTTTATTCTTTGTCGGAAGAAAACAGAGGTTGCGAAGCTAGTTTGGTTGCTGTCATGCGCAGTCGCTCTGCAACCGGCCCTAGGACCCTGAAGTAGTACGGTCGCAATTCAGGAAGCATAAAAGGAGACAAGATTGAGCGATGTGAAGCACCGTCATTGAGTCTGCCCATGCCGTTTCTTATGTGAGTACTCACCATTTTGGGTCCAATTTGGGCACCCGATTGAACCAAATATCTGCGCGGCCCAGTGGACAGCGCAGCGTGACTATCTGGATAGCGCAGAGATGATCTGGTTTATTTGCGTAGCCTGGTGGATCGCGCAGCACAGACTAAGTTAAGCAGCGCCGCTCGAATCACAAACCTGCGCGACCCACTGTTTATTGCATGGTTACGTAACGTGCAACGTCACGTGATCTCAACCGCGATTAAGACGATAGACCAAAATCTCTATCGGTTGACAAATTTCTACCGGTTAACCGTGTATACCAGTATATCGCCCACCCCAGGGGTGTGTGTATGTGTGTGTTTTTGTGTTTGTCATCCTAGGTGTATTGCCATCTCTTATGGTGTTCTCACAAATAAATGAACAAATTAAGGAGCTGATTTGTCTTGTGTTATGGTCTGCAGCGGGGAGAAGTGGCGCAGGGAACTGGAGAGGCGCTACATCGACGAGGTGGCCGAGCTGCTGTCGGCTAACATGGGTGATCTCGCCAGCCTCAGTGTGAAGCCAGACAAATGCCACATCCTCAAGAGCATGGTTGACCAGATCCAGCAGATCAAGCGGCAGGAGCAGGGTAAGCTCACCTCAATTTCTGCTTTCGAAATCCCAATGGCATGGAGTGCAGCATCCTCCACCATGGCTGAGTTAGCGCTTCACACGTGGGATTTGTCCACTAGGGTCAGTCTGATAATTTAACTTTGGAAGTGGTGTACATTGGGTTTACTCCCTAATAATTCCCAGAGTGTTTCTGTAATTACGCATTCGTGGTGTTCATGCCTACGCTTATTTGGAGGTTTTGGTGAAATTCATAATTTAGTATGTGTAAATATTCCTGTCTAAAGACGTAACTGAATTAATAATGAATAAGGCATTTAAGTGAAGAATAACTTGCACAACACATACACAAAAACTACCCATGTCTGATTTATAAATTGTTTTCAGTTTCAAATCACCTGTTTATGTTTCATAAATTTAAATTTTGTGCTTTTCTTGCAGAATATGAATTATGTTTAATCAGACAGAAATTGCTGACGGTGTGATATTTGCAGCTGCACATAAAGGCAACTCCTATATGGATCTCGCCTCATGTTTCCTCCTTAATTTAAACATTCAGATTCCAGTCTAGGCAAATTTATTTAGCTTAATTTTGCGCAACGTGAATATCTTGCAATTGCTTTGGTGTTTAAAAACTCAAAAGCCCTTCCATTATCGAAAGTCACTGTGTTGTAGTCTTACTTTTTTTTGTCATTTTTAGAGCTTCACGGCATAATATAAAATTCACATTGAGATTATTTTGACATTTATTGTGATTAAATGTATTTTTTGTTTTATTGAAATATATTTATATACTTAAACTAAAACCAAATAATGGCACTAGAAGTAGTTGCGTAAAGACAATTATACAGTATGTATATGTTCAGTGTTAATTAGTTTCTAAAATCTCTTTTACAACATGGCCACCACAACCTTTAAAGTAATATGTGGCAGCATCTGTGATTTTTCTTGTCCCTCAGACATTTTCTTATTTGACATGTGTGCAAGTGCTTTGTATTTCTAATTTAAATTAATATTCAAAAAGCACCAAATTAGACTTTCCTTGTGACCAGACCCACACATACCATTAGTTCAAATAAACAATGCACTGGTGAAGGAGTCTTTTGATTGGACAGTTTTAGCATTAGTCTCTGAGTACATACAGTAGGTAGTCTACGGGGATGCCTATTACCGCAGTACTTACCGCCGCGGCAAAACAACAGCGCTGAAATAAATCAGTGGCATTTCGTGTCATTCATGAGATGACCGCAAGGTGACGCAAAATTACATTTTCATTCGACGCAGTTTTCAAATACAATTAGAGCTTAAGTCAAAAAGTTATATATTGTATCGAAGAAATACTAGAGATGGTAATTTCCACATCTGAGTACTTTATACAACAAATATGAAAAATCTGAACCTGGGTCCGGTTTCTCGATAACGCACACTCTTCGCGCGCTAAGAAGACTTTTAAGATATATCTTACGTTAAGTGATAACTTTTCTAAGTGTGTTTCTCGAACTGTCTCTTAGGAGTCTTCTTAAGTCGCTGCCTCTTATGTCAGACGTTACAAGACGCTGTCTACAGTGAAGGTCCAGAATTAGCTGTCATCAGTTGCTCAGGAATCGATTTTTCACTCCTTTTGCATGACAGCGTTAAGAAAGACGTGCTTGCAAAGACTTTCTATGCAAATTAAACAATGCACAAAAATCTTCCAATAACGTTTACTTGGATAACGACATGGATTAGCTTATCAGTACTAGCATGCGATAATAGACAAATATATAAATTAAATCACCAAACTGTTGCTAATATTTTCATGTAACCTGTGGCGGTGAAACGAACCGGGTATACAATCATAGTTGATTGACAAACAGCTGACAATACTCTTCACCAGCTTCAGAAACAATGTGAAGTATGTCAGTTGTTGGGGTTGTATAGTACACTTATGGAATGAATACGATGAGATGACAGAGTGGAGATTTAATACCCCTATCTCACCTACACAGTTTCGCACGGTGGCTGTAAGTGCAGTTCATCATGATTCAGCGCGAGTGATTACGTTTCCATCTTTCCACGCAAAAAAATTTAACATGTTTAAAATGCGGAAGCTTGTGGACCTTACAGATCTTCGCGGAACGTCGGGCGGTCACTTGACGCGGCACACGGTGACTAATTACCCCTATTTCACCTGTGCGGTTTGAGTCACGGTGTTATGCGCTGTTAGGCATTGTGAGCTGCCGAGTTTGCTTGCGATGTTCCTCGTTCTGTAAGGTCCAGAAACTTCCGCGAAGACCGGCAAAAAAATTAAACATGTTTAATTTTTCACATGGAAAGATGGAAACGTAATCACAGCACAAAAACTCGTACTGAATCATGATGAACCCTACTTACGACCACAGCGCGAGACCGCGCAGGTGAGATAGGGGTATAACACCGCATCTCACCGCGAGTCAAACCTCATAGATGAGATAGGTGTACTGTATAACACCGCATCTCCCAGCGAGTCAAACCGCATAAGTGAATAGGGGTATTAAGCATTACAATCACTCTTTTAATTAATGGATGCGGGGTTTGAAACTCCCAAGTTTATTTTTTAATTTAACTAAGTCAAATTTCATCATAAAATAAAACGTGTCAAAAAAACAAAGTCCATCCAGTCATGAATGATGGCTAATGATCAATGAAACATATTTTAAACAAAAAGTAGCGAGCAGCTGGACATCGGGACGTAGAGCGTAAGTATGACGCGCTGGCCTGGCAAGCGCAGGTCTGAGCAGATCAAGAAGCTCCATAATCTGTTGCTTTGTAAGGCAAAACTTTTTTTATTTTTTTTAAATATCGACCTCAGGGAAAATATGAAAAGGGCTGACGTTTTGTCTAAAGCAAAAATGTACATGACCCACACGGCTCCACGGATGGCGCTGTCTTCAGTTTAACACAACACGCTGTATCGCTGCCAAATTGTTTGCCACCTGTTCAATATTAAAAGTATTAATTTAAATTAATATTAAAGCCAATTTTAATGCATTAGTCACATTATGAAATAGGCTAATTAAAAGTCACTATTAGTTCTGATATCAAATAAAATTAAATTCTTAAACAGGTCTACAGTATATTCCATCATTAATACGACTTTGATAACGTGCCATAATGTGTTTGCATACACCGCTGATTTATAAAGACTGCTGCTCAGTGGCGGCGACTAGAGTTGAAACTACACTCGAGCTGAAACTACGCTAAGAGTGAGTTAAGGTTGGTCCAGACATACTTAGCGTAAGAACGTTTCGGGAAATAAATAAGAAGCTTTCGAGAAACCCGGGCCCAGAGCTATTGACATTTACTGTACAATAATGAGTTTTAAAAAATGTTGTTTAGACAGACGATTAAGTTCACTAGCTAACAATTTTATTTGTACAAAGAATGAACAGTATCTCTGTATCTGTTTATTGTTATTATTTTAAAAAATTACATTTAAAGACATCAAACTTTAAATATAGAAATAACTAGAAAAGAAGACTTTCAGAATAGAAAATTAGAATAACTAAAAAAATACACTCTAAAAAAATGCTCATTTGTTCCTGTTAACACCTGGTTGGGTTATTTTTAGCCACAACTGGTTTCTTCTTTATTCTCTGGTTTCTCCAAACTGCCTGCAAAATGTTCAAAATATCAGTTATTGTGTCACAAAGTATAGTTTTAAGAGGTGTTTTGGCGAGAATTCATATGTGTACAGCTCAAAACCTCCATCGGTTAGTAAAGAAGCGTCTATTTAAAAAATTGCTCCAACGATTTTGAAGATTTGAGCTTCAGGCGATGCCCATGTCTCATGTACCCCTCCTAACACAGCCTCACCTCGGAAAGAATTTCTGGAAACTGCCTCTGGCTGTGGTCTCTGTAATTATTAAAAGAGCATCTGTATTTTATTTTTGGTATTTCTAACTGGTATTCTTTGGTGTAATACTGTTACTGTATTAATGTATGTGTGACGCTACGTTCCAGACTCTTTGATGGAGGCTGTTGATGTTTATTTTAAAGTTGATGTTAACAACAGAAAGCAGTGTCTTCCCACCTGGGAGTTTCTCCAACATACTGTACTGTATATCAGATGTACATGAGACCTCATCTGTTACATTTTTGAGGACAACAGTTTTTATTTTTATTTAATCAATAATATTAAAAAAAAAAGTTTTCTTGTTCTTAACTTTATTTTGAAGTGAATGAAATAATAGTTAAAATAGTAAAATAAATAGTTTAATGGTTTAAGTAGTTAAAATAAATAGTTAAAATATTAAGATGGATAATGTATGATCTCAAGTGGGCATTATAAGATTTGTATTGAAAACTTCTAAATAAAAAGTGGCAACTGGCATGCCTAAAAATATATGCAGGATTATTTTTATAGTCTAAATAAAGATGCTTTATTAATTGTGGGCTATTGTTATTTACTTACTAATATTAATATTTGTTAGTTTAATTTAAATGGTGTTTGGGCTTGGGGTGTTGAGCCGGCATCGTAATTCTCCTCTTTAATTTCCTACGTAGTCTAATCAGGGCTCAACCACACGCATAAAGTTTTCGAGAGCGCAGAGGAATTTTGTTGTACTAAATAATATTTGTGCAGTATAATCAGAGCCTCTTATTCCTATTTATTCTAGGTTGTTGTTCTTTTAGTGTTACTGTGTATGCTTTACAATGTCAGACAACATTCAAATGCAAATAATTCACCCTCCCCAGGTGTGAATCAGCTGTTCTCACCTATACATTCAGAGTATCCCCTACCCACTTTAAGACCCTCTTGGATCTGAGGCCTTTCCGAAAACCTCTTTAAGAAGAGTGCTTCAGGCCTCTTAAATTAGGTTTTCCTACGCATAAAGTTTTCCAGAGCTCACCGGCAGAAGTAGACTAATGATTATGAATGTGCCAGGGAAAACAGCAAAGAGAGTATGGGCATTTTAATAATGCATTGATAAATAAGTGATGTTTCGGCTGTCATGAAGGTAATCATGTCATCTCGTTGTGGATGCGCCAATAATTCACGTTTCATACAGTATGAATTACATAATCTGAAATTAGTTTTTCAAGCAGACATTTCACTTTCTATAAGTACTGTGCATATTTTTCACGGTTGTGAGGCAAGTATACACAGAGTTTTGGATACTTTTCTGACACGCTTAAATTCACCAAAATCCAATACAGAATAGCGCACCCTGTTTACTTTTATTTAAGTGCACTCACTATGACGACAAAAAGTTATGATTTTGTAAAATAATTAAAGCAGAGTCTTATAAAGGCTTATAAAGTCTTATCTAGTTTTATTATATAGTTTTTGCACATTAATCGGACACCACCACACCCACTTTTCCTGATGCACCCACAGTTTTCTGGCTATGAGAGTGTTACACATGATAAAATATAAAGGCTCACTGTGTTAAATTCGATGCAAATAATAAAAATGGGGGGTGTAAAAATGTAATTTGTTAAAACGATGCTATTGGGATGTAAAAATGTAATTTGTTAAAACATTTTCATTATTTATTAAAGAACATTATGATGATCATAACAGCCTACTGCATTTAACTCTTATAATAACGCAAAAATGCATCGACATCTGCTGACGCAGTAGAATATCCTGACAAAGTTTGAATTTTATGGTCATTTAGTTTCATTTAATAAATCTACTACAATGTTAAAGAACACAAAGTATAAGATGACACAAAACCCTACACGTGTAGCTTTTCTAACTACACATGATAAAATCTAAAGGCTCACTGTGTTAACGTATACTTTGATTAAATTCGATCCTAATAAGATTTTATTTAATTTAAAATCTAAATTCGTACTGTGATTATAAATTCTTTAACTACAATGTTTCACTTGATTTTATCCGCTACTACACGCAGCTCTAAAGGCTGGTCTGAGTGATGAGAGAGGTTTGGGAAAAAGAATGAGGAGAAAGAGAGGACGTCCAAGGTATTTTGGTGCTAATCGTGAAAAATTATATATTTCACCATCCAACATCTCACTGATGTCTCCTTCATGTCTCTGGAGCTTTTTTGTTTTGTTTTCAAGCTCTCACACCATGGTGGTGAGAGGGGCCACAGGGGTGTGTAAGAGAGTGACCAATGGTAGTGCAGCTGCCCCTCTGACCTGGCAGTTTAAAAGAGGGGCCCCTCACTCCCTATGCCTCTCTCGTGGTGTTAGCATTGTTAGACAAGGACATGTGTTGGTCCCTGCACCTCATGTATTTGCATGTGCAGTTGACTGCATTAACAGCTACTAATTCAGTCACTGTGTATGCTAGCCTTGCTCAGTTAAATTGTGACTCTATCTGAGAAACATGATGCTGAACTCCAGCAGCTCCTGTTGGGAGCAGTTCACCCATATAAACATGTTTATCATCTTTAAGATGGTGCTAAACAATAGAAATGCAACAATGGGCCATATGAATTGTCTCAAGTTTGCAACTTTGAACAGTGCATTTATTATTTTCACTCCTTTTTTTATTTTATTTTTTTAAATCTACTGTTAGTGTGAGATTCATTTCCTTAGGCGCGGTTACGGTTTTTGTGCACATGATGGCAGTGTGGTGAGAGGAAAGGAAGATTTAGTCAAGTGCGTTGGTATGCTTTCATGTCAAAGGTGTCCAAGACTTGAGAATAAATCCAACTTACGAGCTTGCTCCTGGAACAGAACCCGTTTGTAAGTCATTTGTTAATCACTTTTACGTTTTAATTTTCCTCTTAATCCATGTGCGTTCATCAGTTTATCAGTAATCTCCATGTTAAATTGTTTTTCATTTCGTCGCTACAAATGGGAATCACTAGGGACCCCTCGTGATATCACAGTACCTACGTCCTGAATCGATTAGTACAGTTCCCAATGTTCAGTTTTTCTTTACTAATCCTTTGTCATTTGTTCGTATTTGCCCCATCCCTGTAAGTTTTTAAGAGACCTTCTGCTATGCTCAGTACATGTATCTGGTATAAAAATAATTTATTCTTCACCTTATTATTACTATTAAAGAACAAATAGAAATATAAAAAAACTATGATTTAACATTTGCAATTAAACCTTTCAAGAAAAACTTTGAAGTTTTGAAGAAATGCAATAGTTCCATATCTCGGGATCTTGTTTAAAATATAACATAGTCTATTATAGTACTATTTGGACTAGGATCCAAACATTAGTTTAATATACAGTGGGTGCACAAGCAGTATGCGACTTCTACCGTCGCCGGTGTATGGCGTCAGCATTTGGGTTTGTGCGTTTGCTGGCTTTTACCGCTGAGTGGCGCTATATAACTATAGACTGACGCCTCAGGCATCAGTTCGTTCTCTCCAGGCTTAATGAGGCGCAGGTCGTCCACAGCTGCACATCGTTGCAGATAAAATAAAGTGAAACATTGTAAATAAACGAATTCATAATCACAGTAGTAACATTACAGTACAAATTTATAATTAAAATTAAATTCAGTTTTTTTAGGATCGAATTTAAGCAACGTAAACGTTAACACACGGAACCTTTTTATTATGTGTAATTACAGTAGAAAGACTACACGTGTAGGGTCTTGTCATCTTATATTTTGTGTTCTTTAAATTTGTAGCTTTTATAAGACTCTACTTTTATTTAGGTGCACTCACAATGACGAAAAAACTTTATGATTTTGTTAAATAAATAAAGTAAACGGGGTTCTGTATTGTTTTTGGTGAACTTGAGCGCGTCAGAAAATTAACCCAAACTCCGTGTATACTCGCCTCACAGACGTGAAAAATATATACTTATAGAAAGAGAAATATCTGCTTTAATATAAACTAATGAAAAAAATTATTAGATTATGTAATTCGTATGAGAAGTGAATTATAGGCGCGCTCACTGCTGCGGAGACGACGAGATGACCTGATCACCTTCAGCACAGCCGAAACCAAAGGAATCACTAATTTATCAATGAATTATTAAAATGGTCAGAGTGAGTTTCCTGGCTGTTTTAACAAATATTTGAAGTAGATAACAGTAGCCCACATTTATAAAAGCATTTTTATTGATATAAAACTATTTTAAAAAAATAATAATAATCCGGCATTTATTTTTAGGTGTGCCCGCTGCCACAGTCCTTCAGTAACAAACCTATAAAACATGTACATCTGTATGAATAAATTGTTTAAATGTGATCAGTGATTTATGTAAATGACTCAGTTTAGATGTAAGTAAATGCTTCTTGCTAGGGACTGACATCGGCGTGCGTTTCTCCCAGCGCCGCATAGCGCTTATTTAACACCTATAATATGTGTTTGCTGAAAGAGAAATCTAATCTCTCATATCGGCACGCGCGTTCATCTGACTTTAGATCAAAACTCGGCAAAGTGAAAGAGCGCACACGCGGGATCATGCAAACGTTTTAAATTCATTAAAAGGTTTATTCACAACCACGTTTCAGCCATTCACACAAATTTAAGAAGAGGCCTGAAGCAAGATCCAATATCCTCCCCAGTTTGCTGAAACCATGAACAGTGGTGATTTTAGTTTCTCCGAGTGTATACTGTAGGTGAGAACAGCTATTCACTTGGGGAGGTGTATTATTTGCATTTGTATGTGTCTGACTTTGCAAAGCACACCTGTAAATCCTGTTTAAATGTAAATGCTCCTCTCTGCGCTGTTTGGGGGAGGGACATGCTAATGACGATTTGGTCAGCTGTATGAAGGCTCGCCCGTGAGATGTTGCGCGCGCACTACACGGCAAAAATATGTTAGTATATCATGACTAAAATACAGATACAGAAAGCAAAATGTCTGCTTTTATATAAATTAATGGGGGGGGGGGGGAAATCATGTAATTTGTATAAAACGTGGATTACTACAGCGCATCCACTCACAGCCGAAACCAAAGACATCAACGTATCAATGAATTATTAAAATGGTCAGTCAGTTTCCCTGCTGTTTTCAATTCAATTCAATTCAATTCAGTTTTATTTGTATAGCGCTTTTAACAATTGACATTGTCTCAAAACAGCTTTACACAATCAAAAGAATTATTTAAGTTTGTATGGAATGTGAATGTGTATGAATCAAAATGTTCAGATAGTCCCTGGCGAGCAAGCCCGAGGGCGACAGTGGCAAGGAAAAACTCCCTGAGACGGTAATAGGAAGAAACCTTGAGAGGAACCAGACTCGACAGGGAACCCATCCTCATCTGGGTGAAACAGATAGCAGGAAATGATCTGCATTTATACAGTGTTAAGTGTTAGGTTCAGCTATAATAGTTGATGTTAATTGATGTTATAATACTTGATGTAAAATGGAGTCCAGTAGTTATTCGAGACTCAGATAGACTTGTAGAAAGTTCCAGTCCTGAACTATCGAATTGTCAAGTCCTCAGAGAAACAGCTGACCACACCAGTCGAGGCCAGAACCATCTTCTAAGTAGATAGAATCATCCCCAGACACCAGACGCATCCTAAAGAGACACACGGGGCATCCATGCGATGAGACCTCCAACCAGAAACCGGGCACCAGGATGGATCAGACAGGTCCGGAGGGCAGAGGGAGTCTGGATCACTGGCAGCTCAGGAACCACATGTGTAGCTCGACAGAGAGAGAGAGAGAGAGAAAGAGTGAAAGGGGGAGACAGGGGAAGAGAGGAAAGAGAAAGAGGGGGAGGAAGAGAAGAGGAGGAGAGATTGCAATTAGGTATGGTCACAGTCACAATGTCTAATGTGAATGTATATTTACTGTAGAGTGCAAGCAGGGACTCCGGCAGGACTAACTATGACAGCATAACTAAAGGGAGAGCCAGAAGGAAACACAAACATGAGGGCTCCCTGAGATGTAAAGCAAACAATCACCTCACCATCAACAAACCTGAGTGATCAAATGAGACTGAGGAAGACAGCATCTAAACATACCAGTTCACCATAATACTCTACGTCCATGAGTCCCCCAGATCTGCTCCTTTACCTTATGGCAAATCTATTTATAAAATGCTTGGTTAAATAAATAGGTTTTGAGCCTAGACTTAAACACTGAGACTGTGTCTGAGTCCCGAACACTATTTGGAAGACTATTCCATAATTTTGGGGCTTTGTAAGAAAAAGCTCTGCCCCCAGCTGTAGTTTTCATAATACGCGGTACTGATAAGCAGCCTGCATCCTTTGACCGAAGTAGGCGTGGCGGATCGTAAGACACTAGCAGTTCGCTCAGATACTGCGGCGCGAGACCATTTAATGCCTTATATGTCAAGAGTAGTATTTTAAAATCAATGCGAAATTTCACAGGGAGCCAATGCAGTGAAGATAGGATAGGGGTGATGTGCTCATATCTTCTGGTTCTAGTGAGGACTCTCGCTGCTGCATTTTGGACTAGCTGAAGCTTGTTTTCTGTTTTCTTATCCCCACCCCCGTTAAAAAGGCGCACTGTATTCAGAGGCTCTGCCTATTCAGTAAAGAAAAACACTATTGTTATTATTTCAATTCATACTGTACAGCTGTGAGAATTGGGGCAGGAATATTATGCCATATGATTCACATTCATTTACAGTACTAAAAAATTTACTCGTTGAATGAACATAATTAAATTATGGAAAGAATTTCCACCTGATTTAATGGCTTTCGTTCAGCATAATGTTCTTAATGTTCTTAGGTTCCGTCAAAGTAATGTTATTAGGCTCATTTAACTTATTTACTACAGCTGCGTCCAACATAATTTAATACTGTTGACATAAATGAATAGGGTTGGTACAACAAATTTTTCAGTTGTAATTTAAGTTGATCCAACTCAAGTAAATTTAAATTTCAAGCCCTCATCAACAGAATTTTGTGAAGGAAGGAAACAGACAAACGGGATAAAACGGAGATTTTTATTTTACACCAGGAGCAACTTACAAATGAGGTCTCAATTTGAAAAGATGTACAAAACATAAAACACCACAAATATGTATTAATAAAAAAATTATTAAACACCAACAGAAACGTTTTGTACTTTATAACTGTACGTTATGACTTTTACATGTAAATATGACCGTTAGATCCGGTTGGTCAGGAGTCTCCTGAAGTCAGATGCAGACAGGACACTTTCAGTCACAAACTCTTGTGAAAAAATACAGAGATAGATATTCAGTTAAATTCATGATACTTAATTTAGCAAATGAACAATATTTATACTTTGTTCCTCTCGCTTCACAACTCATGAGAACAGACAGAAACCAGAACCGAACCGCAAGCACGCGCATATAACAGTCGGTGTTTTAAGTGTGATTAAAAATATAAGAAATAGCTTAAACCAAACTAACGTGACTAAACAGCAGGTGACATTTATGTTCAGTATTTCGTTTCTATTGAGAAAGATGGGAATTAATTCCTGCTTACCTTTTCCACACGACCGCCAAACGCTTGCTTCTCAATAAGCTTGGATGCTCAGTAGTGCAAATCAAGTGGAGTCAAGTGCAAACCGAAGTGCGAACAAATAACGAAATAAATATTATTTTGTACAGACAAATACCTGAAAAAAAAACAGTTTTTTTTAACGACAAATCTCTCAAAAATCGTAAGATGTATTTTGGTTTATACTGCAAACGAAAAACGAATCCAAAGACAAAAAAGACAGACCAGACTGTGGTGGACGTTGAGGCCTGAGCTGGAAAAGCGTGGCGCAGAAATTGAGGCGCTGAAACAGCAGCTGCGTGTCTGCAAGGCAGAGATTGGTACCCTTCGGAGTGAGTTGGGAGTTTGCAAGGCAGAGAAGGATGCTCTTCGGAGTGAGTTGCGAGTTTGATGAGACGGCATAAATATTTAATACAGCAAATTAAATATTTTGGTTTATATTTTGGTTTATATTATATGGTTAATGTATTTTGGTTTATATTGCAAACGAATAACGAATCAAGAGCCTGTGATTATATTGCATAAATATTATTTTGTACAGACAAATATCAGAATTTTTTTATTTTTATTTTTATTTTTTTTAGATTTTTTTTAAACAAATCTCTCAAAAATAGTAAGATGTATTTTGGTTTTATACTGCAAACGAATAACGAATCAAGAGCCTGTAATTATATTGCATAAATATTATTTTGCACAAATACTGTAAATCTCTGAAAAAAACTGATATTTTATTCACAAATGTAAGACAATATATTTTGGTTCAGTGCCAGACGAAGTGCGAGCAAATAATGTAATGAGAGGCCCCGATTATACTGCATACATCTTTTTTATTGATTTATTTTTTTATTATATTTTCTGGAAGTTTGCTCTATTTGTTTTAGTTATTTCTATATTTAAATCTTGATGTCTTAAACTCTAACAACTGTAAGTATTGTCGAAATAAAAATTTTTTAAAAGCCCTAGTGCTGTTGTTTGTGCTGTTTTCTTTAATAATAACACTAAACAGATAAAAACAGAGAGTCTGTCTAAACAAAATAAAACCAATGTTTTCTAACTCATATTTTTTATATTTATAGTTTTTCATGTTTGTTGGATGTGTAAATTATCATAATTGTAGTATTACTTTGCTACAACATATTGTTTTGACTTTATTATGACTTAAGCTCTGAATATATTTAAAAACTGATACGACGGAAAATGTCAATTTGCGCCACCTGGCGGTCATTTCACGAATTATTTTGAAATGCTCCTGGTTTATTTTGGCCGCTGCCGCTTTCCACGGCGGTGAGTGCGACGGTAATGAGCAGTCTGGTTGTCCACCCACTGTAGTCTGGCGGTTTTCTTATACTATTTATTTTCTGTATTGTATGTTTATTCTGGCCGGCATGGTGGTATAGTGGTTAGCACTGTTGCCTTGCACCGCCAGGGTCGGGTTCGATTTCCTGCCAGGCTCGATTCCCGTCTGTGTGTGCGTTAGTGATGGGAAGTTTGAATCATTTTAGTGACTCGGTTCTTTGAATCTCGTTCATTAAAATGAATGAATCTTTTTTTGAGTCATTTAGTTCATTTCGTTCTTTTGATAAGAAAAAATAAAAAGTTGCATTTTCAATAAAAAGACCACCAATACGTCTACATACACAAATTTTGGCTATAGTTCCAGTAATGAAAATATTACAATGAAGCTAAGGACATATTATAATAAACAGAATGAGTAGTTCACCTCTTATGTCTTCCAGTCTGAGTCATTCGTTCTTTTGAATCTGTTGCACCGCATAGCGTCTCGTGAAAAAAGACTCAGGACTTAAAGATTCGTTGGAACCGTTCAATTATGTTTCCTGTGTACTGCATTGCATAGCGTCTATGGGAGTCAGGTGACGAACGAACAACTCGGAGTAGAAGAGTCATTGAGAAAGAATCGATCAATTCTGTTCCCTGTGTACTGCATTGCATAGCGTTTGTGGGAGTCACGTGACAAAAGAACGAACAACTCGGAGAAGAAGAGTCATTGAGAAAGAACCGCTCAATTCTGTTTCCTGTACATAACCTACGGGGTTTTGCGATGATTTGCGCATGCGCGGCCAGTAGAAAATGAACGAATCACTCACCGAGACCTTTTTTTTTTCTTTCTTTTTTCGTTTTTGTTCATCATGGACATGCTGGTGTGTGTACAAAGAGCAAATAAGATCTATGGAATCTGAAATTACTTTATAACTAATCTCTGTATTCAATCATTTATCACTTCATCACTGATACCCATGTTCAGTCATTCATCACTTCATGGTTCCTTCCACTAGCTGCAAGCAACACGTATTCTAGTTGACCATTTAAAAAAGGTGAATTTAAAGGTAAAAAAGGCATTAAAAAGTAATTTTATAATGAGCATTTTTTGAGATTTTATTTTTACCACTGTCTCATTTAAATGTTACAGCATGCTTTTTGATCTGTGTCATTCATTATGTAGTAAAAATGATACTAACATAATGTGTAAACATGTTCATCGTTTAAACAGGTTAAAATTGCTGAAATAATTAAGCAGCATCATACGAGAAGGAGTGCTGTATTGCTAGATAGCAGCATCATACCCAGTAATATACATTATATGGATAAAAGTATTTGGCCAAACCTGCCGTGACGTATCCAAATACATGTACAGTGAAACCTTGGATTACGAGCATAATTCGTTCTGGAAGTGGGCTCGTATTCCAAAACACTCATAAACCACATGAAATTTTCCCATAGGAAATAATGGAAACTCAAATTATATTCGTTCCAGAGCCCAAAAAAAATAAATACATAAAAATAATTAACACAAAATATAAAGTAAAAATAAAACAAATTAACCTGCACTTTACCTTTAAAAAAAGTAAAAAGAAATCCAGACCAATAAGTGTTTCCGTTTAAGTGTTTCACACACACACACACACACACACACACACACACACACACACACACACACACACACACACACACACACACACACAATTTTGTTACCAGAAAATCGCAGTTTTTACTCTTCACCATGATACATTAATGTTCGTTATATCTAGATTTACTTATAAATGACAGCATACACTGTATCACTATAGTCTCCTTCTTTGTCTTTCGGCTGTTCCCTTTCAGGGGTCGCCACAGCGAATCATCTGCCTCCATCTAACCCTATCCTCTGCATCCTCTTCTCTCACACCAACTAACTTCATGTCGTCTCTCACTGCATCCATAAATCTCCTCTTTGGTCTTCCTCTAGACCTCCAGCCTGGCAGTATCAACCAACTCTCTTCCCTTCCCTGTCATGGTCCCAACATTCAAGGTCCCTAATTTCACTCCTAAACTCTTGCCTTTCCTCTTCTCTCTCTGCTTTCGAACACGCCTTCCTCCTCTCCTTCTTCGACCAACAGTAGCCCAATTTCCACCGGCACCCTGTAGGTCAACAGCACCAGTGGCGGTCGTTGTTAACCTGGGCCATGACCGATCCGGTATGGAAATGACATTTCTGATTCGCATCATTGATTTGGCAAATGTTTTACGTCGGATGCCCTTCCTGACACAACCCTCTGCATTTATCCAGACTTGGGACTAGCACAAGAAGACACTGGATTGCGCCCCCCCAGTTGCATTACACTGTATCACTATAGTAGTAGTCAAGTATTCAGTATTGTTAAGATAGCTCCCAATATAAAAACATTCAAACATGAACAGTATATTCTGCTTATTGAACTTAAATTCAAGCCTCTTACGACATGAAATTGAAAAATAACAGATTCAGTACAACTGAACTCATTCTGATATTAAAAATACAGAAACTCTCAGAACATTTATCATTTTAGTGTGTTATTATGTGTACTATTATCAGGTATTATTATTCATCATGTATTATTATATCAGAATTCTGAGTTAGGACAATGGACTCTGGTCTATCTTGTTGTGTTGACTCTTTATAGTGTGAGGTAATTCAATCAATTGATGAATTTTCTATCATTCATTCATTCATTTTCTATACCGCTTAATCCTGTGTTCAGGGTCGCGGAGGACCTGGAGCCTATCCCAGGAGACTTCGGGCACTAGGCGGGGTACACCCTGGACAGGGTGCCAATCCATCGCATTGCACACACACATACACACATTCACACACCCAATCACACACTACGGGCAATTTAGGAACGCCAATTAGGCATATCTTTGGACTGTGGGAGGAAACCGGAGTACCCGGAGGAAACCCACCAAGCATGGGGAGAAAATGCAAACTCCATGCACACAGAGATGGGAATCGAGCCTGGCCGGGGAATCGAACCCAGACCCTGGAGGTGCAAGGCGACAGTGCTAACCACTACACCACCGCGCCGCCTGAATTTTCTATCATTCAACATGAAATCTAAATAGATTTGAATAATGATTACTTTTTTAATATAATCAGTAAATAACCTATGCGAGCGGGGTCACTCATACACACACACACTCTCTCTCTCTCGCGCACGCGGGGTCGCATGCACGCACGCACACACACACACACTCTGCCTTCTCCTCACAGAAACTGACGCTCGGCGTCAAAACAAGAAGCGCATGCGTGATACATGATACTCGTTGCTCGTAAACCAAGACAATGCTCATTTTCCAAATCAAAATTTATAAAAAATCTTTGCTCGTCTTACGGAACACTCGCAAACCACGTTACTTGTAATCCGAGGTTCCGCTGTACTTTAATATGAAGTGAGTCCCCCTTTCGCAGCTATAACCGCGCCCTCAGTATTTCTGTGGGAATCCGTTCCCATTCATTCCGTAGAGCAGTGTTTTTCAACCTTTTTTGAGGCAAGGTACATTTTTAATTGAAAAAAATCACAAGGCACACCAACAATCGAAAGTGTAAAAAAATTTAACTCTGTAGCCTATATTAACAATATACAGCCATTCTTATCGAAGTGTCTTGAACAGGAATCAAATAAACACAAAGAAAAAGTATTTTATGAACTTTCATATTTCTTCTTCTTTCAAATAAAAAGTGCAATTAACAATATACAGTCATTCTTATCAAAGTTTCTTGAATAGGAATCAGATAAACACAATGAAAGTCTTTTTTGATCTTTCATATTTCTACCTACTCAGTGTGAAACCTGGGCCTGTTTGGATGAACACAGAGCTGATATCCTGGCAGGAATTGAAGAAAGACACGGCTACGTTTACACTGTCAGTTAAATGTGACCAAATTCCAATTTTTTTGCTCATACAGTATGTGACACATATCGGATATATTCTATGTCCGTGTAAACAGGAAAAACAACGCATGTATTCCGATATTTCGAGATCGGTTTCAGGCTTCCTTCATATGTGGAAATAAATCAGATATAAATCAGATATGTACTAATGTGATTGTCATGTAAACAGACAGATCGGATTTCCTGAGGCATTGTGTTCTGTACGTAATTAAAACTGCGACTTCTTCGCGGTTTAATGACGTAATGTTATTCTCCGTAACATAATGTTACACTCGCCTTGTGTTAATGATTATTTGGGCTAAATAACATTAAGAAATCAGTATTTGGTGAATAAAGCATATACGCAAGCAGCAATTTGTTTTTTTTCCCTCCTTCTCCGTTTTAAAATCATGGTGACGTTTCGCAAACTTTTTCTATATCGCAGAGCTAGCGTTAAGCATATTTCACCTTTGTCTATCTTGGCTAGTGTGTAGCACAAGAACCTCCCTTTATATGCGCGATGTTTCAGATGGTAGGGCAAGTGTAAACACGTGTATCGGATATGAGTCATAGTTGAAATAACGTGTAAACAAACGGTAAAAAAAATCAGATATAGGCAACAAATCAGAATTGGGCATCGAGACCTGCAGCCTAAACATAGCCGAAGATCTTTCTCAACAGCTCTTAGTCTCTCTCTTTTTAGTTTTTATAGCAGTCAGGGTTGAGAAGCTCAATCACTAATCATTAATTCTCGTCTCGAAATACAAGGCAATTAGCTATCTGCTGCCACCTACTGATATGGAAGAGTAACATGCGCGGGACACTCAACAATGGCATATTATTCGCAGACTTATTAGTTTTCAAAAAATGTTTTAGACCAATTAGGTGAAATTGAATAATTTCCCACGGCACACCTGATGATCTCTCACGGCACACTAGTGTACCGCGGCACAGTGGTTGAAAAACACTGCCGTAGAGCATTTATGAGGTCAGTCACTAATGTTGGATGAGAAGGCCTGGCTCACAATCTCCGTTCCAGTTCATCCCAATGATGCTCGATGGGGTTGAGTTCAGGGTTCTGTGAGGGCCAGTCAAGGTCTTCCACAGCGAACTCATCAAACCGTGTCTTTATAGTCCTTGCTTTCTGCACTGGGGCACAGTCATGTTGTGATAGAAAAGGGCCTTTCCCAAACTGTTGGAAGCAAAGCATTGTCCAAGATGTCTTGGTATGCTGAAGCATTAAGATTGCTCTTCACTGGGGATAAGGGGCCTGATTGAAACACCTGGGGGGTAATAAACAAGTTTTGCCCAATACTTTTGACCCTATAGTGAAGCAAGGACGTGTCATACAAGAGTTCCACAAACACAATTTATTATAAAGAGATTATGGTTAATTTATTTAATAAACCACTTACATATATCCTTACATACTGTACCTGGCGGAACTAACTGCGGCAGTTAGTGTTATCAACAGGGGTGAAAATAGTTGTAACTTATTAATAGTACCATGTAGCAAAAAGGTGAGGAGACTTAAAAATCGAGGTGGTGGACAGTCCTGTAAATCCACTTATTCAGCATTCATGAGCTTACCAGCTCTTATGGGTTTCCAGGGTTAATTCACAAATAACGTTAAATGGAAATCTTGAGATTTTGCTAGGGGGTAAAATCAATTGTCACGCACATCATATAATGCTCTTGTGTTTGGAGTTCAGCCTTGTGTTAGGTGCTGGTTAGCTTTGTAGCATTAAATAAAAGAACATGGTGAGCCTTGCAATTCAGAACTTCCAAGCAATTATTAAGCAGCTACAGTGGATTTTTTTAAAGACTTCATCAAATGTGTTTTCTTGCTGAAAGTGGAGGAATTTGCCAGTTGTCCGGTTATTATTGGTTGGAATTAACTGTTGTATGAATATTCTAATGTGTGTCATTACACATTAATTTAGTTTTAGATTAGATTAGTTTTCTGATCTGAGCCCTTTTAAAATAAATAAAAAGTAGAATTATGTTATCTGGCTGAACATAGATGCAGTGATGCACCGATCATGCCTAGTGCCTACCGTACAAGCCTGTGGCAGTGTTGTGATCTATGATTGGTTCTGTTGGTCAGGTGTAGGTTCAGCAAGGTTATGTGCCCAAAAAATAAGGTCAGTTGACTACTTGAAATATACTGACTGTCCAGGTTTTATGATCAATGTTTTTTTTTCTTCCTAGATAGTACATGCATATTTCAAGATGACAATGCCAGGATGCATTGAACTCAAATTGTTAGAGTGGTTCAAGGAACATGAAACATAATTTTCATGTAGGATTGGCCACCATAGAGTCTAGACCTCAACACTATTGAGAACCCTGCTGACTTTTCGCAGCAGTCTGACTCTACCATCATCAACACAAGATCTTGGAGTGAAATTTATGCGACTCTGGATGGAAATACTTGTTTTGACATTGCATCTTATCAAAACTATGCCACTGCTTTAATTAAAGCAAAAGTTAGTTTGTAATGAAACATTAGTGCGACCTTTTTTTGGTCCCCGTTTTCTCTGAAACACTGTATTCATTGAACTCTAATTGTTGTCTGAGCCACAGTGTTCCCTGAGCGGTTCTCTTTCTTTTCTCTCAGCAGAACATCTGACAGTATTGAAAAAGTAGTCCTGATGTCACTTCTTTACTGCAGCCAGTTGTGGTTAAACTTGTCGGTATGTGTTCTTCACTCCTCATTTGTCACTTGTGCCAGTACTGCATCTCCCATTGCATGTCCTCTTTCTGTCTCATCTTTGACCCCATTTAAACTGTTACTGTTACCAACGCAAAAAGTGAGTCCTGAGACAGAGTGCCTTGCACACATCTTACTGTATTTGGAAAGCTATGGCACATGGCAAAACATATAAACACTGCATCTAAAGTTAGATGCTTCTTCAAGAAGTCGTTGAATAAAAATAAAAACAACAGATTCAAGCTTCTACTCGATGCAGTTGTTGGAGAACATTCTCATGTGGTGGTCTGACGACTTTGATCTGGAAGATGAATGGCAAGGTCAAGCACCTTGGGTGGAGACTAATCACCAATAGATCATATAAGAATTTGGGTTTGGTGGGGGCAGAAACACCAACGTTGTGGATATTGCTTTGCTTTGCAGTCTTTTTTCTGAGCTGAAGTTCTTGTTGTGGTTAGCTTCAACCCAGGACTACTTGAGAGAGGCATTAGGGATTTGTCTTGTGTATGGCTTTAATCTAGTCCCCCTTCAGGAGATGAATGTGAAAGTGTGGTGTATTTGTTCTTGAGGAAAGTACGATACAGAATGACTGATTACATGGCCCAAATACTCAGTAACTTCAATCAGATGGTATGCGACAGTCAGAGATTCGTATTGGCCGCTAGCCATTCTTGTAATATACTGAAATTCCTTATATGTCCACAGAGAAAGTAGCTCTGAAGTCCCCTGATGATGAAGTGCAAAAGAGCGATGTGTCCTCCAGCAGTCAAGGCATGGTGGAGAAGGAGGCTCTCGGCCCTCTCCTTCTTGAGGTAAGTCGCATTAATGAGTTTTTTTGGGTTTGATTGCAGTTAAGCTACTTAACTGTAGAGGTGTACCCTTTAGAAGTGTTTGTCTGATTAGGTGACAGATTATAGGAAAATTCAATATAAGCTGTATCCAGTACAGCTTGTATAAAGATCTCCTTGTCCCTGAAGCTTGACTATAAGGTTGAAAATAATGAAGAGCACAATCCTAAATTTCAATTCAATTCAATTCAATTTTATTTATATAGCGCTTTTAACAATGGTCATTGTCTCAAAGCAGCTTCACAAAAATTAAAGAAATTTTACAAAAAAAAAAATAATAATAATAATAATAAATAAATAAATAAAATAATAATAGAAAATAAATAAATAAAAAACAAATAATAATAATAATTATAGAAAAGAAAATAATTGGAAGTGTGGATGTGTGAGAAAAATGTGCAGATAATAATGAGACGAATGAATGAAATTTCTCTGATGAGCAAGCCAAGGGTGACGGCGACGGTGGCAAGGAAAAACTCCCTGAGATGGCATTAGGAAGAAACCTTGAGAGGAACCAGACTCAACAGGGAACCCATCCTCATTTGGGTGATAACAGATAGAAATGATATAACATCTTGTGTGTTGTGCAGGTGAAAATTCAATATGACAGAAATTATTTAAATTGACATGAAGACCAGTTCAGCATAGGGACGAGTCAGTAGGTGCAGAGGGCAGATGAGGTCTGGATCACTGGAAGCACAGGAGCAGCATGTGTAGCTCCAACCATCATAAAGCTGAATCCAGCTGGAGCTGGTCCTTCTCTGGATGCCTCAGGAACCTCGCAGGGTCGGCCTTTGTCTACTGAAGCTGGCAAAATCTCCCGATGCCTCGGGATGGGTAGAGAAATACAGAACAGATGGGGAGAATTAGCGTAGTTGCCATTCGGTATAGGTGTACTGGAGTATGAGTACTGGGATGAGTTATGTGTATGCCAGATTAAAAAGATGCGTCTTGAGTATACTTTTGAACTGAGAAACCGTGTCTGCTCCCCGAACACTGTCTGGAAGGCTATTCCAAAGCTTTGGAGCTAAATATGAAAAAGCCCTACCCCCTTTTGTAGATTTTGAAATTCTGGGAACTACCAGAAGTCCGGAGCTTTGTGATCTTAAGGCGCGTGGTGGATTGTAGCGCATCAGAAGACTGGTTAGGTATGTGGGAGCTAAACCATTTAAGGCCTTGTATGTAAGTAACACTATTTTGTAATTTATTCTAAACTGAACAGGTAGCCAGTGCAGGGATGATAATATTGGGGTTATATGATCATATTTTCTGGATCTAGTGAGAACCCTGGCAGCTGCATTTTGGATTAACTGAAGCTTGTTTATTGAGGATGCAGGACAACCACCTAGTAATGCATTACAATAGTCCAGTCTGGAGGTCATGAATGCATGAACTAGTTTTTCTGCATCAGATACGGATAAGATGTTCCTAAGTTTAGCAATATTTCGAAGATGGAAAAAGGCTGTTTTTGTGATATTTGAAATGTGATTTTCAAAAGACAAGTTACTGTCTAATATTCCTCCCAGATCTTTTACTGCTGAGCTGGTAATAACAGTACATCCTTCTAAGCGCAAGCTGAATTGTGAAAGCTGTTGTGTGCTGGTTTTTGGGCCAATAAGTAATATCTCTGTCTTATCTGAATTTAATAAAAGAAAGTTATTGGTCATCCAATCTTTTATGTCCTGGACACACTCAGTTAATCTAGACAACTTAGGTATTTCGTCTGGTTTAGTTGAAATATATAATTGGGTATCATCAGCATAGCATAAATCTTCCATCCCTTTCTCTTTATTTCCTCCAGGCCCTGAACGGCTTCTTTTTTGTGGTGAATCGTGAGGGTCGCATCGTGTTTGTATCGGAGAACGTCACAAACTACCTAGGTTACACCCAGGAGGAGCTAATGACTTCCAGTGTCTATAGCATCCTCCATGTGGGTGATCACAACGAGTTTGTACGCAACCTGCTCCCCAAGAGCCTTGGTGAGTTAGTTATCGTGTGTTTATCTGCTGCCACTCAACTAAAATGTTATCAGGTTGGATTATACCAAGTGTGTGTGTGCAGTCAGTGGGGTGCCATGGCCGCAGGAGCATGGTCAACGGAACAGTCACGTATTTAACTGCAGGCTGCTGAAGAGACCTCCAGATGAGGCGGATGCAGAAAACCAGGAGGCGCGGCAGCAGTATGAGCTCATGCAGTGTTTCACTGTGTCGCAGCCCCGAGCAGTGCAGGAGGAAGGCGATGGTAAAACACACACTCAAATACTTGGCTTGAATTTAATAAATATGATGGTGAACATTATTAATATGAGTGCAAATGAGTGTGTGTGTGTGTGTGTACGTGCACAGACCTACAGAGCTGCCTGATATGCATAGCGTGCCGTGCACCCCGAGTGCCACCGATTCCAGTCAGTATGGAGTCCTTCATCACCAAGCAGGACCCCACGGGTGCGCGTTTCACTCTCCCTGTCCTCATCCTCTAACACTCACTGGCATATTGCCTGTTTAATTATTTATTAGAAATGGTAGATTGTAGAGCAGTTATGGGCCTCTGGCTTTTTGCAGGAGGAGCAATTCATTTGTTTAATAAAGAACTGCTGTGTGTGTGTGTGTCCTCCAGGGAAAATCATCTCCATCGAGACGAGTGCTCTGAGAGCCACAGGCCGGCCAGGCTGGGAGGACCTGGTCAGGAAATGCATCTATGCATTCTTCCAGCCACAGAGCAAAGAACCCTCCCATGCCAAGAAGCTGCTACAAGAGGGTATGCATCCTAAAGCCCTTCCCTGTCAATATGTTTTAATGGATCCATATACTGCATTTACAAGAACATAAGAAGGTTATGGTTTCACTGATTGGCCTACCTTTATATACAGTGCCTTGCAAAAGTATACTCCATTTTCCCCATTTTGTCATGTTACAACCACAAACATAAATGTATTTTATTGGGATTTTATGTGATGGATCAGCACAAAGAGGCACATAAATGTGAAGTCGAAGGAAAATGGTAATTGGCTTTCAAAACGTTTTACAAATAAAAATCTGAAAATGTGGTGTGTGTTTGTACAGTATTCAGCTCCTTTTACTTCCATACCCTTAACTAAAATCTTGCCTTCAGAAGTTACCTAATTAGCACCTGTGTGGAATTGTCCTGCTGGAAAGGGAACTTCTGCCCCAGTCTTAAGTCTTTTGCAGACGCTAACGGGTTTTCAATTAAAATTTTATTTATATACCGCTTTTAACAATGGTCATTGTCTCAAAGCAGCTTCACAAAATTAAAAGATGATTATGGAAATGTGTAGGTGAAAGTAAAAATGTATAGATTATGGTGATCTGATTGTCCCTGATGAGCAAGCCAAGGGCGTCCAGTACAGTTTGGCACCAACATGGCACCAGTATGAGTCAGACAGGTGCAGAGGGCAGAGGGGGGGTCTGGATCACTGGGAGCTTGGGAGCAGCTCCAAACCATCATGAAGCACAATCCAGCTGGATCTGGTCCTTCTCTGGATGCCTCAGGATCCTCGCAATGTTTGGCCTCTGTCTACGGGAACTGGCACAATCACCAGGAGCCTCAGGATGGGTAGAAAAAGAAAGAACAGGTGGGAATTAGTTTAGTTGCCAGTCATTATATTAGCAGCACTAGATGAGAGTGTGCATTTAAATGTACTGGAGTATGAGGTGGTGGGATGAATTATGTGTATGCCAGGCTAAAGAGATGTGTCTTAAGTCTGCTTTTAAACTGGGAGTCTGAGCCCAGGAAGGCTATTCCAAAGCTTAGGAGCTAAATATGAAAATGCTCTGGTCCCTTTTGTGGACTTTGATATTCTTTCAGATCTGAGTTTTCTTCTAAGATTTGCCTGTACAGTGCCTGTGGAACCTAAGATTGCGAACATAATTTGTTCCGGAAGCATGCTTGTACATGAAAGCTAATTTCCCCCATAAGAAATAATGGAAACTCGTTCCAATGGTCAGTTCATTCCATATCCCAAAAATATTTAAATAAAAATAGTTAATAAAGAATATTAAGTCAAGAATAAAACAAATTAAACTGCACTTTACCTTTGAAAAGAATGGTGACTGGTGTTAGACGAGAGCAGGAGCAAGAGGGCTATTGTGTAGGACAACTGTTATATACACACACACACACACACACACGCACACACAACCGGAATCACTCCTCTAACAGATTCATCTCTCGCACTGCAACAGACTTAAAAAAAAGTTTCATCACAGAGGCCATTGTTTCAGTACAGTCACTAAAGAACAGTCACTACACTTGGACACAATAAAAAAAATGCTTTACATGCACGCACACATGGTCACAATGTTATAGTAAATGGTACACCTGCACGGATGTTGACTAAATGAGTGACGCACGCGCACTGAGCATGGGAGACGATTACCCACATTCCCACAGCGCAAGAGAGAGGAACCATTGACTTTGATTTGAAATTGTGCCATATTCTTTCCTTTTTTCGGATGATAGGTTGAACAGTGCTCTCTGAGATTTTTTTATAACCTAATCCTGCTTTAAACTTTTCCACAACGTTATCCCTGACCTGTCTGGTGTGTAGTGTGGTGGGCTTCATGATGCTGTTTGTTCACGAATGTTCTCTAACAAACCTCAGACAGCTGGTTTCACAGTGAGATTAAATTACACACAAGTAGCTCCATTTACTAATGAGGTGACTTCTGAAGGCAATTGGTTACACTGGATTTTAGTTGGGGGTATCAGAGTAAAGAGGGATTCAGCCTTGCATCAAATACTCATGTCTTCCTCTTCACAACACCCCATAGATTCTCTATGGGATTTAGGTCGGGTGAGCTTGCAGGCCAATCAAGCACCAATCAAGGAATACCACAGTCCTTAAGATAAGATAAGATACACCTTTATTCGTCCCACAGCGGGGAAATTTCTTTGTTACAGCAGTGAAAAAAAAAATTATTGTGCAAATAAAAAATATGGACATTACAGTGTATAAATACAGAAGAAATAGAAAAAAAAAACAATACAATAATTGTACGTTCAGACAAACAAATTGCAATAGTTCCAACAAATTGCACAAGGGTAATAATACTGCACAGTTTAAAAAGTTATTGCCCAGGTAAGTTGCCTATGACATCGCCTCTGGTTCAAGAGTGGCTTAACTCAAGGCCTGCAACAGTTGTAACCCATGTCGTAGATGCGTCTGCATGGTGGCTCTTGAAGTACTGACGCCAGCTGCAGGCCATTCCATGAGAATCTCCCTCAAATTCTTGAATGGTCTCCATTTTGCAATCCTCTTAAGCCTGCAGTTATCCCTGTTGCTTGTGCAACTTTTCCTACCACAATTCTACAAAAAGCACAGTCTGTGTGTAATGAATGTACAGTATACAGTGGTGTGAAAAACTATTTGCCCCTTCCTGATTTCTTATTCTTATGCATGTTTGTCACACTTAAATGTTTCTGCTCATCAAAAACCGTTAACTATTAGTCAAAGATAACATAATTGAACACAAAATGCAGTTTTTAAATGAAGGTTTACATTATTAATGGAGAAAAAAACCTCCAAATCTACATGGCCCTGTGTGAAAAAGTGATTGCCCCCCTTGTTAAAAAATAACTTAACTGTGGTTTATCACACCTGAGTTCAATTTCTGTAGTCACCCCCAGGCCTGATTACTGCCACACCTGTTTCAATCAAGAAATCACTTAAATAGGAGCTACCTGACACAGAGAAGTAGACCAAAAGCACCTCAAAAGCTAGACATCATGCCAAGATCCAAAGAAATTCAGGAACAAATGAGAACAAAAGTAATTGAGATCTACAGTGGTGTGAAAAACTATTTGCCCCCTTCCTGATTTCTTATTCTTTTGCATGTTTGTCACACTTAAATGTTTCTGCTCATCAAAAACCGTTAACTATTAGTCAAAGATAACATAATTGAACACAAAATGCAGTTTTTAAATGAAGGTTTACGTTATTAAGGGAGAAAAAAAAACTCCAAATCTACATGGCCCTGTGTGAAAAAGTGATTGCCCCCCTTGTTAAAAAATAACTAAACTGTGGTTTATCACACCTGAGTTAAATTTCTGTAGTCACCCCCAGGCCTGATTACTGCCACACCTGTTTCAATCAAGAAATGACTTAAATAGGAGCTACCTGACACAGAGAAGTAGACCAAAAGCACCTCAAAAGCTAGACATCATGCCAAGATCCAAAGAAATTCAGGAACAAATGAGAACAAAAGTAATTGAGATCTATCAGTCTGGTAAAGGTTATAAAGCCATTTCTAAAGCTTTGGGACTCCAGCGAACCACAGTGAGAACCATTATTCACAAATGGCAAAAACATGGAACAGTGGTGAACCTTCCCAGGAGTGGCCGGCCGACTAAAATTACCCCAAGAGCGCAGAGACAACTCATCCGAGAGGCCACAAAAGACCCCAGGACAACATCTAAAGAACTGCAGGCCTCACTTGCCTCAATTAAGGTCAGTGTTCACGACTCCACCATAAGAAAGAGACTGGGCAAAAACGGCCTGCATGGCAGATTTCCAAGGCGCAAACCACTTTTAAGCAAAAAGAACATTAAGGCCGTCTCAAATTTGCTAAAAAAAAACATCTCAATGATTGCCAAGACTTTTGGGAAAATACCTTGTGGACCGACGAGACAAAAGTTGAACTGTTTGGAAGGTGCGTGTCCCGTTACATCTGGCGTAAAAGTAACACAGCATTTCAGAAAAAGAACATCATACCAACAGTAAAATATGGTGGTGGTAGTGTGATGGTCTGGGGTTGTTTTGCTGCTTCAGGACCTGGAAGGCTTGCTGTGATAGATGGAACCATGAATTCTACTGTCTACCAAAAAATCCTGAAGGAGAATGTCCGGCCATCTGTTCGTCAACTCAAGCTGAAGCGATCTTGGGTGCTGCAGCAGGACAATGAGCCAAAACACACCAGCAAATCCACCTCTGAATGGCTGAAGAAAAACAAAATGAAGACTTTGGAGTGGCCTAGTCAAAGTCCTGACCTGAATCCTATTGAGATGTTGTGGCATGACCTTAAAAAGGCGGTTCATGCTAGAAAACCCTCAAATAAAGCTGAATTACAACAATTCTGCAAAGATGAGTGGGCCAAAATTCCTCCAGAGCGCTGTAAAAGACTCGTTGCAAGTTATCGCAAACGCTTGATTGCAGTTATTGCTGCTAAGGGTGGCCCAACCAGTTATTAGGTTCAGGGGGCAATTACTTTTTCACACAGGGCCATGTAGGTTTGGATTTTTTTTCTCCCTAAATAATAAAACCCCTCATTTAAAAACTGCATTTTGTGTTTACTTGTGTTATCTTTGACGAATAGTTAAATGTGTTTGATGATCAGAAACATTTTGTGTGACAAACATGCAAAAGAATAAGAAATCAGGAGGGGGGCAAATAGTTTTTCACACCACTGTATCAGTCTGGTAAAGGTTATAAAGCCATTTCTAAAGCTTTGGGACTCCAGCGAACCACAGTGAGAGCCATTATCCACAAATGTCAAAACATGGAACAGTGGTGAACCTTCCCAGGAGTGGCCGGCCGACCAAAATTACCCCAAGAGCGCAGAAACAACTCATCCGAGAGGCCACAAAAGACCCCAGGACAACATCTAAAGAACTGCAGGCCTCACTTGCCTCAATTAAGGTCAGCGTTCATGACTCCACCATAAGAAAGAGACTGGGCAAAAACGGCCTGCATGGCAGATTTCCAAGGCGCAAACCACTTTTAAGCAAAAAGAACATTAAGGCTCATCTCAATTTTGCTAAAAAACATCTCAATGATTGCCAAGACTTTTGGGAAAATACCTTGTGGACCGACGAGACAAAAGTTGAACTTTTTGGAAGGTGCGTGTCCCGTTACATCTGGCGTAAAAGTAACACAGCATTTCAGAAAAAGAACATCATACCAACAGTAAAATATGGTGGTGGTAGTGTGATGGTCTGGGGTTGTTTTGCTGCTTCAGGACCTGGAAGGCTTGCTGTGATAGATGGAACCATGAATTCTACTGTCTACCAAAAAATCCTGAAGGAGAATGTCCGGCCATCTGTTCGTCAACTCAAGCTGAAGCGATCTTGGGTGCTGCAGCAGGACAATGACCCAAAACACACCAGCAAATCCACCTCTGAATGGCTGAAGAAAAACAAAATGGAGACTTTGGAGTGGCCTAGTCAAAGTCCCGACCTGAATCCTATTGAGATGTTGTGGCATGACCTTAAAAAGGCGGTTCATGCTAGAAAACCCTCAAAAAAAGCTGAATTACAACAATTCTGCAAAGATGAGTGGGCCAAAATTCCTCCAGAGCGCTGTAAAAGACTCGTTGCAAGTTATCGCAAACGCTTGATTGCAGTTATTGCTGCTAAGGGTGGCCCAACCAGTTATTATGTTCAGGGGGCAATTACTTTTTCACACAGGGCCATGTAGGTTTGGATTTTTTTTCTCCCTAAATAATAAAACCCCTCATTTAAAAACTGCATTTTGTGTTTACTTGTGTTATCTTTGACTAATAGTTAAATGTGTTTGATGATCAGAAACATTTTGTGTGACAAACATGCAAAAGAATAAGAAATCAGGAGGGGGGGGCAAATAGTTTTTCACACCACTGTATAATGAGTTTCACTTTTTGACTTGAATTATAAAGTAAATCAACATTTCAATGACATTCTAATTTATTGAGATGCACCTGTATATATGAGAGAGAGAGATCTGACATAACGTCTACAGTTTGCTATACTTTTCTGTAGCTATCAGTTGGTTTCATATTACTGCCTTGTTTACATGTGATAAAAATGAGGGTGTTTGTTTATTTTTTCTTGGACAGTGATGACCCATGGTACGGCCATCAGCCCTCTGTACCGTTTCACGCTCAGTGACGGGACACCCCTCAGCGCACAGACTCGCTGCAAGTTCTGCTGCCCTCCCAACCCTGACGTACAGCCCTTCATCATGGGCATCCACACTATTGACAGGTGTTCTATGCTCCCTTGCCCCACATACACACACAGACTGCTTTTTGCATATTGCTTGATAAATCTTTAGAGTAATGGTTCTGTTAAAGTACAGTTCTTTATAAGAGTGCGCTGATAGTTTGGCCGCAACTCAAAATCGGCCGATCATCACTTTTTTTATTAAATGTTGACATATCGGTTGTCTCTCAACTGGCCAATCACATTAACTAATACTATTATGATAACACAAACTATATATGTCGACAGCCACATGCCAAGACCAGTCTGGGTACAAAAACCCCCTAATTAACAATATGCAATGTTTTTTCTAAAGCAAAAACCACATGGGGGATGTCTGCCAAAAGCTTTAACACAACAAACCGTATTCGAGGCAACAGCGTGAATAATTTAAATATGCAAAGGCAGCAGCTAAGTCTTGTAGGTCGACTCTCACTCAACAAGAAGCCTTTAAAAAGCCCAATCCTTCCAAAGAGTAGAAAGGCCAAAACAGAAAACTTTGGTTGAGGCAGACTGGGTTTACATTACTGCTTCATGCATTTGGGCCAACAGTGAGTGACTGATATTTATAAAGAAATGCCTGCCAACGCTGCTTCCTAATGAGTAGCCATAATTGGCTTGCCTTATACAAAGTGACTGTGTTTATTTAAAAATGTTTGGTACAAAGTTTCAATTTGTTATTCTTTGACGCAGCCTTGTTCCATATGCAGCATGTTATTACAAGTGAGCATAGCAGGACAGGATATTTTAGATAAGTATTTCTACGTTTGCAAAAACCTAGATGCTAGTTAAGGAATGGAGGAAGGTTTTGCTTTTTAGTCGAGCATAGACTATTGTCGTAGAGAGAAGACTATTGGTTTCAGTTGCTTTATAATCTAGACGAAATAATAAGAGAACGAAATATGTGGCATATGTTGCCTTCCAATAAATAAAAGTTTAAAATTTTTGAGACGTTCTCAGATCAATTATACTCGTGCACTTCTATTTAGAATAATTTTTTTACTGCTTGAAATAGTAAATAAATAAACAATATTACACATTAAATAAAACACTTTAAATGGCAGATCCCAATAACCCCCACACATCTGTGATCAGCGATTGATATCGGGCAATTATGATTTTTGTGACCGGGGTTCGGTAATCGTCTGCAAAAACCCTGTTCGGAGCATCCATAATTCTATATGAATTTATTTAATGTACATTATAATCTATATGTTTTGTGTATCATAGGGAAAACAACACTGCTAGCTCTCAGGAAAACACTACCCATAGCCTCCTGTCCATGGCAGCTGCCCCGGCTTGCTCCCCTGCCATGCAGCCCTCTGGAGATGTCAGTCTGTACCACAACAATTCCAATGGAGGCATATCCAGCCCTGGCACCACCATGCCCAGCCGGATAGCACCTCCACAGCAGGGCAGCAGCCTGTCACCACTGGGCAGCCCACTCACAGCCACCCCTACCTCATTCATGTCTCCCCGGCCTCCCCGAGCCAGCCCAGGCCTGGCAAACAGTCCACGCATCTCAGGCGTCCCTTTCTCACCCCCGACACCTGGCATTCACTCTCCTGCTGGAACACTGTCACGGCAGCAATCTGGTGGAGATGGCATCCCTTTCTCTCTTCCTTCCCCACTGGCAAGACAGACTCCCACACCCAGCAGCTCACCTGTACGTCCCCCGCCGGCTAAGCCTCCCGAGCCAGGCCACAATGATGAACCTTTGATTACTAACCTTAAACTTAGCCAGCATGTGGATGGCACCACAGATCAGGAGGTCTCACCAGCCTCTCACAGTCGCTTGGGCCAATGCCCAGCATCCCACAGCACACTCACGGAGCGTCACAAGATCTTGCACCGCTTGCTCCAGGACAGCAGTCCTACAGATGGCACCAGCGAGCCTGAGATCAAGAAGGAGCCATCAGCAAGCAGCCCATTAGCCAGCCTGGTGCTGCCACCTGTCAAAGGAAACTCCAAGCAGCAGCCGGACCACCAGCTCCTGCGGTTCCTACTTGACACAGATGAGAAGGATCTGGTGGACCTACCTCCACCTGCAGTGCTCAGCCTGGACACAGTGCGTGTCAAAGCTGAGAAGAAACCAGAAGATGAAAGTGGGCAGTGTAATGCTGTTAGTCCTCCTCCTCAGGCAGTGACGTTCCCATCTAAACCCAGTGATAAACCCAGTCCGGTATGAACTGCCTAATTTTGTTATTGCATGTTTTTCATGTACTACCAGTTGGATTGTTCTGAAGGGTGATCTAATCTAAACCAAGGCTACTCAAATACACCTTCACTGTTATTTATAGTGTTAATTACTATAAATTACTTCAATCTGTCTTCAATTTGAACCTTTTCAACATTTTGGCATTTCTGGAACTCAGTGAAGGTTTGTTAGCAATACATTTTGTAATAAATTATATAAATGCCATATAAATAAATTATTTCATATGAAACTGTATAGTGTGAATGGATTATAACAACATCTCTATCTGCAGCCATGTCTTTCTGCAGTCACTGTATGCACTTGAGCTAGAACCCCAGTCATGCTAACAGACCCTGCAGTTGACTAACCTTCACTCTCTAACACAGTTGACTAACCTACCCTTTGTGTTTGTGTACATCTGTGCATGTGTGTGTGTCCATGTGTGTCCATGTGTGTCTGTTTGTGTCTGTCTGTGTAGCAGTTTCCCAGTGCTGATCTGCCTACATTGAATCAGGTCCTGCCCACCCTCAGGCCTGTGGGGGAAAAGTCAGTGGATGGGCCAGGGCTGCCCCAGCAAGGTGGTGACAGCGTTCCTATAGGATTGAGTGTGAAACATGAACCTCCTGGAACACCCAACCGTGGTAAGGATGCCTTGTACGCCTGAACAGCAACACACAATGAAAAAAACTGTTTTTTTTCACCAAAGGTACATACAAAAAAAGTGTCTGAGAGTTTGTTTGTATGTATACAAGTGTGAGGACTTCCTTTTGCCCAGCTACTGCTGTTTAGTGCAGTGTTGTCTCTTCTCGTCTTTTAATTTAAACAGTGCAAGATAGATGACCATTCAATTATTCATCTATAGCGCTCATTCCGTACAGGGTCACAGGGACCTGGAGCCAAGGGGTACGAGGCAGGATACATCCTGGACAGGGTGCCAATACATCGCAGAGCACAAATACGCACAAACACAATATGGGCAATTTAGGAAGGCCAATTAGCGTAATCTGCAGGATTCTAACCCTTTGCCATTGAGGAGCGAGGCCACAGTGCTAACCACTATGCCACCATGTTGCCAATGGGTGACCAATAAAAGAGAAATGTACACAACACTGTAAATTAGAAATGGGGGAAAAAATCTATACAGTTATTCAGTCGGTTACACTGACTTCAAAATCAATAAAAAATATATATACACCTTTTACTTTTAGAATAAAGATGACCCGATCAGAATCGTCTGGTTTTCAGTTTAATAGTCCGTGACCGCTAATCGGGCAATCAGCTTCATATATAAATATTATATATGAATAATACTGTACCAAGCACAGAAGCTTCCAAGTGGCGCAACAGAAACACATTTTCATAGTGTTACATTATCAAAAATTGCGGCTTCTAAAAGGTTATGATCTGCCCTTTTCTCCCAACTCCAAAAATTTTACTCAAGTAAGAGTAGCTGTACTTCAAAATAATATTGCATAAAACGTATTAAGTAAAAAGTAGCCTTTATTAATTTTTTTTAGAAATTATGTAAGCAGCTAAACAATTAAATAAATACAATTAAATAGATGAATAAAACTAAATATCTTTACAAAATAGCAAATTAAGGAACAGGAAAGAAATTTCCTAATCTCACTTTTTTTCACAACATAAAGCTTTTGAAACAAATACCTACTGTAGGTAACGTATGTACTGTAAGTTTGAACAGTGTAAACTATTTCCAGTGTAAGATATACTGTATATTCAGTTGCCCTCCAAATGGCTCAGCAGATAGAAATTAGCATTAGAACATGTGTACAAGAGGTTTACTGTACTTTACCATAAACCAGTAGAACAAATGTAAGAAACATACACTACCGTTCAAAAGTTTGGGGTCACTTGCAAATTTCTTTGTTTTTGTTTAGTGATTTATTTTCTACATTCTCCAACAATACTGGGGATTTCAAAACTATAAAATAGCACATATGGAATTAGGTAATTGCGTAACAACAACAAAAGCACCAGTTAATTGATATTTTAAGACACAGAGGTCGGCCTTTCTGTAATAGTTCTTGCAAGAACAGTATTGTCAAGTGCATTTGCAAAATCCGTCAAGCACCATAATGAAACTGTCTCTCATGATGGCCGTCCCAGGAGACGAGACGATAAGTTCATTTAGAGTTATCAGCCTGAAAAATGAACAATTAACAGCACCTCAGATTAGAGGCGTTATGAAGTCTTTACAGAGCAGAAGTACAGATGTGGCCATTAAGAGTGCGCGTTTTCCCACAAAATGCCGCAAATTGGTGCACGCAGTGCCGCGACTTGCCACAAGCAACATTCGGGAATTTAAATAAATGTTTTTTGCTTCACTGAATATCCTCCAGATGGCGCATGGAAGGACTTTATCTAAAAGTCGGACCAAGTCGAACGAAGTATTGTGTATAATTAGTTAGGCTAAAACAATATTGTTTCCAATGCTGAAGCAAACATGAATTTTATTTTGTTTTACAACAGATATTTCGTAATGAATGTGTGTATATACAGTATGCTTCATATTATTTCATAATGATCAAATGAGATGCCCAAATTCGTGCTTTAAAAGTTTCTTATATAGTTTTTGTAATGTCTTAACAGGGACAAAACAATGAAAGACATGGCAGTGCCTCGGTTTAAATGGTACTGAAATTAATTTAATTTCCTGATAGGCTATCTAATGTCCTGATTCGTGAATATGCCAACATATCTTATTTAAAACGTAAAAATGTGTCGCCATCATCAGAAGAATGAACATATATACATATCATATATATATATATAATTTTATCATATTAAGTAAATATTCTTTTATGAACACGAAGTGCTTGTGGCTTTTTAGAATAATAATAATGGATGAAATAATTATTCAATGCTGGACACAAACAGCTAAAAATTATTTGACCATGGCTGGAAATAATAGCTGGAATGTGGTTGTGAATTTATGACTGAAATAATGCTGTTCGTCGCCGCGTGGAAACCCGCGGCTTGTACTTTCACTTTACAAAAGGCAGCGTTTTTATCAAAAGACTGATAAACGCGTGTTGTACAGTATATACAACACGACAGCGCGCTCAGTTACTTTAATCCCTCTTCTCACCTTTGATGTATGTGTGAAGTTATCAAACCGGTTTCGCGGATTGGGGAATTGGCAGAATTTAGGTGTTTAAAACGATTTAACAATACTGAGCAGACATCTCTGCCTAAAATGTATTTCGCCAGCAAAACATTGAATAAATAGAAATAAAATGTTTAATGGTACTAATCAAATCAGACTTCATAATTACTTTGAGTGTAATTCACAAATTTACTGAATATATTATGTTTTTATGTGTATACAGTATGTGTTTGTATGTGAATATATTATATAAGTATGCGTGTGTGCGCGTGTCTCATATGTGACATTTATATAAAATGCAATTCGTGATAAGTGTATGTTAAAGTATTTGTGGAAATGTACAGTACAGGCCAAAAGTTTGGACACACCTTCTCATTCAAAGAGAGTTTCCTTTATTTTCATGACCAACATTGGTAGATTCTGACTGAAGGCATCAAAACTATGAATGAACACATGTGGAGTTATGTACTTAACTAAAAAAGTTTTATATTCTAGTTTGTTCAAAATAGCCACCCTTTGCTCTGATAACTGCTTTGCACACTCTTGGCATTCTCTCAATGAGCTTCAAGAGGTAGTCACCTGAAATGGTTTTCCAATACACCGCGTTCCAAATTATTATGCAAATTGGATGTAAGTGTCATAAACATTAAATGTTTAGTTTTTAAATTAAACTCATGGATGTCATTGCATCTCAGGGCTCTTTGGATCACTGAAATGAATCTCAGACACCTGTGATAATTAGTTTGCCAGATGAGCCCTATTAAAGAAAAAGTACTGAAGGTTGTTCATTATTAAGCAGGCCACAGGTTTCAAGCAATATGGGAAAGAGAAAGGATCTCTGCTGCCGAAAAGCATCAAATTGGACAAGGTATGAAAACATTAGATATTTCGCGAAAACTCATCGTCTCAGACATTCATGGCTGATTCAGAGCACAGACAGGTTTGTGCAGATAAAGGGAGAATGAGGAAGGTTTCTGCCAGACAAATTCATCGGATTAAGAGAGTTGCTGAAAGGCCATTACAAAGCAGCAAACAGGTATTTGAAGCTGCTGGTGCCTCTGGAGTCCCGCGAACCTCAAGGTGTAGGATATTTTAGAGACTTGCAGTTGTGCATAAACCTACTATGCGGCCACTCATAACCAATGGTCACAAGCAGAAACGGTTGTAGTGGGCCCAGGCATACATGAAGACTAATTTTCAGTCTTGTTTACTGATGAGTGTCATGCAACCCTGGATGGTCCAGATGAATGGAGTAGTGGATGGTTGGTGGATAGCCACCATGTCCCAACAAGGCTGCGATGTCAAAAAGGAGTCGCCGGAGTCATGTTTTGGGCCAGAATCATGGGAAGAGAGCTGGTAGGCCCCTGTAGGGTCCCCAAAGGTGTGAAAATGACCTCTGCAAAGTATATTGATTGACCACTTTCTTCCATGGTACAAAAAGAAGAACTGTGCCTTCTGTAGCAAAATCATCTTCATGCACGACAATGCACCATCTCATGCTGCAAAGAATACCTCTGTCATTGGCTGCTATGGGCATAAAAGATGAGAAACTCATGGTGTGGCCACCATCCTCCCCTGACCTCAAACCCACTGAGAACCTTTGGAGCATCCTCAAAAGATTTATGAGGGTGGGAGGCAGTTTGATTCAAAATAGCAGCTCTGGGAGGCAATTCTGACATCCCGCAAAGAAATTCAAGCAGAAACTGTCCAAAAACTCACAAGTTCAATGGATGCAATAGAAAGTGATATCAAAGAAGGGGTCCTATGTTAAGATGGAACATGCCCTGTTAGGATGTTTTTGATTGAAATAGTTTTGATTTCAGTAAATATGACGTCCTAATGCTGCAAATTCAACAAAAGCCTATTTTCAGCTCTTTACAACCTATAAAATGTTTGAACTCTGTTGTGCATAATAATTTGGAACAGTGCGTTTTCATTTCTTTTTTTTTTTTTTTTTAATAAATATTATCATTAGGAGGTTTGTTCAATAAAATTAAAATTATACCCTAATAGTTGATGACTAGAAAATTATACTGACTGTCATTTGCATTTACTAATTATGAAAATCAGAGAAAGATGAATAAATAATACAATAAATAAAACAAAATAAAATTAAATATTCTTAATCCAGATTTTATCAATCAATGACATAACATTTATCTTAGCTGGATGGTTTAATACTCAAAAACTGATCACAACCAGTCTTACTTCTTTAAGGGGGATTCCATCTCAAATCAACCAGTGGAAGAGAAATTTTCCACCATCGCGTCTCAGGTTTTGCTGATTTTTTTCACCAATTGTTGGTATTGGCATGAAAATAAAACCCCCCATTTTTTTTGTCCCAACTCCCGCTCGTTAAAAAATGGCAGCCATCTTGATTTTTGGCCCTGACGCGCTTTGAGACGTGCCACACCCCTTTTTGAAATCCTCTTTTCCTTGATAACTCACTTGCTATATGTCATATGGAGATGAAACTGGGTATATTTATGTAATTTTTCATGTAGATTCAGATTCTGCAATCAATCAATTCTGAATTTGGCTATCTCTTGTGTTTATGGAGATTTTTTGGGGGTACCCCTTTTCGACCCCCCCCCCAGAACCCAAGGTCTGCATGTATATATGTTACTCAAAAAAATAGGGGTTACTTCACATCACCTCATCTTGAAAATAAATAAAAACCAGGGGTGTGTTATGCCCTGTTTTATACAAATCATCAAAAAATTAATTGTCCAGGTTTTGCAAATGTTTTACGATTTGATACACATTTTACAGGGTGGGCCATTTATATGGATATACCTTAATAAAATGGGAATGGTTGGTGATATTAACTTCCTGTTTGTGGCACATTAGTGTATGTGAGGGGGAAAACTTTTCAAGATGGGTGGTGACCATGGTGACTATTTTGAAGTCGGCCATTTTGGATCCAACTTTTGTTTTTTTTCAATAGGAAGTGGGTCATGTGACACATCAAGCTTATTGGGAATTTCACAAGAAAAACAACGGTGTGCTTGGTTTTAACGTAACTTTATTCTTTCATGTGTTATTGTAATTTAAGTTAATAATACGTCTACAAACCGGATTCCAAAAAAGTTGGGACACTAAACAAATTGTGAATAAAAACTGAATGCAATGATGTGGAGATGGCAAATGTCAATATTTTATTCAGAATAGAACATAAATCACGGAACAAAAATTTAAACTGAGAAAATGTATCATTTTAAGGGGAAAATATGGTGAATCAAAATGTCATGGTGTCAACAAATCCCAAAAAAGTTGGGACAAGGCCATTTTCACCACTGTGTGGCATCTCCCCTTCTTCTTACAACACTCAACAGACGTCTGGGGACCGAGGAGACCAGTTTCTCAAGTTTAGAAATAGGAATGCTCTCCCATTCTTGTCTAATACAGGCCTCTAACTGTTCAATCGTCTTGGGCCTTCTTTGTCGCACCTTCCTCTTTATGATGCGCCAAATGTTCTCTATAGGGGAAAGGTCTGGACTGCAGACTGGCCATTTCAGTACCCGAATCCTTCTCCTACGCAGCCATGATGTTGTGATTGATGCAGAATGTGGTCTGGCATTATCTTGTTGAAAAATGCAGGGTCTTCCCTGAAAGAGATGACTAGATGTTGTTCTAGAACCTGAATATACAGTGGTGTGAAAAACTATTTGCCCCCCTCCTGATTTCTTATTCTTTTGCATGTTTGTCACACAAAATGTTTCTGATCATCAAACACATTTAACTATTAGTCAAAGATAACACAAGTAAACACAAAATTCAGTTTTTAAATGAGGGGTTTTATTATTTAGGGAGAAAAAAAATCCAAACCTACATTGGCCCTGTGTGAAAAAGTAATTGCCCCCTGAACCTAATAACTGGTTGGGCCACCCTTAGCAGCAATAACTGCAATCAAGCGTTTGCGATAACTTGCAACGAGTCTTTTACAGCGCTCTGGAGGAATTTTGGCCCACTCATCTTTGCAGAATTGTTGTAATTCAGCTTTATTTGAGGGTTTTCTAGCATGAACTGCCTTTTTAAGGTCATGCCACAACATCTCAATAGGATTCAGGTCAGGACTTTGACTAGGCCACTCCAAAGTCTCCATTTTGTTTTTCTTCAGCCATTCAGAGGTGGATTTGCTGGTGTGTTTTGGGTCATTGTCCTGCTGCAGCACCCGAGATCGCTTCAGCTTGAGTTGACGAACAGATGGCCGGACATTCTCCTTCAGGATTTTTTGGTAGACAGTAGAATTCATGGTTCCATCTATCACAGCAAGCCTTCCAGGTCCTGAAGCAGCAAAACAACCCCAGACCATCACACTACCACCACCATATTTTACTGTTGGTATGATGTTCTTTTTCTGAAATGCTGTGTTACTTTTACGCCAGATGTAACGGGACACGCACCTTCCAAAAAGTTCAACTTTTGTCTCGTCGGTCCACAAGGTATTTTCCCAAAAGTCTTGGCAATCATTGTGATGTTTTTTAGCAAAATTGAGATGAGCCTTAATGTTCTTTTTGCTTAAAAGTGTTTTGGCCTTGGAAATCTGCCATGCAGGCCGTTTTTGCCCAGTCTCTTTCTTATGGTGGAGTCGTGAACACTGACCTTAATTGAGGCAAGTGAGGCCTGCAGTTCTTTAGATGTTGTCCTGGGGTCTTTTGTGGCCTCTCGGATGAGTCGTCTATGCGCTCTTGGGGTAATTTTGGTCGGCCGGCCACTCCTGGGAAGGGTCACCACTGTTCCATGTTTTTGCCATTTGTGGATAATGGCTCTCACTGTGGTTCGCTGGAGTCCCAAAGCTTTAGAAACGGCTTTATAACCTTTACCAGACTGATAGATCTCAATTACTTTTGTTCTCATTTGTTCCTGAATTTCTTTGGATCTTGGCATGATGTCTAGCTTTTGAGGTGCTTTTGGTCTACTTCTCTGTGTCAGGTAGCTCCTATTTAAGTGATTTCTTGATTGAAACAGGTGTGGCAGTAATCAGGCCTGGGGGTGACTACAGAAATTGAACTCAGGTGTAATAAACCACAGTTAAGTTATTTTTTAACAAGGGGGGCAATCACTTTTTCACACAGGGCCATGTAGATTTGGAGTTTTTTTTCTCCCTTAATAACGTACACCGTCATTTAAAAACTGCATTTTGTGTTCAATTATGTTATCTTTGACTAATAGTTAACGGTTTTTGATGAGCAGAAACATTTAAGTGTGACAAACATGCAAAAGAATAAGAAATCAGGAAGGGGGCAAATAGTTTTTCACACCACTGTATTTTTCTGCATTGATGGTGCCTTTCCAGACATGCAAGCTGCCCATGCCACACGCACTCATGCAACCCCATATCATCAGAGATGCAGGCTTCTGAACTGAGCGTTGATAACAACTTGGGTTGTCCTTGTCCTCTTTGGTCCGGATGACATGGCGTCCCACATTTCCAACAAGAACTTCGAATCGTGACTCATCTGAACACAGAACAGTCTTCCATTTTGCCACACTCCATTTTAAATGATCCCTGGCCCAATGAAAACGCCTGTGTTTGTGGATCTTGCTTAGAAATGGCTTCTTCTTTGCACTGTAGAGTTTCAGCTGGCAACGGCGGATGGCACGGTGCATTGTGTTCACTGACAATGGTTTCTGGAAGTATTCCTGAGCCCATTCTGTGATTTCCTTTACAGTAGCATTCCTGTTTGTGGTGCAGTGTCATTTAAGGGCCCGGAGATCACGGGCATCCAGTATGGTTTTACGCCCTTGACCCTTACGCACAGAGATTGTTCCAGATTCTCTGAATCTTCGGATGATATTATGCACAGTTGATGATGATAACTGCAAAGTCTTTGCAATTTTTCGCTCGGTAACAGCTTTCTGATATTGCTCCACTATCTTTCTGCGCAACATTGTGGGAATTGGTGATCCTCTACCCATCTTGGCTTCTGAGAGACACTGCCACTCTGAGAAGCTCTTTTTAGACCCAATCATGTTGCCAATTAACCTAATTACTGTTAATTGGTCTTCCAGCTCTTCGTTATGCTCAAATTTACTTTTTTCAGCCTCTTATTGCTACTTGTCCCAACTTTTTTGGGATTTGTTGACACCGTGAAATTTGGAATCAACATATTTTTCCTTTAAAATGATACATTTTCTCGGATTAAACTTTTGATCTGTCATCTATGTTCTATTCTGAATAAAATATTGACATTTGCCATCTCCACATCATTGCATTCAGTTTTTATTCACAATTTGTTTAGTGTCCCAACTTTTTTGGAATCCGGTTTGTATAATAATTAATAATGAGTTACAATAACTTATGAAAGAATAAAGTTACGTTAAAACCAAGCACACCATTGTTTTTCTCGTGAAATTCCCAATATGTTTGATGTGTCACATGAAACATATTTTCCTATTGAAAAAACATTTTGGATCCAAAATGGCCACCATGGTCACCACCCATCTTGAAAAGTTTTCCCCCTCACATATACTAATGTTACACAAACAGGAAGTTAATATCACCAACCATGCCCATTTTATTAAGGTGTATCCATATGCGCTTGCATGTTCTACAAAGAATTGTGCTTTGTTGGGTATCTGAGGGGCGAAAACCAAACCAGTTCCACACCACTGAAATTGCACCGTTTTTACAAACCAATTCTGGTTCATCTGTTTCATTCAATGATTTGCTTTTGCCCTTCTCATTCTCCGCCACCGCCATGAGCGTATGAAAACAAAGGCACTGCACATGCGCGTTTTACCCATATTCTATCGCGATATTTCATTTTCTTATCATTGCCTAACATTGTACCGGTATTACTGTGAAAGGTATAATATGGCCCAGCCCTAATCTTGATGGTATATTTGAAAATGCTGATTTGGAACCAGATGACACTGTTCAGTTCAAGCAGTGGAATCATGAAATCCATGGCAAAATTTCTGACATGTTTGTCAGTGTCTGATTTCATTATGAGACTTTGTGAAAAATGTGACTCCTGCACAGCTCATCACTATACAGCCAAGGCCCAAGCTGCTTATTTAAAAGAACTGAAAGAGAAACTTCCCATTGGAGAGGAGGCTGTTATCCTCATGGATTTTGCCGAAAGCTATTCTTTCATTTGTCAGGATGCTGTTCAAGGTTTTCATTGGGATACATCCCAGGTGATTCTGCATTCCTTCGTGGTTTACTATAGGGATGGTAGTGAAAACGATGGTTCACTAAGTTGCAAAAGTTTTTGTGTTGTCAGTAATGAAGTGGAACACAATGCTATTGTTGTTCACAAGTTTATTAAGATTCTCATGAATCCACTGAAAGTTCTTCTACCAAATTTAAATCATGTGCATTACTTCTCAGATGGTGCAGCAAGCCAGTACAAGAATTATAAAATTTTTACTAATTTGTGGAGGCATTACCTATCAAAATGACTTTGGTAGCTACAAAGTGCATACCTTTCCTAGTTGATATTATTTGTGTCACTGCAACTTGACAGGTCTCCTACATGTACATGTACCCTTTTGGTCTTATTCCATGAACTCATTTTTGTGGGCATTTTTGTGGGCCCTCAAAAATGTTTTTTCATAAATATCTCCATAACCACAAGAGATAGCCAAATTCTGATTCAGAATCTGAATCTACATGAAAAATTACATTAATAAACCCAGTTTCATTTCCATATGACATATAGCAAGTGAGTTGTCAAGGAAAAGAGGATTTCAAAAAGGGGCGTGGAACGTCTCGAAGCGCGTCGAGGCCAAAAATCAAGATGGATGCGATTTTTTTTTTTTTTTTTTTTTTTTTTTTTTAAGTTGGGACAAAAAAAATTGGGGGGTTTTATTTTCATGCCAATACCAACAGTTGGTACACCACTTTGTATTGGTCTTTCACATGGAATTCCAATCAAATTGATTCATGTTTGTGGCTGTAATGTGACAAAATATGGAAAAGTTCAAGGGGGCCGAATACTTTTGCAAGTCACTGTACACACACACATATATATATGTGTGTGTATATATGTATATATATATATATATATATATATATATATGTGTATATATGTGTGTGTGTATGTATGTGTGTATATATATATATATATATATATATATATATATATATATATATATATATATATACACACGTGTGTGTGTGTGTATATATATATATATATATATATATATATATGTGTGTGTATATATATATATATATATATATACAGTGGTGTGAAAAACTATTTGCTCCCTTCCTGATTTCTTATTCTTTTGCATGTTTGTCACACTTAAATGTTTCTGCTCATCAAAAACCGTTAACTATTAGTCAAAGATGGTTTACGTTATTAAAGGAGAAAAAACCTCCAAATCTACATGGCCCTGTGTGAAAAAGTGATTGCCCCCCTTGTTAAAAAATAACTTAACTATGGTTTATCACACCTGAGTTCTATTTCTGTAGTCACCCCCAGGCCTGATTACTGCCACACCTGTTTCAATCAAGAAATCACTTAAATAGGAGCTACCTGACACAGAGAAGTAGACCAAAAGCACCTCAAAAGCTAGACATCATGCCAAGATCCAAAGAAATTCAGGAACAAATGAGAACAAAAGTAATTGAGATCTATCAGTCTGGTAAAGGTTATAAAGCCATTTCTAAAGCTTTGGGACTCCAGCGAACCAGAGTGAGAGCCATTATCCACAAATGGCAAAAACATGGAACAGTGGTGAACCTTCCCAGGAGTGGCCGGCCGACCAAAATTACCCCAAGAGCGCAGAGACAACTCATCCGAGAGGCCACAAAAGACCCCAGGACAACATCTAAAGAACTGCAGGCCTCACTTGCCTCAATTAAGGTCAGTGTTCACGACTCCACCATAAGAAAGAGACTGGGCAAAAACGGCCTGCATGGCAGATTTCCAAGGCGCAAACCACTTTTAAGCAAAAAGAACATTAAGGCTCGTCTCAATTTTGCTAAAAAAAAACATCTCAATGATTGCCAATACTTTTGGGAAAATACCTTGTGGACCGACGAGACAAAAGTTGAACTTTTTGGAAGGTGCGTGTCCCGTTACATCTGGCGTAAAAGTAACACAGCATTTCAGAAAAAGAACATCATACCAACAGTAAAATATGGTGGTGGTAGTGTGATGGTCTGGGGTTGTTTTGCTGCTTCAGGACCTGGAAGGCTTGCTGTGATAGATGGAACCATGAATTCTACTGTCTACCAAAAAATCCTGAAGGAGAATGTCCGGCCGTCTGTTCATCAACTCAAGCTGAAGCGATCTTGGGTGCTGCAGCAGGACAATGACCCAAAACACACCAGCAAATCCACCTCTGAATGGCTGAAGAAAAACAAAATTAAGACTTTGGAGTGGCCTAGTCAAAGTCCTGACCTGAATCCTATTGAGATGCTGTGGCATGACCTTAAAAAGGCGGTTCATGCTAGAAAACCCTCAAATAAAGCTGAATTACAACAATTCTGCAAAGATGAGTGGGCCAAAATTCCTCCAGAGCACTGTAAAAGACTCGTTGCAAGTTATCGCAAACGCTTGATTGCAGTTATTGCTGCTAAGGGTGGCCCAACCAGTTATTAGGTTCAGGGGGCAATTACTTTTTCACACAGGGCCCATGTAGGTTTGGATTTTTTTTCTCCCTAAATAATAAAACCTATTATTAAAAATAATTTAAAAACTGCATTTTGTGTTTACTTGTGTTATCTTTGACTAATAGTTAAATGTGTTTGATGATCAGAAACATTTTGTGTGACAAACATGCAAAAGAATAAGAAACCAGGAGGGGGGCAAATAGTTTTTCACACCACTGTACATATATATCTTATTATGAATTGAACAAATCGGCTCACATCGGAGCGCGCTGGCCTGTTGGAAAAGCCAGCGTTTATCTAGCGAGTAGTCTATATATTTGTTTGTTGTATTTCTTGGTATGTCTGCATTTTAGTCAATAAATCGCACACGTTTATCATCCTTTTGACCAAAACCCTGCCTTTTGTTAAGTGAAAGTGCGAGCCACGGGTTTATACACGCCGATGAATGTATTTTAGATACATTTTAAAGCATCTTTTTTCAGGCCTAAATATTAATTTTTATTAATAGCCAGGTGTATTATGAAGTGAAGACCTGTTGTTCAGTTGTTCTCTGCACGGAGAGTGTGCGTGTGCGTGTGCGTGTGTGTGTGTGTGTGTGTGTGTGTGTGTGTGTGTGTGTGAAGAAAAGAAGAAAAAACTCTCCGTGCCCACAATGATACGTTAATGTTTGTTAGATCTAGATTTACTTATAAATGACAGCATACACTGTAAGATACTGTTAAGATAGCTCCCAATATAAAAACATGCAAACATGAACAGTATATTCTGTTTATTGCACTTAAATCCAAGCCTCTTCAGTACTGAACTGATTGTGATATTAAAAATACAGCAACTCAGAACATTTATAATTTTAGTGTTATTATACAGGGATTAAAGTTCTCCGTCGTTACGACGGATTTCTGTCAATCACACTGTTCCGCCTGTCCGTAATGTTTAAAATTCACTATTCATAATGTTAATGCTGTGTATATATAGGCTTACATGGGTCTTAAATTAAGGAAAGACAGTGTATTCAGCCTGCTGAGGAGGATGTGATCAAAGCCTGGAGTGGAGCGAATGCACGTTTCTCTCTCCACTCTAAGCGTTTTGTTATCACTCCGGTATGAATCCACTCCGGGTTTTGGTTTAGTTTTGAAGAACTACATGTCAGGCTACGGTATAACTATATTTAAGATAGCATGGACACACTTAATGCAGGAAGGCTCCGATGTTTCGGAGATTGATAAAAGTGTAAAAAAAATAAATGGAGATGGGTTGGCTTAGCGAAATTGGGGAGAATGGCAAGCCTTTTAGTTCGTGGACTAAAAAAAAATATAGTATAGCAGAGTATAGTTCACCTCTCCCAAATGAAGCGGACAAGAAGGGGGCTAAATGATGTCTACCTGACTTTCTTACAAATAACGCACATTTCATTCAAAATATTATAAACACACACCAGTAATTTGCACTTTTTTCATTTACTTAATTGTGTCAAATGGCAAATAAAAATAGATAATAAAAGCGATTATGCTGTGGAGGTGAATTGGTTTAGTCTTGACTTCTGGTCGTGAGTGACAGCGTTGGGGGAAATCTGTTGATTGTCGAATCGTCGATTATAAAGTATAAACACAGCGATGGAGAGAAAAAGGCCAAAGCTGTCAGAGGCCCAGTTTAGAAACAAAAGAAAAGAAGATGAGGAGAAACGGATAAAAGATAAAGGTATATAACAATGTTCTCTCTGTATGATTAAGTTATTCATGTCATCATATTAATTAGTGGTATAACATTAACTCTTAGGTTTGTTAGCCTTCTTGCTTATGATGCTTGCTATGCTTACCTTGCTAAAAACACACACAGACACACAATAAAAGCCTAATTTACAAACCATCACAGAAATTCTAATGGTTTCTATTAAATACCACAAAATGTAACCACAAAATGTAACCACAAAATGATGCTTTGCAGCAAGTACAGTTATTTATTTCCATTGTTTATTATGTTAATGTTGGCTATAGCCGATATATTTACAATATATTTACAGTATACTGTAAATAGCCAGTTTAATTCACATATGTGTAGATAGTTTAAAAGACATTTTCCATTTGCTATAACTCTGTTACGTGACAAAGCTTATAATTTGAGGCAGTAAATTAGCCAAGGAGCTAATTGTTCCTCCCTTAGATTAGATTAATAAAGTGTCTAATGACTGCCATCAAAAACCATGAGCCTCTTTGAGCTTATCACTTTTATGCACGATAAGGATCTATCTGAGATCTACCCCAACTTTTGGACTGCTCTCAGGATTGCACTTACATTGCCAGTGACTGTAGCTCAAGCAGAGAGGAGCTTTTCCAAACTCAGGTTAATCAAGACATACCATGTCAACCATGTCTCAGGAACGGCTCACTGGCCTCGCTGTCATAAGCATAAATCATGCAATAGGGGAGCAGATCTCATATGATGTCATTTAGGGCTGCACGATATATCGAAAAAATATTATCACGATAATGGCATGCGCAATAACCATATCGCAAGGAGTTGCGATAAATACTTTATTTGCCAAGCATTTGTGTGTCCAAATTTGACCAATCAGATGGGCCCTTACTATGTTTATACCCGCTTATATCTATATTATTTATATCTTTATACTTCATTCTGTCGCGAACTAAGCCCGGATGATGCCGTTAGCCGCGATTAGCTGTTAGCCCTTTATAGACGGTAAACCCAACGCCGGGAGGGAGTCTCGCCCAGGGCGCACTTCAGTGTAGAACTGCCGCTGGTCACAGTCTCACAACCACTAGTTAATTTAATGCAATCAGTTGTCAAAGACAAAAGTGCACTTTCAAGATTGTCTATGTCTAATGCACATGCCTACTACTTGCACACATGGCATTGCTGCTTACTGGAAATCCGATTTGTCATCTAAGCTGAAAACGAAGATGTTTTCTTTAAGATACATAAAACATGCACTGAAAAAGCACTTTTTGGAATTTAATGGTGGTGCTATTACTTTTTTCTGTTAATTATTAAGAGTTTCACAAAACATCGTTTGGTGTTATAAGATAAATAAAAACATGCACTGAAAAGATATGTGGTAGATGGTTGATTATTTGTCAAGGTATATTTTTTTTCAAAGATTACAAATAGCTTTTAAAATATGCAAACTGGCAATATTAAAGCGGTTTAATCTCCCCTAACGCTACTGGTCTCGACTATTTAAATAAAGTGTTTCTTAAAGGAATATGGCTTGGCCTGAAAAAAGTTCAGTCAGAAGATTTTTTTTCACTTTAATCCCTGTATTATGGTATGTGTACTATTATCAGGTATTATTATTCATTATGTATTATTATATCAGAATTCTGAGTTAGGACAATGGACTCTGGTCTATCTTGTTGTGTTGACTCTTTATAGTGTGAGGCAATTCAATCAATTGATGAATTTTCTATCATTCAACATGAAATCTAAATAGATTTTAATAGTGGTTACTTTTTTTTTTATATAATCAACAAATAACCTATGCGAAAGTTGCAAAAATTCTCGTCCTGTTGACAAGCAATAGCCCTTTAAGGAAATGATACACACACACCAAACAGGAAGTGAAAGTGTGTGTGTGTGTGCGTGTGCGCAATGCATGTGTGAATGGGAGTTTTATGCGCGTAATATTACGTTGCAATGAGTTTATTATATCAAAAATATACCAAAGAATAAACTACCCGCCAATGTGGCTAGTGAGACTAAAGTTATTACACGCCACAGCTGAATTTTACCCGCATTTGGCGGGTGGGTGGGTGCCAATGTCAAGCCCTGGTGTGTATGCACGGAGAGTTTGTGTGTGTATTTGTGACGTTATCTTCTCCTTCAAATAGGGGTGGGCGATATAACCAAAATCTTCCATCACGTTAGAAGCAATTTTCTACCTCGATAACGATATATATCACAATATAGCAATTTGTATCTGAAAATGCATAAATAAATATTCAAACAAAGAAACTGTTTTAGATAATGTAATTTTATTTAAACTGTGAATTGCTGAGGTTTGCCGCATTTTTTTTACTTTGGCCATATTCGTTTGAATGCTTCGATTTCAGATGATAGAAAAGGTTTGATGTGTTTCCACTGCTTGCTAAAACGGTGCACTTGCCAACGTTGCAAATCATGTTTGTCTCATTCGTATCACTTTTCTTATACCCAAACCAATTCCACACCACAGATGATGCACCTATTTTCTTTACAATCTCCTCGTTGTTGGTTTAGTCACAACAGAATGTCTTCTTCCATTGTCAAAGTGTATGTGAAGCCAAACACATCAAAGGTGGGATGAAACCCACCTCATTTACTGGAATCTGGTTTCAGATGATCTCTGCGCTATCCAGATTGTCCCGCTGCTCTGTCCACTGGGCCGCGCAGATATTTGGTCTGCCCATGCGGGCTCAATCGGGTGCCACGGTTTTGTCCCACTTTAGATGTGTTTGGCTTCCCATAGAAGTAAATGTGTATTGTGTGGTTACGTAACGTGCAACGTCACATGATCTCAGTCGCTTGACAAATTTCTACCAGTTAATCGTGTCTACCGGTATATTGCCTACCCCTACCTTCAAACGTGCTTCCAACCAACCAACCCTGGCCTCCAAACTCAGAAGGCTGATAAGGAGCACCGACTGTTGAGCAGCGTATAGTAGCCTGTACAAGCCAATCTCTGCCCCCAAAAATAGTGTGAATGTCTGCAACAATCACTAACCATTAAAATGTCAAGAATTTAGAGCCTCCGAGTGGCGCAGTGGTAAAACGCTTGCCCTATCATCCGGAGATCGCTGGTTCGAACCCCGGGTGATGCTGTTTTCCTCTCACAGCCGGAGGCATAGAGAGAGCTGATTGCCCGAGCTCTCTCAGGGGGCAGGGATGAGAGGTATTTGCGCTCCCACATTAATCACAGCTCTACAGCCAATCACGGGTGTCTGTGAGCTCACGCGCGGAAGGAGCAGCTAGCGCTTTCCTCCGAGTGTGTTACCCCTAATGGTGCGTGGGCAAGCAGAGCATGCTCTGGAAAGCAGAGGAATGAAGGTTCGCCGCAGCAAGACAGAATACATGTGTGTCAATGAGAGGGACCCAAGAGGAACGATGAGGCTACAGGGAGCAGAGGTAAAGAAGGTGCAGGATTTTAAGTACTTAGGGTCAACGGTCCAGAGCAACGGAGAGTGTTCAAAGGAGGTGAAGAGGTGTGTACAGGCAGGTTGGAATGGGTGGAGAAAAGTGTCAGGTGTGTTGTGCGATAAAAGAGTACCAGCGGGAATGAAAGGAAAGGTGTACAGGACAGTGGTGAGTCCAGCAATGCTCTATGGCTTAGAGACAGTGGCACTGAAGAAAAGACAGGAGGCAGCAGATGTAGCAGAGCTGAAGATGTTGAGGTTCTCTTTGGGAGTGACAAGGATGGATAGGATCAAGAATGAGTTCATCAGAGGGACAACCCATGTTAGATGTTTTGGAGATGAAGTCAGAGAGGCCAGTATGCTGAGGTTGGAACTGCCAGGCAGGAGGGCAAGAGGAAGACCAAAGAGGAGATTTATGGATGCAGTGAGAGAGGACATGAATTTAGTTGGTGTGAGAGAAGAGGATGCAGAGGATAGATGGAGGCAGATGATTAGCTGTAGCGACCCCTGAAAGGGAACAGCCGAAGGCAAAGAAGATTAGTATATACCAGTTTCGTTTGTCCATTGTGTTTTTATTTACTTATCTACATCGACTAAAATTCAGATCGGACAACTCGGTCGTTTTACTTATAATCCTTTATTTACAACGCTTCCGTTATGCGGTTAGAGAAAGTAGGATGTTATGAGTAAGTTATACTGTTAGAGAAGGAACAGCCAATCAGAAATAGTGTGTGGACGTCTGTGATTGGCTAGTTTTGTGGCAGTTTTGAGTCGACCGCACACAGAGGACATGTTGAGCAAGCAGGGGAGACACTGCACATGCATAGAGTGCTTTGTCTGCTCTCAAAATGTCAAACTGCGCGCTCAGAATTGTGGCAGGAATATTACGCCATAGGTTCGAACGGGTGGAGAAAAGTCAGAGAAGCCAGATTGAGGTGGTTTGGACATGTTCAGAGGAGAGAAACTTTTTTGATAGAAGGATACTACACTCAAAAAAATAACTCGTTGAATGAACATAATTAAATTATGGAAAGAATTTCCACCTGATTTAATGGCTTTCGTTCAGCATTAAGCAATTTTGTTGGCCCAACTTAATGTTCTTAGGTTCCGTCAAAGTAATGTTATCATGTTCATTTAACTTATTTACTACAGATGCGTCCAACATAATTTAATACTGTTAACATAAATGTTTTCAGTTGTAAATTAAGTTGATCCAACTCAAGTAAATTTTAATTTCAAGCCCTGGTCAACAGAATTCTGTGAATCAAGGAAGCAGACAAACGGGATAAAACGGAGATTTTTATTTTACACCAGGAGCAACTTACAAATGAGGTCTGAATTTGAAAAGATGTACAAAACATAAAACACCACAAATAAGTATTAATAAATAAATAAAAAAAAACACCAACAGAAACGTTTTGTACTTTATAACTGTACGTTATGACTTTTAAATATGACCGTTAGATATGTTGGTCAGGAAACTCCTGAAGTCAGATGCAGACACACTTTCAGTCACAAACTCCTGTGAAAAAATACAGAGATAGATATTCAATTAAAATTCATGATACTTAATTTAGCAAATGAACAATATTTATACTTCGTTCCTCTCGCTTCACAACTCATGAGAACAGACCGAAGCCAGAACCGAACCGCAGATTAAGCACGCGCATATAACCATCTGTATTTTAAGTTTGATTAAAAATACAAGAAATAGCTTAAACCAAAATAACGTGACTAAACATCGCTAAACAACAGGTGACATTTATGTTCAGTATTTCGTTTCTATTTAGAAAGATGGGAATTAATTCCTGCTTACCCTTTCCACAAGCCCGCCAACGTTTGTCTTCTCAAACTGTTCTCCCGGTTTTGCTATTTCCGGTTTTCATATTGACAAGATCTCGTTGGTTTATCTCAACATGATTGAATCTAGTACATGTTAAGTTGTTGAATTTCATGCAAATACAACATAACTTATTCATGTTTAGCTTGGAAACATGAAATTATGATGTACAAAACACTTTACATTACATTTTAGTACATGTAACAGATAGCCATGTTCATTTTTTTGAGTGTAAGGTTGGAACTGCCAGGCAGGAGGTCTAGAGCAGTGGTTCCCAAACTGGGGGTCGCAGAATAATTTCAAGGGGTCGCGAGAGGGATTAAAAATATATTTTTTTTGTGATTATAATACACACTTTTCAGTATTACAAGTAAATGCTATAAATAAATATTTTCTGATTTGTAAAGATATTACTGATTGAGTTTGAGTGTTTAAATTGAGTGTTAAAAAGATTGCGACTGATAGATATGACATAACTGTGCAGCGACTGGCTCACTAGTTATTGCAACAGCGCACAACTGCACGTGAAAACCGCAACTGCCGAGATGGATAAATTTGTTATTCGCAAGTTTAAAAATATAAAGGAAATTGGTTGCCTGAGTCATCGGAACCATGTACATCGACCAAGCAAAAGAGCAAGAGCCCGTCAGACCAAAGTAGGAAATGTCGGAAATATGAGGAATTCATAAAGTGCAGTATCAGTATTCAGTAAGTTGGCGTAGCAACCGAATACACGAGTTGTCCCGTGCAGCAATGGATGTACTGCTTCAATTTGGATCTACATATTTGTGTGAGCAGTATTTTTCTGCTGTTACAAATACAAATACAGCTCACGTCATGATGTCGAAGATGATATGCGGGTAGCTGTATCCACCATCAGGCCACGAATGAAGCTTTTGTGCTGCCAAAAATAAGTACACCCTTCCCATTGAAAGGTAAGCCAAAATTAGTTTGATGTATAGTAAATGTAGTCAAAATACTGTGAACAGCTTTTGTTTATTGCTTGTTTTTGATAGTGGGGGTCGCGCGATCTTGTCGAACTTCAATTAGGGGTCGCTGGCTTGAAAGTTTGGGAACCACTGGTCTAGAGGACATGAATTGCCCTTGGTTTTTAAGTGAAAAAACTAATGTTGTAATTAATGTGCTACATTTAATTAATCACTAAACCTTTTTAAGGGTTTAAAATTCTAACAATCAGGGAAAAATATAATATCGAGTCTGGATATTTATAAAATGGTAATTATACAATCACAATTTTAATCAAATCGGCACCTCGGCATTGTGATATCGAATCAGGAGGTGACTTGTGATTCTTATCCCTTCTGTGAATACTGCAATAAAGGTCTGTTTAAACAATTGCAAGTGCACTGTGCAAATTGTACAGTAAGGGGAAATAAATGTTCAGGCAATTTCTTTGTTTATTTATCTGCTTCAGAAAATCACTAAACTAGGAAAAACATTAGATTTAGTCTTTATTCAGTTTGTATTCCAGTAAAAATGCACAGTATTTTTCACTAGTTTTAACTGATTGTTCTTTCATGTGTGCAGTGTTTCCTGATGGATCTAGTCTTCAGAGTCAGTCTCCGTTTGAGTTCTGTGGTCCCACCACATCCACCCAGGCTCAGAGTCAAGCTCCAGGTTCAGGTCAGGTACTGGGGCAGACTGACCCCTTTCGGCTACCCAAGGAGAGCACCAGCCCCTTTAGTGACCCCACCAGCATCAATATATTCAACACCAACACAGGTGAGGACTTCTGCCAATTAGTATTTGTTCATTATTTTTGCATTTTTAAAAAATTGTCTGTTGTTTGTTGGGTTAGTAAATTCAGCTGGTTTTGTACATCAATGTAGGTGTGGTTAAGCTGGACATCCCGGAGTCACAGCAGTTCCAGCCCATGTCCTTGGCTGAATCAATGATATTCGATGGCACTCTGGGGAGCCATGCACATGCTCCTCTGTCCTCACCTCATGAGTAAGTGTCTGGTCGATGTACTAATGCTTCTATTATGGATACTGCACCTAAAGGAGTAGAAAAGCATCCCTGTGCACACACCAGACATACATTGATAACACTTTAAAATCATGACAAGCTGCATATGTCTTGTCTTTAAAATAAAATGTGAATATTTAGTTTTTTCATATTCATAAAGCTTCTAATATTCTTTCAGAGAGCTCCTAACATGGCATAAAAACTCCTATCTAGGTGCCTTATCTTAAGACTGATTTAAGACAAAAGAAAAAAATATTTCTTGATGAGGCAGGGCTGACCCCCTTACTAGACTGTGATTGGTTGTCCAAAAATGGAAAGGTGCTAATGCTAATTATGTTCAGGGTGACCTGCAACCTGCTGGACCTCGATTGGCACTTCTTGTGCTAATAAAGTACATAATCCTTTTTTTATTTATTTTTTTTTTTTTTGCAGGTCGGTGGGTGGGTGCTTAATTTGCGCATATTATATTTATCAGGTTAGGTGCAGGTATAAAATAATGCATACATCACTAGAAACTAGCACTCTTAATTATGATCTACACTGCCTGGCCAAAAAAGCCACCACCTCAGAAATGCCAAATTATTGGTCTGTATCAAGTACCGAAAACACTTAAGGAGATTTTAAATTACAGTGAAACCTCGGATTGCGAGTAATGCGGTTTGCGAGTGTTCTGCAAGACGAGCAAAGATTTTTAATAAGTTTTGACTTGGAAAACGAACAAGTCTTGGTTATCGAGTATCATGTATCACGCATGCACGTCTTGTTTTGACACTGAGCGTCACGTGATAACAACTGAGCCAACAGGTTTTTCTCTCTCTTGCACTGCACAATTGTGGGTAATCGCCTCCCCTGCTGGGTCTAAGTGCGCATCGCAAACTGGTATAATCAACAACCGTGCACACATGTACTGTTTACTACAACGCTGTGACCAGTCTCATTAGAGAGGTTAAATATCCATTTTCTCTCTCTGTATCAGCCTGCTCTTTGTGTCTATGTGTGCGCGCGCGTCATTGGACACCGTGCCACAACACACAGAGACCCCTCATACTTTCGCCTTCACAAACACACAGACACACACGCACTCTTTCTCTCTGCTCTACACAGAAACACTGCTCTGTTGCGGTTTATTCAATGGTAAAGTGCAGGTTAATTTGTTTTATTTTTACTTTACAGTGATTCCATTAGTGTGTCACTCAATCGAGTGTCATTAGAGAGATTTCTTGTTTCTTTTTCCGATAAAACAGTGTTTCCGTTGTGTGCACACGTGTGTGTGAAAAGAGGGTAAGTGTGTAAGATGCGAATGGGGAAGGGGGAGGGGCTCCTTACTTTAGCTTCACACACACACCCACACATCTGCCTGGATTTATTTTTACTTTTTTTTTCAAGGTAAAGTGCAGGTTAATTTGTTTTATTTTTACACTTATATTTTGTGTTAATTATTTTTTTTTTTTCTGTTTGATTTACGAGTGTTTTGAAATACGAAACGAATTATACTCGTAATCCAAGGTTCCCACTGTACTAGGAAGAAATGTGCTCAGTCAGAGAGGCCAGATTGAGGTGGTTTGGACATGTTCAGAGGAGAGATTGTAAATATATCGGTAGAAGGATGCTGAGGTTGGAACTGCCAGGCAGGAGGTCTAGAGGAAGACCAAAGAGGAGATTTATGGATGCAATTAGAGAGGACAAGAAGTTAGTTGGTGTGAGAGAAGAATATGCAGAGGATAGAGTTAGATGGAGGCAGATGATTCGGCAGAAAAACTGATAGTAGAAATTACAGCTATGTTTAATAGTGAAAGTAAGAGCTACATGCACAATGTGACAGGAACTCACAGGATTGGGATTAAACAGCTGTATGGTCATAAAAAAAATACTTGTTAGTGAATCAGGGAAATTTTTTTAGAATTTAATAATTTGATTAGAATTTCATTGCAACTCTTTACACTAAGAATTTTTATGCCCCTGGAGTCTTTAAATTAGCAATATAGAACTGTGTTACTCTATCTTGGACTCTTCATCTTCTTTTTCTCGTCCTATCTCAGGCAGTGCAGTCCGTGTCCCTTGGATGAGATGCTAATCCCACCCACCACTCCAGAAGCTCAGAATGATGAGAAGGCCCTGCTTGAGCAGCTCTTGTCTTTCCTTAGCGGCACAGACGAAAGTGAGCTTGCTGAGCTGGACCGAGCACTCGGCATCGACAAGATTGTCCAGGTAAGCCGTTTTCCCCAAGTCTTCCAATCCAAGTTAGCTGAGATACCCCTCCTGACTGATAAACTCTCTTCTCTAGAGTGGGTGCCTGGATCAAATCACTCAGCGTTTTAACCAGCCTCAGCCATCCACCCCTGTGCCTAGCTATCTGTCCCAGTTCCCTACATCTCCTTCACAGTTTCCGGCTGAGATGAACACAATTCAAGGAATGAGCTTTGCTGCATCACGTGGACCCTTCCCAGGCAGTGTGGGTATGACTCCAGTGCGCCCTGGTCTAAACCGAGCCCCAGGGGTTCCTGCTCAGATGCGCCTGCCACCGAACCAGCTGAGGCTGCAACTTCAGCAGCGTGTACAGGGCCCACAACAGGTGTGTTAAACCTCAATATCACACATTTTCTAGTGTTTACCCTATTGTTTGTGTGCTGTGGAACAAGGTCTTTTTTCTAGTGATCAGCTGTTGTGGTCCATCTGTCATGCATTCTCTCTTTTAGTTACAGAACAGGTTGGCAGCCATGGGACAGTTTCCAAAGGGGGTACCTGTGGCAATGGCGGTAAGGCAGGGCATGCAGCAGCCCCAAATGCCATCACAGGTTAGTGCATGGCAAGTGTGTACTGACACTGAGGCAGTAGTAGTTTTTTTGTGTGTGTTGGTTATTATTTAAAGTAATAATGTCTTGGTTTATTTGTCTTTCTTTATACCTTTTTTAGCCCCCACTCAATGCACAAATGCTTGCCCAGAGGCAGAGAGAGCTCTACAGCTTCCAACACCACCAGAGGCAGCTACTGCAGCAGAAAGTCATAATGATGAGACAGGGAATAAACCCTGGGCCCATGGGAGCACAGCGCATCCCCAAAGGCTCTCAGCAGTCACAGCAGCAATTTGGCTACAATCCAGGCTACAGCACTGTCCCTGGAAACACCCCTACCTCTCCCAGCCACTTTAACCCCATGGGGACACCGCTGGACCCCAAGCTATCTGCTAGGCTGCCCTTGGCAAACCAAGGCATGGTTGGAGGCATGCAGGGTCAGTTTGGGGGACCTGTGAATTCTCCTGTTCAGCATGGACTCTTCCAGCAGTTTGGGGCTGCAGGTAGGATCAGGTTGACCTTAATATATATACTTAATTAATACTATTAATAAGTGTTAATATATTAATACTTAATATATATACTTAGTTACAGGTATACTTAAATTTCTAGAGACACACATGTAAATGTGATAAATCTACAATGAGAAGATAGAGAGCTTTTATAAGTGAAATATTTTTGAAGGTATGGTCCAGCAAGGAGATCCATTGTTTCCCCCTGAACTCGGCAGTCCCACCAGTCCCTTGCTGCCATCGCAGAACCCCACTTCCCAGAGTCCTTTGCTTCAGCAGGCCCAGCCACCACCTGGTTATCAGTCACCTGACATGAAGAACTGGCAAGGTGGTGTGAATAACAGGTAAGGCTATCACCAACAAGAGAGAGAGTGGTTGTGGGAGAAATCAGGGAAACCTGAAAAAGTGTGTGAAGACGGGAATGATATGCTCAGGATTGAACCAAGTTGTTAACACTTGAAGCGCTGCGCCAGTGTGACCTACTTATAACGCAGTTCACGGTCATTTAACTCAAAGCAAATAGTTTAGCTCCAAGATCAACTAGCACTCGGGCAATGCGCCATTCATTCCCGCGTTGATAATCAATAGTATTTTTTTTATATTCAATTGAGAAAACCTACTACAGAGTTTCTAAGGGGAGTCACTAAGTCTCTACTTAATTTTATAACGTTTTAAGAAAATTAATTAGTTCGTTCATTCTATTTGAAGCTTCTGAAGTTCTCGGATGTTTTTTTAGTGTGACAGTGCTTTAGATTAGTTCTTAACTCGCTTCTGTGAAATTATCGCTTAAACAATGTAATGACCCCTGCTGAGGATATAAAGCTTTATTATTGTGTTTGAATAAATCAGATCTACCACAGCTGAACAACTTCACTTTTCCGTTATGGTAACATAAGCACCTCGGATACTGGTCGCTGCTGCTGTGGAAATGTTACGCTACTGATATTAAATATAGAATATTTATTGAAACAAAAACTAATACCATTATAAAATATATAACGTATTGAAACGTTTATAACTTATCGAAAATGATTTGATTAATTTACAAGATGTATGCTATATAATACTAAGGGTTTCCGGGGCACTGGTGGCTCAGAGGTATGTGTTTCGCCTGCCATGTGGAAGGCCTGGGTTCGATTCCCAGCCAGTGACCAATAACAATTAATATTAAGGATTTCTAAATTGAGTTGAAATATAAATTATTGAGTCCTATTTATATGATGTCCTCGATAATGAGTATAATAAATATATAAATAATTTTTCAAGTTAAAATTTTTTCACCCTCCAGCGATATGTAATGATATAATTTTTCATTCCCTTTTCCGCTAAAGTGAAGATCCGTTGTTCATTAGTTCCCTACAACGCTACAGTTCGCTACTCTGTGCAGTTGTGTGTTCCACGAAGAGGTGGGTGTGTGTAGCTCATAGGTGTATGTGCGCGCATTTCATATGTAGTTGTTTGAGCAGTAAGTAGTATACTTAGTATAATAAACACTGACTTTTGCAAAGTGAAAGTGAGTGCCGTTGATCAAAAGGCTGATAAACCCACGCGCAGATATGAGCAGATTTATCGATAAAACTGCAGACATATTCCCCCTGAAATGCAACAAATCACAAACCTGTGCGACGCTGATAGAAATAGACCACGCCGACGATCAAAATACATTTTCCCCCGCTGGGATGCGCACGTGCAAACCAGGCATGGCAAGGAGGAAACAATATTAAACAGTCGTGACATTTTAAATAAAAAACAGTGAGTTGTGCAGGTTTGTGATTCGAGCGGCGCTGCTCAAGTTAATCCATGCTGCGCGAATAAACCAGTTCATCTCTGCGCTATCCAGATAGTCGTGCTGCGCTGTCCACTGGGCCGCGCAGATATTTGGTTCAATCGGGTGTAAAAACGAGAGCACACAAAATCCTTATCAACTGTTTATTGTCCTTTATTCACAAAAACAAACTGAAACTCTAAAGCAGGAAGTGCGCATGCGCCTTTTGTCCATCTACGGCAAGCCCCGACGGGATAAAAACCTCACACACACACACATGCACCTCACGAATGCCTGTGCATCTAACATTAGCACAATATAACAAAATCAAATTAGGTCTGTTACACATCCAAACGAATATGGCCAAAGTAAAAAAATGCGTCAAACCTCAGCAATTCCCAGTTTAAATAAAAGTACATTATGTAACACAGTTTCTTTGTGTTTGAATTTTTATTTATGCATTTTCAGATACAAATTGCTATATTGTGATCTATATCGTTATCGAGGTATAAAATTGCTTCTACCGTGATAGAAGATTTTGATTATATCACCCACCCCTAGTGTGAGGTTATCAAACCGGTTTCGCTGATGGCTGTATTGGGGGTTTTAAAACAAAATAAGACCGAGCTGACGTTTCTGCCTAAAATGTTTTTCGCCAGCAAAACATAAAATAAATAGAAAATAAAATGATAGATGGTACCAATTAAATCAGGCTTCATAGTTGGATTTGATTATAATTCATACATTTACTGAATATATTCAGATTTTGTAAAATAACGAAAAACTGATGCCTCCTGATTTCCTTCCTCCTTCCATTTGTCCACATCACAATTCTTTCCTTGTTTTCTTTTGTTTTAATCTTTGTATTTAAGTGAAATATAGTTTGCATAAAGGTCTAAACATTCCTTTTTATTTATGGACAGGTGTATTATGTTTGATCTGCCTTATTGCATTATGTTTCAAGACATGCTTCATTTACCTTAGTTAAATTTACACATTTACACCTTACAGCGTGGACACACTGAAATCTAATGCCACAAAAGGAAAACAAATCATATGATCAATAAAAAATTAAAGCTTAGAGATGTCCATTTTGTCATATTTTTGTGTTCATTGGATTAAATTAAAACATAAGTATTTTTATTTCTGATATGTACATATCATGGTCGTTAAGGAATTTTGTTTCTCCATTCAAGCGGTTCATTTATTTATTTATTTATTTACATACATTAAAGGTGTTTTAAAAAGACCATGTTCAATACGCTTCATTCTCTAGACAACAGGACAATGAGGACTGCTGGAAGTGCAAGTTGATGACCGTAATCTTGCCTGTGAACAGAGTGCTAAGCGCGGGGGTGGGGTTGGAGGTGGGGGTTCGATACTAAAGCCCTATCTAGGGAAAGACGACAGTAGGGCGGCTGGTCAGCGGTTATCAGACACCGTTGTAATGCGTATTGTGGAGCCTTTCCTGGGGAAAGTAAGAAATATAACGCTCACGATTTACCAGACAAAACGAAAGAAAAATTTATGCGTTCTGAGCACAATGCATCAGGCAGTTTCAACTAATAATGGCGAAAAAGAAACTGCCTGAAACTATTTCCTTCTACAACAGCACTAAAGTTGGCGTTGATGTTATGGATCAAATGGCGCAGCTGTATTCAGTAAATGGAGGCACCCGGTGCTCGCCTGTGGCTGTGTTTTACAACCTCCTAGACCTGGCGGCAATTAATGCACATGTTCTATATAAACAGTGCATGAATGTGACCATAAGCATGAGGACCATTTATTCTGGAGTTGAGGAGAAACATATGAAAGATCTTTTTCTACCTGAAATTTAACTGAAACTCTATGAGGCGCCGTATAGGGCTTAAATCAAACTTCACTCATGCACACACGCATGAAACACTTGCATACACATATATGAAACAGTCACACATACATAAATACTACTTACTGCTCAAACAACTACTGTACATATGAAATGCGCGCACATACACCTATGAGCTACACACATCCACCTCTTCGTGGAACACACAACTGCACAGAGTAGCGAACTGTAGCGTTGTAGGGAACTAGTGAACAACGGATCTTCACTTTAGCGGAAAAGGGAATGAAAAATTATATCATTACATATCGCTGGAGGGTGAAAAAAATTTTACTTGAAAAATTATTTATATATTTATTATAATCATTATCGAGGACATCATATAAATAGGACACAATAATTTACATTTCAACTCAATTTAGAAATCCTTAATATTAATTGTTATTGGTCACTGGCTGGGAATCGAACCCAGGCCTTCCACATGGCAGGTCAAACACATACCTCTGAGCCACCAGTGCCCCGGAAACCCTTAGTATTATATAGCATACATCTTGTAAATTAATCAAATCATTTTCGATAAGTTATAAACGTTTCAATACGTTATATATTTTATAATGGTATTAGTTTTTGTTTCAATAAATATTCTATATTTAATATCAGTAGCGTAACATTTCCACAGCAGCAGTGACGGGTATCCGAGGTGCTTATGTTACCATAACGGAAAAGTGAAGTTGTTCTGCTGTGGTACTGTAGATCTGATTTATTCAAACACAATAATAAAGCTTTATATCCTCATATATATATATATTAGGGCCGGGACTCGATTAAAAAAAAAAAATCTAACTGGGCACAAATCATCGCAAACCCTCCGTAGGCTATGTATTGAACGGTTCTCAACGAATCATCAAGTCCCGAGTTGTTCGGTCCTTTGTCACGTGACTCCCATAGGCGCTATGCGATGCAGTAAATTCACAAGAACGAACGACTCGTGGAAGATATAAGAGGTGAGCTACTCATTCTGTTTATTATAAATATGTCCTTAATATCCTAATAGTGTGCTCAAAGCTGGCCATTGATATAAATTGATTTTGAAAACAGCAAATTTAAGAGTGAGTGGACAGAAAAATATGCATTCGTGCTCCCCGTGGGAAGCAGAAAACCAATGTGCTTAATCTAGCAATCAAAAGTGGTCACCTTCTCACCTTCTCGACAAAGATGGTTACTGCAGCAGGTGTTCCTGTCCTGCAGAAAATGGCCCTTCAAATTCTCACAATGTTTTCCTCAAAGTACTGCTATGAATCTGTCGTTTCAACTATGAGAATGGTGAAAAACACATATCGCAGCTCCATCACCAATGAACATTTACATCAGTGCCTCCACCTGGTCCTCACACCTTTTATGCCCAAGTTCAAACAACTGGTGGCACAAAGATGATGTCACCTTTCACACTAAAAGGACTGCCATGTCATTTTTGGGTAGTGTTCGAAAATTTTGGGTTTTACTTTTTTTGTAGTTCTCTATTTGAAATTGGACTGTAATTTTTCCGGACCTCGGACTGAATAGAAATTTGGTAAGTGGACCTTTCAGATTTATATTTGAGTACCCCTGCTCTAGGTGATACTTGAGGCTCGGTGTGCTGCGAATTCCTTGTTGCATAGCTTGCACACAACCATGCTCTTATCGATGCTTCCATCCATTCATTTATAAAAAAATTTTTATTTTTTTTATTTTTATTCTACAGATCCATTAATGCGGAAACGGCGGGTGCTGCTATTAGTGGCGAAGGAAAAGAGATGGAAAGAGTAATTAATCATTACGGAGTAAGCAGGTTTTAAATCGGATGTGCGCATTACTGGATCTGTAGCGACAACAGACCGTAAAGGACGATGGCCACGCCTGTAGTTCACGCTACCTCCCGTTCGCTCCATTCACCTGAGCAAACTTTTCACAGAAGACCTATCAATTTACCGTCATGCGACCACGGTATTATCAAAATAAAGTGTTATTGTGGTACGACGGTATTTACAATACCGTTACATCCCTAATACACTGTATAGGCAAGTATATTTGCCTACAATGGAGGTTGGGGGTCATGATGCCTCATAACTTCTCGAGAATATCGAGGTGTGCAGTTCACATGAAACAAACATACGAAAACATGAAGCAACTGCTGAGGTATATACAGTATGGGGAACATTAGTGGTTCTCTGTGGTGATTTGAAAGTTGTTACCCTGTTGCTTGGCCTGCAGGTTGAGAACACAAAGTACTGCTGTTTTCTCTATGAATGGGACAGTCGAGTCAGAAATTCTCATTATGTCAAGAAAGAGTGGCCATCACGATAGTCCTAGAAGCCTGAAAAGAAAAATATTCAAAATCCAGCACTTTTTGACTCTCAGAAAAGTTTGTTACTAGTGTTACATATAAAACTGGACCTGATGAACTTTGTAAAGGCTATGGATAAAACAAAACCAGGTTTCAAATATCTCTATGAAAAGTTTCCAAGACTCAACAAAGGTGTATTTGTCGGTCCACAAATTCGAGAACTTGTTTGATCATCTGTTGCATGACAAGTAAAAGAAAGCATTAGAAGCCCTACAGTAAATGAGTTGGCAAAGTATTTTATCAGGAACTGCATGACAGATGACTATGAAAACGCATGGAAAATTTCCTTAGGTCCTAAAGTACTTGGTGCAAACATGTCTCAAATTCTCTTCTTACACTTGTATTTAAACTATTTCCACTAACTGTGGGGCAGTGAGTGATAAGCATGGAGAGATTCCACCAAGATATCGCAGACATACAGAAAAGATGCCATGCAAAATGGGGTCTGTCCATGGTTGATGATTTCTATTAGAATATCTACAGGGACGATCCTACTGCAGATCACAAGAGAAAAGCCAAAAAGTGCTGTTTAGATACTGAGTAAAAATGGAAAATTGTCATTTAATTTTATTCTGTAATTATAAAGATCTGTTATTATTCACCATATACTGTTTACAGTGGGGAAAAAAGTATTTGAGTCAGTCACAGATGATAGAGGCCTGTAATTTTCTTCATAGGTATACCTCAACTATGAACTTCATACTATACCTCATCCAAAAATCCAGAAAATCACATTGTAGGATTTGTAATGAATAAATTGGTAAATTCCTCTGTAAAATAAGTAATTGGTCACCTACAAACAAGCAAGATTTCTGGCTCTGACAGACCTGTAACAACTTCTTTAAGAGGCTCCTCTGTCCTCCACTTGTTACCTGTATTAATGGCATCTGTTATCAGTATAAAAGACACCTGTCCACAACCTCAAACAGTCACACTCCCAACTCCACTATGGCCAAGACCAAGAGCTGTCAAAGGACATCAGAAACAAAATTGTAGACCTGCACCAGGCTGGGAAGACTGAATCTGTAATAGGTAATCAGCTTGGTCTGCCCTAAAACTTTTTGGTAAAAACTCAACTTGTCATGTTTGGAGGATGCTGAGTTGCATCCAAAGAACATCATACCAACTGTGAAGCATGGGGGTGGAAACATCATGCTTTGGGGCTGTTTTTCTGCAAAGGGACCAGGACGACTGATCCGTATAAAGGAAAGAATGAATGGGGCCATGTATCGTGAGATTTTGAGTGAAAACTTTATTCCATCAGCAAGGGCATTGAAGATGAAACGTGGCTGGGTCTTTCAGTATGACAATGATCCCAAACACAACAAAGGAGTGGCTTCGTAAGAAGCATTTCATGGTCCTGGAGTGCCCTAGCCAGTCTCCAGATCTCAACCTCATAGAAAATCTTTGGAGGGAGTTGAAAGTCTCTGTTGCTCAGCGACAGCCCCAAAACGTCTACATGGAGGAATGGGCCAAAATCCAGCAACAGTGTGTGAAAACCTTGTGAAGATTTACAGAAAATGTTTGACCTCTGTCATTACCAACAAAGGGTATATAACAAAGTATTGAGATTTTGTTATTGACCAAATACTTATTTTCCACCATAATTTGCAAATAAATTCTTTAAAAATCCTACAATGTGATTTTCTTTGATGAAAATTACAGGACTCTTTTTACTTGGGAGAACTTGCACAATTGGTGACTGACTAAATACTTTTTTGCCTCACTGTATAGTAAGCTTTAAAAATTTAGTTTTTGTATTTGTTGTATCTTAATAAGCTACACAGCAATTGTACAACCCCCCCCCCACAATTCAGTCACAACGCAAAGTCAGGTTATCAATTATATTTATAAAGATAAATGTATATTGATTGGTGTGGCAATACTTTTCCTGTTATCACATTTTGCAGTAAAGTTATGGAGCACACTTGCACAACCCCTCATAATTTTAAATTATTTTGATGCAGTTTTGACCAAGCTCTATCTTGGAAACTGGAGCCAATTAACACTCAGGACTTAATTTTTCTTTATTAGCAACCCAATTCTGGTAAAATGTTTATTTCTGAGGCTTTCTCCTAATAGACCAGTGTTACCTATGGTGATATTGTAAGGTTTTGTGATTTTGTTGTGCAAGAATGCCCAAAGATGTTTTCATGTTTTTTGTTTTGCTATTCGGTATAGCCAAACTGGCCAGACTAGCTTGCAGAATTTTGGCCAGCAGGGTGCGTACAACAACATGAGTATCACTGTCTCCATGGCCGGGAGCTCAGGTGCTGCGGGTACACTACCTCCGATTGGACCACCAGTTGGCATTAGCAACAACCCCCTCGGCAGCGTCAGCTCTATGTGTAATGATCAGGTGAGTGTTTCTAAGGACAACATAGACAGGAAAAATGTATTCAGACCCATTGCACTTCTTTGGAAGGTTTAAACTTTTAGCCCAATTAGTTCATGTCTTTTCTCTTTTATACCAGGTACAGCAGGTTCAAGTGTTCGCTGACGTCCAGTGCACTGTAAACCTAGTGGGAAGTGACTCGTACCTTAACCAGCCAGGTCAAGTAGGGCACCAGAAGCCCCAGAGCAGCACCAGCACTTCCCAGTCACAGCAGAAGAGCCTTTTACAGCAGCTCCTGACAGAGTGAACCTAAAACACACACAAACTCAGACACAAACAGCTGTGTAGACATCCCTGACAACGTTTCTATTCGTCGCTTTTGGGGTTCTGTATGGGTAATGTCTGCTGGGCTCAGGATCTGTTGGCCAGTGCTGGTGGCATTTCGCAGCCCATTAGACAGCTAAAGCAGTGCTCATTGCTGGTCACCTACATTTCACAGTTACTTAATAATGGGTCAAAACCAGTGAACACCAAAGTCTCATCAAGTTCTTTAACTTCTGTATCTTCTGCTGCTCTCACCAGCTGAGATCCCTGACTGGGTCATTGGAACAGTGCTTCTTAGAGATCGGGGCAACAGGCGTGCACCTGGGTTTTGCTGCTGTAGCGATCCATGTGTGCTTCGGTCAGACAACACTTGGGAGTGTTAAGGTTCTCTCTGCACTGTACAGCTCAGTTTCAGCTGGATCTGTGACTGACAAGCTCTCCTCAGATGATTGAGGAGAGCTTCCTACCGTTTTCTTTCCTCTCTTTCTTTCTTGATGAGTTTTATAATTTTCTTTCAACGCCTGTTTTTGTCAGAACACGCATTGCCAGGTTGGGAGAAATATCTCACGTCAGCAAAATAAAAAAAAAAAGAATGAAAATTTTTTTTTATGTCGTAAACATCCCTCCACCTCTCAGCAGCTGTGAATACGAGCCACTTAGGGTCGCATCAGCCTATCAGTGTTGTTTGCCGTGTGTATTGTGCGAGTTGGTGTTATTGTACAGCACAACAGCGGACAAGGTTCAGGACAAGACTTTCTGATTTGGTTTTGACAACTGTATTTTTTCAAATCACTCCACCATCAACACCGACTGTGTCAATGTCATGGGGTTCAAACCGGCTTTCTTCTTTTATAGCTTTTAAAAAAAATATTTGTTTTTGTTCGAAGAGAATGATGTTTGAAATCTAAAAAAAAAAAAAAAAGTGTATGCACTTAAGTAAGACGGGTGAATATGACCTGGGAAGGTGTCTTAGCTCTCAAGATTATCATGAAGGAAAGGTAAAGGAGAGGTCATGCAAATATAACACAGTATAATTTTTTTTCTGATTGATATTGGTATGCTTTGTGTTTTCTGGCACCCTGGTATAGTATATGTTACAATCCCAGAATTTTGTTGTTCAGTACATGAAGCTTAAATGATCTACACTGATTCTGATCATTCAGTGTAGTTTACTATTTCTGCTTTGTATAGAAATCCCAAGTTGCTTGTTTCTGTCTCTGTAAAGGATGAGGCATGGTTGGTCTCTGTCTCTGTGTGTGTGTGCGTGTACACACACACACACCCACACACCCTTCAGCTCTTTGACTGCTCATGTGACTACTGTTTGCCCAGTCAGACACTGTTCTTCATCGGCATTGTCCTCACCTCACCTCACCTCACTCACTCACTTTCTCCTCTAGTCTTGGTTTTTATTTATTTTTTATTATTTTTTTTTTTCATTCTTCTTGTTACAGTGAAACACATACAGTAAGACAGCATTCTGCTTTGTGACCATGTGCAATAATATGAGACAAGAATCCATTAAAAGGCTTTATCAGGTATAGATATTGGTCTAGATATACCTATAGTCCAAATTGGTGTTGTGTAAATGTTATGTGCGTGACCATCCAGCACTTGAAGCTCCTGACTCCTGGATGCAACAGCATTCTAGGATCAGTGTCTGCTTGTGTTTATTATTATTATTATTATTATTATTATTATTATACAGTATTTTAGCTTGATCCCACATGGCTCGTTTCCTACAGCTTGCATATGTTATTCCTTCCCCTGAGCCACTTTTTAACACAAACTTTACAAACTGGTTTACAGGACATTACTTGCATCATCCCAAAGAAACAACATAAAAAGGTGGCTATTTTAAATATACAGAATGTGACAAGGTGATGAGGAATGACCAGGTGTAGTTAAGGTGTACAGAGTTTCATGTGCCAATTAATCAGGTACTTTTATGTAATTTTTTTCACCCAAATCAAGTTTATTCATCCCAATCATTTGCCAAATTTAACACGGTGCCTGTGAATGACGGCTTACCCTTTAATCATTCTGCTTGCTTGATCAGTTCCACTCCAAGGTACAAATGCTTTTATCGTGTAAATAGCAGACAAATGTGAATATCTATTTGTTCAACAATTTTCTTGTGCTCCAACTTTGTGGTAATAACTACTTTCTTCCTTTTTCCCCTTATTATTATTATTATTATTAATTCTCTTGGGATGTGTATGACTGTCTGAAAGTATCTATGTGTGGTCAATACTGTATATCAGATGTTTAATTACGGAAACGTCCTGATTTTTTTCCTTTCCTCTGTATTTTAATTTACACACACACAAACATTTGTGTCTTTTCGTCGGGTTTTCAGATCTTTATATGTGAGAACGGTTTTTAGCGACTGCTGAATGTGATTTTACTGAGAGAAAAAGAACCATGGTCTGACTTTTGTACGGGTTCATTACAAAAAATCTAAACAAAAAAAAAAACCTAAACAAAGAGAATGAAAAAAGGCGATGATGAAATTTTGTTCTGCAAAACAGCTCTGAGGAAGTGGAACCTTGGTTTGAGTTGAACGATGCCTAGGTAACTTCAGATGCCCAAGGAATGAATTAATATATATATATATATATATACAGACTTGTATGCAAAGGCTCATGCAATTGAATAGATGAATTAATGTAGCATCATTTATCTTTACTTAATGTCACATTTTTCAGAGTGGTTGCTCTGTTCTGTTCTGTGTAACTGAAATATCCCCCATCATCCTGAATCTCATTTTGGTTTCAAATGGTGTAGTTTTGTTTGTTTAGGTGATTTGTTTTCGGTTCAGAGAGTAGAAACCTGATTTATGGTTTAAAACATAAAAAGAAAAATCCACACTTAGATCATTGATTTTATTTAGCTAAATTATACACACTATATATAGATAGATATATATTGATATCAATCAAGGTTTATATCTCTCTCTCTCTCTCTCTGTTTATATATATATATATATATATATATATATATATATATATATATATATATATATAATCAAGGTGCCTCACGTATCGTATGTATATATTTTCAGTGTTACAGGGACCATGTCCTCTTGTATGTGGATTTTTCTTATATATACCTTTTGTATGAAGACCTTTGCTGTATTTTACATTATTTTTTTTTATCTCAAGAAAAAAATGAAAAAAATCCCAGACATTTTGCAAGGAATACAATCTAGTTTTGCACTTTAAAAATGAATTCAAAGGAAAACCCAATGGTTAGAAAAAAAAAGCATGAAACACAAAGAGAGTAAACACAGATGTCCCCTGAATGTATCAGAAAACATCCCTTTTTTCCCGTTTCTTTGATGTCACTTGGAACTTTCTCAGGTTTGTCAGCAACAACTTGGCCTACGTAACCCTTCGTCCTTCATCGCAGAGCGAGCAGGGTATCCCCATGTTCCACTATGTTTACATCTCATAATTGCTGAAACGTTTTTTCTAAGTATGCCAATGTCCTTTAGGTGCTTTAACTCCTCCCTTTTCCCCTCACCTGCTCTTTCACTTCATAAAGACATTCCTTGACCTTAATCTCTCATCTCATGCCTGATCCAGGGCCATGCACACTGTGCCAAGCTGTAGTAACCTGTCGCTGTCACTGTTGTCGTAGGCATGCTCTTTGCCCAGCACCGTCCTTTCCTTCACATTTTACTGCTCAATTCCATCACTACTGACCGAGATCTTTTCGCTGCCTTATTAATGTGGATGTTAGTTGCAGGGGCAGAAACTCTGGTGATATAGCACGATCACTCAAAGTGAGGTTCCACTTTTCAACTGTAAAATTTATATAAATAACTATAACTAAACAGTTATGTGCAAAGCTTGGTACCCCCTCATTTAATTCTGTGAGCTTTTTTGTAAAAACATAAAATTCATCTGATTGTAGCGGGTTTTTGCATTAGATAAATACAACCTCAGACGCACAACAACATATAACACTTTTTTGTGATTGTCATAATTTATTTAACAAAAATGAAGCCAAAAGGGGAAAAAACATGGAAAAGACAAGTACCCCATGATTCAATAGCTTCAAAAGTAATCGTTTCATTGATTGCTTTATCCCTCACATCGTTGTCGCAGAGTTCACTGAGATTTTTGAGGTTCATTGAGGTATTTGCTTATGCTCAGCTCTCTTAAGGTTCGACCACAGTCAATTGGATTGGGGTCTTGACCTTCATTGTGCGATTGCATAATGGTTCATGGTTGACTCATCAAATGACCTGTTGCTACAAAATAAGCCCAAATCACCACCGCCATGCTTGAGGTGTTTCTACTGAAATGCTGTTTGTTTATTTTCGCCAAATGTGGAACTGGTCATTAAGACCGGAAAACTGCACTCTCTATAGGACATTGTGCCAGAAGTGTTGTGGTATGTTCAGATGCAGTTTTAGGAACCTCAAGTCGTGCTTCCATGTTCTTTTTGGACAGAAGATGCTTTTTTCCTGGGAACACTTCTAAACAAACTGTACTTTTTCAGTCTTCTTCTAATTGTGCTGTCATGGACTTTAACAGTTAACATGCTCACTGAGGCCTGTAGGGTCTGAGATGTAACTTTTTCTGAGCATGCATACTCTGACCTTGGGGTAAATGTGCTGGGACGTTCACTCCTGGGAAGATCGTCAACAGTCATGAATGCTTTTCACTTTTGGATAGTCTTTCTCGCTGTAGAACGTTGAACAACGTTGAAATTGTTAGAAATTAGTTTGAAATAACTGTTTCTAGATTGGTTAGAGAGGCATTGTTTGTCTTTCCCTCTTGGCATTGCGTCAACACACCTGAATGCTCTAGACCAGCAAACCTTTACTTACTTAGTATTGCCCACATTTATTTAATTTTTTTTGGCTTCATTTATGGCATGATGAAAAAAAAAGTATTCTATTGTTATTCATCTGAGGTTGTATTTACCCAAGACACACTAAAATCAGATGATTTTTTAGTTTTTAGACAGCACATAGAATTTTGATGGGGTACTAACATTTATACATGATTACATAATGTGTAAATATGTATGTACAGTATATATGTGTGTATTGTATTTTATTTATATATATATATATATATATATATATATATATATATATATAAACACACACACACACACACACTGTGTGCAGTTTGTATTATAATACTGGTGAATTTATTTCCACCCTTGAAAGGCAGGTTTCCTTGCAGCTGCTTGACATGAATGAATGATTCAAAACGTGTCTGGGAGAATTCTGCATATTAGCATGATTTGTCCCCCCTTCTTTTTTTTACCCCAAAATTCTACCTTTCTTTGGACGTTGTAGACAATCAGTCACATGCTGGGTCCAGCAGCTGCAGGTCTGTCCTGTGGGCTGCAAATTTGTGGCGACATTGTTCTTCTTTTTGTTTTACTTCAGATCTACTTCAGTCTTATTTCTCTTTGTCCATTTCATGGAACATATGTGGCTGCTCAAACTGAAATAGTTCAAGTTTACACATGTACAGTATGCATACACACCCAAACCCATACACACCCTCTTGTCCCTTACGTTGCTTTTTTAAGCTGATGATGCAGACCTTGAAGGAAGTGATGCTTTGACTAACAAATCTCTATAACATCCATGAATGTCAGAATGCAACACATTGCAATAAAAGCACCATGTAAAAGTGTCTGACTCGCACCCTTTGTTTATTACACGAGTAGGAAATTCCTAAACACGGAAGAAAAAAAAACTATGTATTGTCCTTTTATTGTGACTTGACATAACTTTAAATGATACTCTAAACTAATGCTAAGATTTAAGCATTAATAAATATTTGTTGTATGATGTTAGCCAAACTGCGCTAAAAACACAGAGTGAGGCCTGTCTTATTTTATAGGTTCAGTTCATTTTCATCATATAAACAGTGAGTTGCTATTTTGATTCATAAAAACTTTAATTTTATCTTAGATCAAATTGAACAGGATCCTGAAAGCAGATTTATTTTTATTACCGGTCACATCTTGGGGAAACTGTTTTGAATGTGTATGCCCCAAATAAAGGCAGTGCTGACTTTATATTAAAGATGGTCCTATTGTTTAATCATCACTGGAACTGGGGATTATGGCTGGGTATTTTAATTGTGTTATTGATAAGTTGGACAGGTCATTTTCTACAAAAAATTCCTATTCTTCACAAACTCTTCAAAATATATGTCATGCTTTAGGTTTGGTTGGATATATTGCCTTCCAGATAAATTAACTGTGTAAGATCCTGTGAAATTGGTCCAATGGTTCATTCTGATCATAACCCTGCTTATTTAGGTTTAACAGAATTCCCCACCCCAAAATCACCTTATTGGAATCGTCACTCCTTTATGACAATTCTTTGCCAGTTCATTAAAGAAAAAATATTCCAATATTTTGCCCAGTAAATAGTTCCACTAAATGGGATGCAGCCAAGGCCACCGCTTGTGGCCACATTATTTCTTTAACCTCCTGAGGCCTGAACTCTACTCTTGTGACATTGCAATTTCTGCTGACTGTTTCTCTTTATTTACAGCTGATAAATATAATTTAATCAAAGTTTTCAACCAGGAAGAAACTTGGCAAAAGAATTATACAGTTCTTTTATATGAGGATGGTACAAGGATAAATATATAGACACTTAAATTGGGATAAAATGTCATGTCCTCATATGAGGGAGGACATTCGAGCCTTAGGAGGTTAAAAGATTGGAATTGCTTCATAAAACGTTACCCACACAAAACAACTGGAATATTCTAACCAGTGCCAGATCTAAATTGAGCCTGTAAATGTACAAAAATGAATAACATTTAGTAGGCAAAGGTTTATCACTATTGAAAAAAACCTAGTCATCTTTTAGCCTATTAACTCAACTGTGAACGAGATCTACAGTATTAAGGCTGTTAAAACTACTGAGGGAGTAATTTCATACGATACAGTTGAAATTAACTCCCAAGATTTTTATGAGAATCTGTACACTTTCCTATGTGCATCCCAAGACCCTACCATTTTCTTGGATACGATGTTGCTACCTTCAATTTCAGAGGAGGACACTCATCTCACAATAGAAGAATTTTTTGCAGCTATTCAATCTATGCCTAGAGAGAAGACGCCATGGTTGGATGGTTTTCCTCTGGAATTGTATAATAGATTTTGCCATGAGCTCTCTCCTACTTTCATGCCTGTAGTTGCTAACCTTTTGAAAGACAATCTTACTCCAGGTTCCTGGAAGACTGTCACTATTAGCTTCATTCTCCAAAAAGGAAAGAACTCATTGGACGGTGCCTCATATCGGCCAATCAACTTACTTAATGTGGATTTAAAAATTGTGGCCAAAGCCATTGCTCATCGTCTGGAGAGAATTCTACCCAAGATCATTAAACCTGACCAAATTGGATATGTTAAATCTAATTACGGTTCAGACGACGTGCGTCGTCTCCTGAATATAATACATCAGTTGAATACAGATGGTGACCCAGCTGCTATAACATCTCTAAATGCAGAAAAAGCATTTGTCAGGGATGGGTGGATGTTTTTGTTTCAAGTGTTGGACCAATTCAACTTGGGCTTTAACTGCATCAGACTTCTTTACTCTGATTCTTTACTCAAAATTTGGTAGTCATTGGTAAGCCATTGGTAGTCAACACCAATGGCTTATCATCCGGTAAATTTTCAATTCATAGAGGCTCCCGTCATGGCTGCCCCCTGTCGCCACTACTGTTTGCCTTGTTCACTGAACCCTTAGCAGAAAGTATTCACATACATAATGGCATGCAGGTAGTGAAGGCAGACGGGATGGAACACCGCACATCATTAGATGCAGACGACATCTATCTTTACCTGAGGCAGCCATACTCATCAATTCCTTGTGTGTTGAGAGTTATATAATCAGTATAGCCAGTCTAGTGGATACAAAATAATTTGAAATAAATCCCAAGCCATATTTTTAAATGCCCCACAAAATGTTAAATTACAATGTCCCTTTTACATCACTGATTTTGGGTTTCTTTATTTGGGCATACACATAACCATTGATTTAAAGGATTTGTTCTCTAAGAACTATTAACCCTTAATCACAAGACTGAAGCAGGACATGAATAGGTGGACCTCTTTGCCAATCTCTTTTTTTTTTTTTTTGGAAGAATTAACACAAAATGAATGTGCACCCCAGTTTACCATTTATTTCAGTGTATACCCTGTTATTTGGATCATAACTTTTTAAGGGTCTGAATGCAGCAATTAATATTCATTAATAATTTTAAGGAGATCCGGCCAGTAGTTAAAACATTTTTTTTGTTATTTATTTCCCTTTTGGCTTGGGAAGATGTCAGAAAATGTCTCCATCTCCCCAGCAATTTAACCATGCAATCCTCGATCATCTTGAACCCCGATCTCCGGCTTCATTAGCTAGTATTAGCCTTTGGACCTGGGTAGAAAAAGGTATTTTAATTTAGCCAGTTTATTTACAGACAATGTTGTCAAATCTTTTGAGATACTTAGAATGGATTATCAACTTCCTAGAACAGATTTTTTTTTTATTTCCCCAGCTATGTAATTTTATTAGATCAGAAATATGAAAGGGTAGAATCCGCTGAGAATCGTCTCCTCCTTCCATGGGCATTGAATGGTCAGATTTCTAATCTGTATGGCCCCCTTTGATCAGAAACCTCTTCACCTTTAATGTAATTCATGTAATTCATGGGAACATTGATGCATCTATTTTAGGAATGTAAGAAAATTCAACCTTTTTGGTACAAGGTGTAATGATCTGGTTCAGAAAATACTGGCTAGAAAATTCACTGTCTCCAATACCTGCTAAATTGTAAAAAAAAAAAAAAAAAATCACTAGATCTTCCTTCTGATTTAAACTGTTTACTAAATTTCATTACTTATCTGGCAAAGAAATGTATACTTATCTTATGGTCATCATCTCGTGTTTGGCACAAGTGGCTAAACTTCTCCATTTGGAAAAACTTAAATATGAACGAAAAAAAAAACTTACAAAACAAATCTGAAATATTCTTTGGGCCCCTTTGTGGAATTTAGTTTGAACAATCATGACTCTAGTCCTGCCCACCTCTCTTTTCTCTAGTTCCTTTGTTTTCATTTACTGGACTGTTTTGCCCTTTGGTTTTTTTATGATCACTCTTTTATATTAATAGATTATTGTTGTGTTTAAATGTTTGCTGTGGGTGTCACTCTGCTTTTTTTGTTGTTAAAGATCAATAAAAATTATAATTTTGGAGAGTGTTGGCAGAAGTGTGCAGATATGCATCGTCGTGCAAGATCATAATGCCTTTGGAGAGCAGTTCTCTGTGCTTAAACTGACGATTGACTTAATCTTTTCGATCTACGTTTCACTGTAAAAGCACTCTTGACGAACCTTTTTCCAAATAATGTTCCAATACTGGCTTTTAAGAATCCTAGAAAATTGTAAGCATAAATTTTCCGGGTCATGGTTGACTTTTGAACTTATTCTTGGTCAGTGATTGAGGATGTTTTCGTTCCATACTTTGCCCTTTACACCCAGGCTTGTAGTGATGAATCCATGTCTCATCACCAGTAATGATTTTATTTAAGAAACTTTTACCTTCTTAAGAGTATCGGATTTGGAATTTGACAGAAATGCCATTAAAAAAAAGAGAACTCAATTTATTGCAACATTGTCCCATCTTTGTAAAAACAAATCATTTGACTATTGTAAAATACATCATTAAAGTCATTTTTCAGAGACATTAGAACAGGTTGTTACTTAAAATGTAAGGATACATGTTACATTTTATTAGAATAGTGGAAGCATTTTTTTTTACACAGTTTTTTTTTTTATTATAGTTATACAAAATAGATATACATTTTTGGTTGTACATGTATGCTAACATTAGTGTTATACAATTGTCCACAAACACGACCGTATCCACAAATGTTAAATTTAAGTTAATTTTTGCCTAGCTATTGTCATAATCTGCATTTTGTCCATCTAACTTCACAAAAATTCTATGTATACATTATTATAATAGCCACAGTTGTAGAAGAAGACAATTTTAATTTTATAAAGGTATTAGAAATTATTTATCAAACAAATCCGAGTTGTCTAAAAATCACATCCCCTTAAACAATACAGAATGTAACAGCTAATTCCATGCAAAAATATGACGATACTTAATTTTCTTCTGGTGATTTAATTTGATACTCTCAAATGAATTTTCCTTGTCAAGAGTTCAAGGTATGTCACAAAGACTATATTTGGGTCAAACAGCTTTGGTGACAGGCCGACCTTGATTAACCATATATCTATCAATACCTTTTTGTCAATCATCTTCTTTAAACTCCAGTAGGTGGCAGTGTCACCCCAACGAAACATACACTCTGTTACAACTGGAAGTGTAAAAGGTTTACCTAATTCTCACTGATAAACCTGGACCTTATGCTGAACTATGGATTCAAAAGCAACAAACAGTTAAGATAATTTTTTTTTTTTATTATTTATGTTCATTGGTGTTTTCTTCATCCAGTGCATACACATTCTGTAGATTAATGAAACGTGTATCATGCCCCTTGCCGCTCATTTGAATAGTTTGAAGTTTTTAAGGAGATGCTGTACAGTTTGCTTGGGGTAAGGCTTAAGGGCCAGGCAGGTTGGAATATTCTCAGGCTGCTCCGTCCAAAGCTTGTGCATGATGCCGCTTTCACTCAGGGTCCTGGATAAACCAGTCAGACACGCTTCATCTGCTGCCTAAGGGACAACATAAGTCTTGTGAATGAAACCTTATAGGATGATCTTAACTCTATATCTACATGGGCAAATGGATGTTCTCAGATGTTAGCAACATGCTAGGCAGCTAACTTCGGTAACTAATATATGTTTTCTTTTTCAAACAGTTAACAGTTTAGTCAGCATTCTGTAGATTTAATACCCAAATCTGTCTGTATGTTGATTAATCTAAAGCTAATCCTCAACTTTAGAAGTTTGGCAAAGAAGAGTGGGCAAATATTGCAAAGTCTAGATGTGCAAAGAGGCATATCCCAATAGACTAAAGGCTGTAATGAAAGCAAAAGATAGTTCAACAAAAAACTGACAAGGGGTGATCCTTTTCCAATAAATTTTTTTTTTACACGTTGGCGTTATATCTTTCACTTTTATGTTAAAAGTTGCACTGAGTTAATACAGCTGGATAAAACAAAAACTGTTCAAAGAAATTATTATTTTAAAGGGGGGGGGGTTCTTTTCTATACCCACTGTAATTCATATACGTGGGGGTATCAAAAAGTTCCGAGACTAGTTTTGTAACACGCCAACAAATGACAGTGCAACACTGCACACAGTAACAGGGAGCACCAACCAGTGTGCCAAAAGACATCGTCATGTGTACATCAGGAGCTGGGCAACTGGTGCTATTGTGATCATGTGCGTTACCACGTCTGTGATTTTATCATGGACAGCAAGTTAAAACAAAAGGCAAACAGGAAATAAAACTGGGCAAATCTGCCACAGAAAGGTTTGACATGATTCGGCAAGTTACGGCAATGAGAACTGTCCTAGAACACTTTAAGCAGCAAATTATTTCTGTGTTGGGCATCATCAAGCTTTGACAGATTATACACACTCACGCAAATACAAACAACACACACAAGGGTTGCCCTGAAATAAAAGATGTGGGGGTACAATTGGTTTTTACGCCTTCATTAAAAACAAATTTCATCACTGAAGTCCGTGTTTGATTTGCATGCCCCTCGTAGATTATATTTTCTTTCTATAGTACATATACAGTGAAACCTCGGATTACGAGTAACGAGGTTTGCGAGTGTTCCGCAAGACGGGCAAAGATTTTTAATACATTTTGACTAGAAAAACGAGCATTGTCTTGGTTTAACGAGCACCGAGTATCATGTATCACGCATGCGCTTCTTGTTTTGACGCCGAGCATCACGTGATCACAATGGAGCCAACGGTTTTTCTCTCTTACTCCACGGAATTGTAGGTAACACACACACACACACTCACCTTTACAGCCCCCCCCCCCCCAACTCCTTTCAGGTTCGCATACACACACACACTTGTTTGTAATAAAACAATAGAAGTATACAGGCCAGTAAAAATCTCAGTACATTTTTTTACGCATTATTATTACTATTATTATTATAATTATTATTATTCTTCATTCATAATTTATTTACAAGTTATACACGTTTTAATAGCAAATGCTTTATAATGATGTCAGTGTTTGTTTTATTCAGTGGTGGAAAGTAACGAATTACATTTACTCGCGTTACTGTAATTGAGTAGCTTTTTTGTGTATTTCTACTTTTTAAAGTAGTTTTAAAAATCTGTAATTTTACTTTTACTTAAGTACGTTTTGTTTGTTTAAATTACGTTTTGTAATTCGCTACATTTTAAATCATATTCGCTATTGAGTAAAAAATAAATGAATGAAAATGCTAAAATAATTTAAAAAATTATGCTTTTGCGCTCGCGTGTGTGTATCATGTCCTGGTCGCGCGCCGCTCCAGACTCCACTCCAGGTTTTCTGACATCGGCACCTTCCTGACCTTCCACACGGTCACTTCCGCCCTGAGAGTGACGTCATCGACTAGCGCGACCATATATAAACCGGAGAGACGCTGGAAAAAAATTGTGATTTTGGCGTTTTGATATTTGGTTGTGTATTCCGGTTTTGACTTTTTGCCTCCCATTGACTTTGATTATTGCTTTGTCCCTTTGGTTTGGTTGGTCTTTGTATATATTTGTAGATAATTTCACTGTTTTTTGGTTTAGGGAGTCGGGGAAGGTACCTGTATTTTTGTTTGTGTGGTTTTTTTTTGCAGGTAATCTAGCTACTAAATATAAATACCATTTTGTTTATTATTTTGGCCTGGGTCCACCCTGAATCTGATCCTCCTCCTCCTGTTGTGTGTGTATTGTTTTGTATATACAAACCTCATTATTTAATCAGTTAATGATCGGATCTTGATTGATCAGTTAATGATTGGATTGGAGCTTGATGATGCCCAACACAGAGATAATTTGCTGCTTAAAGTGTTCTAGTGTTCTTTCTGCTATATACCACCATTTCTATACAGTTTAAAATAGAACCCTGAACCATTCTTTAGCTGTCTGGCCCTAGACTGGGACGTAACACCATATTTAAGTGACCACTTTGATTTTCAAGCACAACAAAGACAACAGCTTTATTATGCAAAGGTGTTCCTTCAGTTAAAAACTCATTTCAGTTCCTTCTGCTCATCTTTTTTGAACTACGCTAGAATGCCTCATCCCACCCCTGCTGTTAAAAAAATAAAAAAAAAAGTAACTCGGTAACTTTTACTCTGAGTAAATTTTTTAATGAGTTACTTTTTACTTGAGTAGATTTTTATAATGGTAATTTTACTTGTACTTAAGTAAAATTTCACTGAAGTAACAGTACTTGTACTTGAGTACAAAATTTGATTACTCTTTCCACCTCTGGTTTTATTAGATATTCAATAATTAATGTCCGTATAGTGAAATTTCCCAAATTTCCACAGCAGCAGCGACAGTTATCCTTATGCGCTCATGGTAACGCACGGAGGAAGTGACGTCTACGCTGGTGACTTTGCAAAGTTTTGTCAAAGGACGTTTTCTTCACCGACATTCTCTGCAAACGGAGCAGGAAGTATGGAGCACCCTATGAAGCACACTTAGGAATGTAACGCAATGCGTGTCTATCACTCTGGGTGAGACACTGACCTGCAGCACCACTTTGTGCATGGTGTCCAGCTCCGCCAGGTATTCCTGTGTGTCCGGATCGATATAGTGCAGGTGAATGGCGGCGGTAGCGGCGTGACAAGCCTGCGCGATCACCGCACCCAGAGGCCACGACAGCGTGTGAATCAGATCCGAGCGAACAACAACATACTGCACCAGGCGCTTACTGCACGCGCCGCCGCTACTCTGGACCGCCATCTTGATAGGTTACCGGAAGTAACGCGCCACCACACTGTGTTTCCTACCGGGTGACGCTTTTTTTTCATAATAAAAATGATGTCTTTAATACTGAAGAAGTGAAATATATTGAGATGGTCAAAGATATTACATGAGATCAATTTTAAAGTGAGATTCATGAGGGAGCATATCCCAATTGAGTTTTGCTAACTACCGGATCTGCGCATGCGCAGTCCTACAAGTTTGCACTGTTTCCACGCCAATACAAACTACTTTGGTGCTGAGACACCGTTATCGGTGGGTTTAAACCGTTTTCCTTTACTTAATTTGACCGAAACATTTGAGTTTCTGCATAAATTGTCGTGAATGAGCCTTAAGTTTGAGGAAAATAAAAACTTGTAACTTGAAACTGGTTCAGTGTCTCACATTTAAACACCTACGTTTACATCTTTTTGTATACTTGAATATCTTGTGGTTATCATATGTGTGCAGCACTATTCACAAATGTGTGGTTGGATTTTACTTGATATAATATTACATATTATATATAATCTCAGATAGTCTTACGAAAGTCTGCTTTCTTTTTATGACTGCAATCGTGCTTATTTGGGCAACAAAACACTTTTTTATAGTCTTTTCATGAATAGCATTTGCTTTATTTGTTGTCTTTTGTTAATAGAATTCCTCAAACTCCACACATGACACTAAGGAGGCCCTCCTAGCCCAACAAAGAGCAGCTGTGATAGGTTAGTAAATTGAGTTGATATTTTAATAAAACAAGCTGTTGCCTTAGAAAAAAAGTAAAATGTATAGTTGCAACTATGAGTGCAAGCATCTTGCGCCATAGCCTCCCAGGTGCACCACACAACCTTTGTGTTTTTTGATGTTATGACCTCCAAAAAGCCATCACTGCCCGGGTGCACTGCACTTGCGCACTTCATACATTATATAGGGCTGATGTCAGGTTGGCCCTAAATATTTGGTTTTCTGTGTGTGTGTGTGTGTGTGTGTGTGTGTGTGTGTGTGTGTGTGTGTGTGTGTGTACTGTAAAAAAAATTGTAATTCTAACAGTAAAATACCGTATAAATGCTACAGAATAAAACCGTAATTCACCAAACTTGGGATAACCGTAGAATTTACAGTGAAAAACTCTGTAATTAGTTTTACAGAGTAAGACCTTAAATTTAACAGTTAAAAACATATGAAAATATAGTTTATTGCAGTAAAATTTATGATATACTGTATTTATAAAAAGGAAACTCAGAGAAGGTATTTGTTACTTAATATCATGAAGCATCAGTTTATATTTTACTAAACCTCTTTTGATAGAGTTTAAAAATCAGAAAAATATCTGCTCTGTAAAAAATAAACCATGAATTTTACAGTAAAAAACTTGCAGTGGTTGCCAGAAATTTACCATAAAAAATACGCTAGCAACGTTATTGGTTGTACGGGACTGCACTCATACACAATATACTGTATATTTTACGGATTTTTATAGTTTTTTCTACTGTTTATAACTGTCTAATTAACATTAACCAAGGACTTCAAATTCGTAAATGGTATTCCGCCCTTTGATCACTGTAGCAAGGACAGTCGCTAGCATGCGCCACTTTGCCCGCCCCCACCGCTCACCAGCCTGTGCCCGCATGCCAGCAGGGCACTGCCCACCAGAACTGTGTGTGATAAAATAAGTTTTTGTGTAAAGTTGTAATAAAAGTCCTTCTATAAAGTTATATACTTAGATTGTCTGCCCAAAAAAAAGTCCACCCTGACATTTGTATATTTGATTTTGAGAATTTAAATATTGTTTTGCTGTCTTTATTAAAAAATACATGGGGCCATGCTGATGTCCGAGTCTTGATTAAATTATGATGGGTTTTGATGATTTGATTTAGGTTTGTATTCATCAATTAGCATAAAGTACTCTTAATAGCTTCTTAACAGTAAAATCCGAATTCTTAGCAATGTAATTTCTATCTCTTTTAGCTCCCAGCTAGTGTGATAAAATGATGCTTTCACAGAATTGCTGAATTAATTCACTGTGGTTATTCATAATGAACCAAATAGTCCAACAATGACAGCAATTGTGTAGCAAGCTTGGTAGTGTAGTGGTTAGCACTATCGCCTTCCACCACCAGGGTCCGGGTTCGATTCCCGGCCAGACTCGATTCCCGTCTCTGTGTGCATGGAGTTTGTATGTTCTCCCTGTGCTTGGTGGGTTTCCTCCAGGTATTAGTCACCCCTCCCCCTATATACAGGATTAAGTTGTATAGATTATGGGTGAGAGTGTGTGAGTTGTAAAAAAATGTAAATAAACCATTATTACTACAACATAAATCTTTAAATTAGACAGTTCTGAGCTGTAAAAACATGGTTTATGATCCGTAAAATGTAAACCCTGGAATTTGGCGGGAATAAACTGTTTTAATAACAATATAAACATTTTAATTAGACAGTTATAAACCGGAAAAAAATTTAATCTGTAAAAAAATGTACGGTAAACCTCTGCCAACCACAGCTGCATTTTTATACCGTAAAATTTACAGTTTTTTTTTTTAATGTACTATTTATTTTTTACAGTGTGTGAGAGAGAGAGAGGTGTGTGGGTGTATCAGTCTGTCTGTGACAAGTGAATGTGTTTGTGCATGTTTGTATGTATGGGTCTGTGTTAACATTTGTAATGTGTGTGTGTGTTTGTGTGAGAGAATATGAGATGTGAGTGTGTGTTAACATATTGTTATGTGAGTATATATGTGTGTATGTATGATGTATTAGTGTGTTTGTGCATGTGTGTTTGCACATGTGTTTGTGAGTGAGAGAGACATGTGAGCGTAACTTTTGTGATGTGTACGGGTGTAGAATAGGAGAGAGTTTTTACCTCCGAAAAGTCACAGACACTGAAAAAAATTACACCATGATGTCACTCAATGTGATGTCACTTAACATTATGCCTCACAGAAGGTTATTAACTACTTTTCATCATATGTGTAAGGCATAATTTTTTGTTGTTGTTGTTTTTTTAATCAAAAATCCCTTGACAATTTTTCATTCTCAATGATCACAGGTTTGGTGGCAATTGTATAAATTCCTTTGAGTGCATTCTGCAAATGACACAAAAAAACTGGGTTGCCATCAAAAATGGAAAACTCAAGCCATTATTTAGCAATAGTTTAGGACATAATAAAAACAGAAACAGATCGTTTCGTTGAAGATATATGGAATGATTCCATTTTAATTATTCATATGTGTTTTCTACACAACTCTTAATAAATATTTGTCTCACTGTTTGCTTTTTATTTGTTTCAGCACATGTTAAGAACATCTTTAAAGTGCAGGAAGGGGAGGGGACAGTTCTTATTCAAACAAAGTTAAAGAATAAGGACAAAATGTTGAGGCATTAAACCTCTCCAGGCTTCCAACTGCAAACCTCAGCCTTATAATATATTCAATTAGCTTTTATTCCTTTGTTCAGTTTTTTTTTTTTTTTTGAGAACTAGTTACTGTGTAGCAGCAGCACTGTTGATCAGTAATATTACTACAGTACTTTATGTTAAAGTGGTTATTTTTTGTTTGTTTTTAGTGTTTTAAGTGTGTTGCATTACACTTCATCACCCATTTAGGTTGTAGAAATAGTAATTGTTCAGTTAAAGCAGCAGGACCAGACGGCATCTCAGGCCGTATTCTCAGATCCTGCGCAGACCAGCTAGCACCTGTGTTCACTGAGATATTCAACATCTCTTTATCTCAGTCGGTGATCCCCACGTGCTTCAAAGAGTCCATCATTGTTCCTGTCCCGAAGAAACCACATCCTGCTTCCCTCAATGACTATCGCCCTGTAGCCTTCACCTCAGTAGTGATGAAGTGCTTTGAACGCCTGGTCAGAGACTTCATCATTTCTTCACTACCCGACACACTGGACCCACTACAGTTTGCATACCGTCAGAACCGCTCCACAGACGATGCAATCTCTCATCTTGCAAACCATACATCACTTACTCACCTGGGGTCTCATTTATCAAGCGTGCGTAAAACAAGTTCTAAACTAGTGCGTATACCAACAGCCGTAAGCACAAGAAAGTTGGGAGTTATCAAACGTGAGTACGCACAGCTGTACGAAATGACTGATGATGAATCGCACTCCTTCTAAATTGTGTGCGTGTGCATAGTAATTTAAATTTGCATACAGAAACGCACTCAAATGACCTTATTTGGCAAACAACCTTCCTTATAAAAACAAATGCCGCCAGGGCACTATAGAACCGTTATCATGGATCCCGTGAAGAGAGGAAAGAAAAAAAAAACTTCACAGACAAAGAAATGGAAGTGCTTTTAAATGAGGTACAATGTTATAAGACAGTTTTGTTTGCTGCTTTTTCAGGCGGAATGTCAAAGATAAAAAAAGACTTGGCGTGGGGACAGGTTACTAATGCGGTAAATGCCATCTCACCTTTATGTAGAACTACTGCAGAGGTCAAGAAAAAGTGGTTTGATTTGAAAGTGTCCTCTAAAAAAAGAATTGCAGCCCACAGAAGAGACATCGGTGCCACGGGAGGAGGCCAGAGTCTTATTTCAGTGTCACCCCGATGGTGACACTGAAAGTGCAATCCCATCAACTGCAGGAGAGGCCGAGCCATCCGAAAATGGTTAGTAGGTTTTCAAATGTTTGTGTTGCGATATATTATTCATAGATAAATAACACACACATTGCAAATGATTTGGATTGTTCATTTAACATTTATTTTATAGATTTGCCAGTTTTGCCAGGTCCTGCTCCGCCTGCCACTTCAGCGCGTCCGATGCGTTTCGAGGCACGAGTCCTGACTGATGCGGTTCTGAAAACACAGGAGGAATTAGTGAGCGGCATTGCAAGCATAAAAGAGGAACTGCACCTTCAGCAAGTCTATTGCACGTTCTACTGTGCTTCTTGTGCGCTCATGTGCTCGGTTGTAATTCAGCTCCTTTTGGGATAGAAGGTTTACCACTGGGGTCATCAGCCAGGATTTAAGGGCATATCCTCGATCCCCTGCAATGATGTAGATTAAAATACAGTACATTATATGGTGTTGAGAAGTCATCTAATTTTACAATTATTTTTAAATCCTGATTAATCGTTACACACTTACCAATAAGCCAGCCTTCTCCAGCAGCGCTTTGCTGAAGACGAAGTCCCAATGAAGGAATCATGTGTACCTCCCGGGCTGTTCGCAACGACATTTAGCAGGTTCAAGTGTGCATCACAGATTACCTGCACGATAGCCTTTTCTATTTACTGTACAAATGCATATTCATCAGCAGTAGGAGCTTTCAGGGCAACATGTGTGCAGTCAACTACCCCTATTACACTTGGAAATCCTGTGATGTTATAGAAGTCGGTCATAATTTTTGTCCTTTGCGCTGCGGTGTTTGGAAACGTAATGTACTGTGATGTAAGTGATATAGTTGCATGTAAAATGTGTGGCATAATTCGGCTCACGGTGGGTTGAGAAATACCAGACTTGTCACCAATTTCCCTTTGAAATGTGCCTGTGGCTAAAAAGCCAATAGTAGAAAGAACATGAGTGTGCACGGGGACTGCACTGGTGCGCTTTGTCGGCCTCTCCAAAGGTTGCGAGAACTGCTGACACAAATCAAGCAAAATTGCCCTTGGCAAACGAAAACGACTAATGAGCCACTCATCACTCTCAGCGAGTAAGTCTGTTGTGGTCCCTGAAAACGCGATCTCTGCGCAAAAGTGCTTGTTGCAAATCTTCAAGAAGCGCAAGGTCTGCCATTGTAAGCAATGTATTTCCAAAATTTTATGGATTAAAATGGATTTTATATTATTCACAGTTCCAGATAACTAAGAATCACCTGTTGTATTCAATTATTCAATGTATCAATTTATTAACACTGACATTTTAATGGTGAAGTTTAAGGGCACTGGGTTTATATGTGATTACAGTTCTCTACCACTAGGGGATTCTGCTTACGCACAGTCAGGAGTTCTTCTAAATGTGCGCACATTTTCACGCACACGTACAAATTAATGAATCTCATTCTATTAGTAGAATTGTGCGTACGCATGATGTGCACATAAAACCGTGCGTACGCACGCTTGATAAATGAGACCCCCGGACACTAGGAAAGGGAATTATGTTAAAATGCTCTTCATCGACTACAGCTCTGCATTTAATACCATAATTCCCTCCACACTCACCACCAAGCTGGAGCACCTGGGACTCAGCTCATGTCGGTGGATCTCCAATTTTCTGACTGGCAGACCACAGGCAGTAAGGATGGGCGGACATGTCTCAGCTACACTCACTCTCAGCACTGGAGCGCCCCAGGGTTGTGTTCTGAGCCCCCTGCTGTACTCTTTGTACACCCACGACTATGTGGCCACTACCAACTCCACCACCATCAAGTTTGCTGACGACACCGTCGTGGTCGGACTGATCACCAACAATGATGAGTCGGACTACCTAGAGGAGATTGGAAATCTGGAGAACTGGTGCCAGAGGAACAATCTCCTCCTGAACGTCAGCAAGACGAAGGAGCTGATAGTGGACTTTTGTACAAAGCAGGAGAGGAACTACCAGATCACCGTCATCAACAGGAGCCCAGTGGAGAGAGTGGACAGCTTCAGATATCTCGCTGTTCACATCACGCAGGACCTGGCATGGTCCTGTCACATCAACACCGTGGTGAAAAAAGCCCGGCAGCGTCTGTACCACCTCAGACGCTTGAGAGACTTTAGACTGCTCCCCAAAGTGCTCAGGAACTTCTACTCCTGCACCATAGAGAGAGCATCCTGACGGGAAACATCACGACCTGGTTCGGGAACAGCACCATGCAGGACAGACGAGCACTACAGAGGGTGGTGCGATCAGCCGAACGCATCATCCGCACTGAGCTCCCTGACCTGCACTCGATCTACAGCAAGCGGTGCTGGACCAAGGCCAGGAAGATCGTGAAGGACCTCAGTCACCCCAGTAATGGACTGTTCTCTTTGTTGCGGTCTGGGAAGCGATTCCGCTCCCTAAAGGCCAACACAGAGAGACTGAGGAGGAGCTTCTTCCAGCAGGCGATAAGGTCTCTCAATCACACCACCACACAGGACTAATAACATCTTTTTAAGCTCACAACACTGACTGGACAATCATGGACATATTCATACACACTTGCACTAAATATTTATACATCTGGACAATTGCACGTCACTTTCACTAGTCACCTTTCATGCATATTTGCATAACCATTGTCACTTTAAATTCTATAGATATATACTCCCCCCCCTATATTTCTATATTTTGCAATATTTTATTATGCCCTTATTGTAAAGTTTATTTTACTAGTTAAATTAATTTCTTTAGTATTTCCTTTTATTGATATTTATTTTACGTATAAGCTTTTATTTTCTTTTAAGGTCACTGGCGGTCGTGTAAGCATTTCACTGCATATCATACTGTGTATGACTGTGTATGTGACAAATAAAATTTGAATTTGAATTTGTTATATTTAAATTGTGTATACCCATATATTTTATTTAATATTATCTGAAGTATTACTTGAAGAACAGCACAGCATATGTCCCTTACTCTAGCGAGCTCCAGTGCTTGTTGTTGGATGCCACACAGTTGCCACCTCTGATCTTCACTTATACAGTGGAACCTGGGATTACGAGCATAATTTGTTCCAGAAGCGGGCTTGTATTCCAAAACACTCGTAAACCAAGTAGAATTTTCCCATAAGAAAAAACAAAAATTATTCGTTCCATAGCCCAAAAATATAAATACATAAAAATAATTAACACGGCCTCCGAGTGGCGCAGTAGGTAAAAGCGCTCGCCCTATCACCCGGAGTTCGCAGGTTCGAACCCCGGGTGATGCTGTTTTCCTCTCACAGCCGGAGGCCTCGAGAGAGCTAAATTGGCTGAGCTCTCTCAGCAGGGAGGGGTGAGATGTATTAGTGCTCCCACATTAATTGCACGGCTCTACGCCATTCTGCGAGCTCGTGCAGCCAGAGGGAGCGGATAGCGCTGCCCTCGAGTGTGTTACGACGCCCCAACGGTGCGTGAGCGAGCAGTTCGAAAAGATGCGGCCGGCTGGCGTCACATGGTTCAGAGGAAAACGCGTGATAGTCTTCGGCCTTCCCGGCTGAATGGTAGTAGTAGCCTTAATGTGGGAGCCCCCTTAGTGACAGGAGGGAATTGGACACGACTAAATTAGGGAGAAAATCGTGGAAAAAGAATTGGACAGGACTAAATTTATTTAAAAAAAAAAAAATAATTAAAACAAAATATTAAGTAAAAATAAAACTAATTTAACCTGCACTTTACCTTTAAAAAAAATAATGACAGATAAGTGTTTCCGTTTGTGCGGCCAGGCGGTGTGTGTGTGTGTGTGTGTGTGTGTGAGAGAGAATCTTAAGTAAGCTCCCCTCTCCCCACCTTCTCGTCTTACACAGTTACCCTTCCTCTACTCTTTTCGCACACACAACGGAAACACTGTTTTATCGGAAAAATAAACAAGAAATCTCTCTGTCACTCAATTGAGTGACACACTAATGGAATCACTGCTGTAAAGTCAAAATAAAATAAATTAACCTGCACTTTACCTTGAAAAAGAATCACGACAGAGCAGTGTTTCTGTGTAGAACAGACAGAATGAGTGTAAGAGCCATATCGTATTTGTTATGAATTTGTTGTTGTGTTTATTTATTTTATTGTATTTAATTTTATTCTATCTTATTCTACTCATTACTTAAGCATTAAGCATTAAGTTTATTAGATAAGCCATAAGCTTTGAATTTGTTAATCAAGCATCCATTTTGACAATTGTAGGTTGGTCTGTGACGTCATTCCACTACTACACGTATTTGCATGACTATTGTATGAAAAGGGTCAGTTTTTGATGCGGAATTGTGGAGACACAAGCTTTTGACCGTAATCTAACGTAAGCTAAAGTGTAATTTAAGATTGTGACCTACAGATACAACGATTGGGTTGTTGTAACTACAGTGGATTTACTCAAGACAACTGTGCGAAATGTTGAATCTTTGATGCTGGAAAAAAAACGAGAGACAAAGAAATCATCGGACTTCCGTGTTGTGAGTAAATAATCAAACCAATGATACACGTCAAAACATGTGTAATAATGTGACCGCAACAATGTGTGTGTCTGTGTGTGTGTGTCTGTGAAGAAAAAAGAAGGATGGTTCTGTGTGTGTGACACAGTGTCCAATGATGCGCGCGCGCGCGCGCGCGCGCACACACACACAGAGCAGGCAAAGAGCAGACTAGGCCTTGAGCAAGGAGAAAAAAGGATTTTTAACCTCTCTAATGAGACTTGATTTAGCTTTTTTCATCACGAGCCCGTACACACGCATACAGGCACAAAATAAAATATGTTTTATGCGCACACACGTGGCCACAGTACAGTGCACGGATGTTGATTATACCAGTGAGAGACGCGCACTAAGACCCAGCAGGGGAGACGATTACCCAGAATTCCAAAGCGCAAGAGAGAGAAAAAACGTTGGCTCAGTTGTGATCACGTGACGCTCGGCATTAAAACAAGAAGCGCATGTGTGATACATGATACTCGGTACTCATAAACCTTGTTCCTTTTTCAAGTCAAAAGTATTAAAAATCTTTGCTCGTCTTGCGGAACACTCGCAAACCACGCGTTACTTGCAATCCGAGGTTTCACTGTACAGTATATAGCTGTGGCTAAAAGTTTTGAGAATGACACAAATATAAATTTTCACAAAGTCTGCTGCATCAGTGTTTTTAGACTTTTTTGACGTGTATGCTTACTAACGGAATCACTGCTGTAAAGTAACAACAACAAAAAAACAAATGAACGTGCACAGCAATACACACACACACACACACACACACACACACTCTCTCTCTCTCTCACCTTTACACACACAGCGCCTGCATGCGCAACGGAAACACTTATCTGTCGGGATTTATTTTTACTTTTTTTTAAGGTAAAGTGCAGGTTAAATTGTTTTATTTTTACTTTATATTTTGTATTAATTATTTTTATGTATAAATTTTTTTGGACTGTAGAACGAATAATTTGAGTTTCCATTATTTCTTATGGAAATTTTTTATTTGGTTTACGAGTGTTTTGGAATACGAGCATGCTTTCGGAACGAATTATGCTCGTAATCCGAGGTTCCACTGTATAGTATAATTACTTCTATGGACATTAGGTTAATGCAAAGAGTCAATATTTGCAGTGTTTGTGCTTCTTTTTCATGACCTTTGCAATTCGCCCTGGTATGCTGTCAGTCAACTTCTGGGCCACATCCTGACTGATGGCAGCCCATTCTTGCATAATCAGTGCTTGGAGTTTTCAGAATTTGTGGGTTTTTGTTTGTCCATCCAAAACTTGAAGAAATTATGATGTAATTATATTGCAGTATACCATAGTAACATCTGGCAAAATGGTCCAAAACCACTGAAGCAGACTGTGAAAATTAATGGCAGTCAATATAAATACTGTATGCATTAATGCAGGAGTTTAATCCAGAAATTTTATTCCATTACTATTTTACTATATCTACTAAATGAATCATATGACCAAGTTTGACCCTAACAATTGCCTTTCAAAATCGTAGTGCGGTTTTCTAGCTGTGTGTTATAATGGCACATTTATCACGAACAATAGGATGACTGAGCATCTGGTGTGAATGGCAAGCGTCATTATAAAATGCTTGGAAGGTTTGGATAAAACTAAAGTTGTGTGCTTTAGCTTCCTTCAAGGTGAACTATCCAGCGACTGCATGTCATTTTATTTTTCTGGAGCATCTGTTATTTGCAAAAAATGTAATAGAAATACCCATACAGACCTTCCACACAGGTCATCTATCTGCAACCCTCTGCATGAAAAAAGGAAAATGATGCTTTGTTATAAAGTCCACAATTTAATAATTTGTCTGAATTTTTTTAAATATTTAATGCAACGAAGAAATGCTTTTATAACCAAACACACTAAATATTGGATCCTGAGTGTTCGCAAACTTTTCACTGACCTTCTACTGTCAGTCACTGTGATTTGGTTTAATCAGAGTTTATGTAAAGCAGGACAAAAGGGACAGACTGGTTTGCATGAGTAAATTTGCCTAAAGAAAGATACATGAGCAACCAAGTTTATAATTAATGATTCCACGGAAGGTCAAATAAGAAATTAAAACCACAATTTCTATTAGCTTAAAATTTTATCTGGACGCTAATACACTACTCTAACACTCAGGGTATTAAAACTTACATCATGTCAAAGTCCCAAATTTAGGGTGATTAATGTATTTATATACTTTCCCTTTGGGATTAATAAAGTACTCTCTATCTTTCTCTGTTTATTTATTTTAAAAAATCCTTCCTGATGTCTTTCTACTCTTTTTTTTTTTTTTTAGTCTACTCATCTTCTACCATGTTGAACATATTGGGCCTACACTACCAACTTATCATCACTACTGCTCTGTCTGTAAGCTTTTTATCTAATGACCTGTGATGCGTGCACACACAAACACACAGTACAATTCTGCTTTCTGTTTTCTTAGTCGAAGGGAATTTAGGCAACAGATTTTTTATTTTTTATTTTTTGGGGCTTTTTGAGTGTTTAAGGTTGCCGACCCCTGGTTTGGCCCCTACTAGTCATCTATCTTGTGAGGACATAAATGGGATAAGACAGCTTATTTATTTATTTATTTATTTATTTATTGCAGACTATTCTACCAATGTCTCATCTATAAAATTACTGGCTGCTCCAAAATCATGACATCTTCTACAGTAAATTCTACAGTACACCTGACTGTGTGCGACAGACAGAGGTGTCAAGTAACGAAGTACAGATACTTCGTTACCTTACTTAAGTAGAAATTTTGGGTATCTATACTTTACTGGAGTAATTATTTTTCACCTTAATGCTTTTGTCGCCCCTCACGGTACTTTTACTTTTATACTTTAAGTAGTTTTGAAACCAGTACTTTTGAGGGGCAGTGGTGGCTCAATCGGTTAAGGCTGTGGGTTTCTGGGTTACTGATCGGAAGGTCGGGGGTTCGAACCCCAGCATCGGCAAGTTGCCACTGTTGAGCCCTTGAGCAAGGCCCTTAACCCTATCTGCTCCAGGGGCGCTGTAAGCTGGCTGACCCTGCGCTCTGACCCCAGTTTCCTAATTGGGATATGCGAAGAAGAAATTTCGCTGTGCTGTAAAAAGTACATGTGACAATAATTGAATATTCTTCTTCTTCTTAAACTTTTACTTAAGTAAAAAGCTTGGGTTGATACTTCAACTTCTAAAGAAGTATTTTTGAACCCTAGTATCTATACTTCTACTCAAGTAATGAATGTGAATACTTTTGACACCACTGGCGACAGACTCCTGTGAAACTCCACATCTGATGTCTGGAGGGTAGAAAATGTTTTAAGAATGTAATTACAGCATGTAGTGTGGATCCAGGTATCAGCACATTCTGTCAGATGAATGTATCTGCTCAGACAGGAATTGTGTTTGCAGTTTGGCAAAGATTGTGGGACATAAGATATAAATTAACTGCACTGGCCTGCTTTTCCAGCGTATGGGTGGGGATGAGAAAATCTGATCTAAGAGCGGCAAAGGCTTGGAGTTTACTTGATTTTCAAGCTGATTTGCTAGTTGACCTGTGACCTGGTCCTCAGGCAGAAGTGGCTTTGGATTTAAGCAGAAGCTGGACTTGACCTACACATATGTGCTGGGACGCACCCAACTGGGTGCTGGAAGTTGTAGTCCTATATAGTCCTTGTTGAGGGCTTTGTCAACTCCGGTTCTGACAATAACACTGTCACTGAATAAAACCTGCCATGAAAATAATTTCATTGTTTAAGCTCTCAGGGAAGACTCTATCCCTAACATATACATCTGGACTTAAGTAGCACATAGCTTCTCTGGCTTAGTGGCCCACACTTCTGTACATACTTCCGGTATGACACAGTGCCATACATATGGCATGATTGCTAGCCTGAGGGCATTGCCTAGTAATCTGCATTGCATATTTTATAAATGCTCATTAAGATGGGTCCTGCCTTAGGCAGCACATGGTGCCTTACACAATCAGTTTACACCCCATGTGAGGAAACCGGAGTACTAGAGAAAATCCACCAAGTATTCAACGCACAATCCCATAATAATAATAATAAAAATTGGAGCACCTTTCTTTGTACCCACACTTTCTGCATCCGGGCCTGAGAGTGTTTGTCCCCACCCACACAAACCTCCACCCAAGGTTTTATGTAAAAAGATACAAAGGTCCACAGAGATTTTCATAAGTAAATTGCCTGAAGGAAACAAATTAGCAGCTAAATTTATTACTATATGAAAAAGGCATATGTACTATTTGATTGTTCTCTAGTTGTATGTAATTTTTCGTACTGACATCTGAGGCAGTGCTTGTTGCTCTTCTTGCCTGTTTTCTTGATTTACTTATAATTTGCCCCCTTCCTCTTTTTTTTTTTTTTTTTTTTTTTGCATATTTGTCACACTTAAATGATTCAGATCTTCAAACAAATCTTAAGATTACACAAAGATGACCTAAGTAAGTGCAAAACAGGTTTCATTTATTCCAGGAAAATATTAAGACCAGATTTAAGTCCAGACTTTGAGTTCTCCAAATCTTAATTTTAATTAAAATTTTTGATCATTCAGGGGTGGTTTTGCGATTGGCAAATGTGAGATGAGACTTTGTGTTCTTTTCAGTCAGCAGTGGCTTTCGTCTTGGAACTCTCCCATGGATGCCATTTTTGCCCCGTCTTTTCCCTACTGTTGAATCATGAACACTGACCTTAACAGGGGCAAGTGAGGCCTGCAGTTCTTTAGATGTTGTTCAAGGTTCTTTTGTGAGCTTCTGGATGAGTCATCGTTGTGTTCTCAGAGTAATTTTGGTAGACTGGCCACTCCTAGGAAGGGTCACCAAGTTCCAAGTTGTTTCTCATCTGTTCTAATTTTATTATATTGTGTTGCTTTCTGAGATCTTTTGGACAGCTTTTTACCTTAATTATCATTTATATATGTGCGTGTGTGTATATATAAAATTTTCACAGCACTATGCAAGTTTTGCTGATCTGGTGAATACAATTGACTTCTTTGTACAAACAAATCATCAGTGGGAGCAGGAAATCAGCAAAGGCATGAATTTTTTGATTCATGAATTCAATTTGCAAATTGATTTGTGAGTTAACTCATGCCCTGGTCCTAAGGCAGAAGTTGCTTTGGACCTGAGCAGAGGCCTAATGTGCTGTGATGCCCTGCACTTCTGATTTCTATGATGGCATGGACATAGGGTTATGGGGTGTAAGATATAAACAAAGGCACTGAATAATGCCCCTCTGTCCTCCAGAGGACAGAGCATAGAAGAATCACATGTACTGAACTTACTGTATGTGGCTAAAAGGACAATAAAAGCCACTTTGACATTTACACAGTGCTTGTGTGACTGTTATACTGAATTCAGGGAGTCAAGTAGAGGACTGCAACAAACTAAACTCAAGATGTAAATGAACAAAAATGGGTCAAATGCACAGATTGTAAATTATGATGATAAGGCTTGGTAAGAAACTGGAACAAGTCCCCAACAGCATAAACCTCGGAATGCCGGTATGTTTCTATGTTCCTTTTATGTGTGTGTAATTGAATGTAGGTCCGTTAGAACGCAGGTGATCCTAAAACTGGGTGCTGGAAGTTGTAGTTTCTTAATGCCATTGTTGTAGGCTTTGTCGGCTCCTGTGTTGCTATCAACTCAATTCTGACAATAACACTGTAATATAAATTCTGCTGCTTTTGCTTTTTAAAGGTTTTATGTAAAGAGATTCAAATGTGCAGAGAGATTTTCATAACTAATTTGCCTGAAGGAAGCAAATTAGCAGCTGAGTTTATCACCAAATGGGAAGGGCATATGTACTCTTTGCTATGTAATGTGTGCCCTCTTTGTATCTTATTTTTTTTATTGATGTCTGTGGCAATCCTTGTTGCTCTTTCTGGCCTGTTTTCTTGATTTACTCATAATTATTTTACCCATTCTGATTCTTTCTGGATATGCACATACATTTTGTCAAGACATCTTTCTTCTTTGACATAATTTTTTACACGTTTTGATCTGCTGAATAGAGTTGCCATCTTTGTACAAATAAATGATGTCTCCCTTTTTTTTATTTCTCACCTTTCAGACCTTTTTTGAAAAAATTCCAGTTTTCCCAAGATACTTTTTCATCAATGTCTTATATCTATACATCTATTATTTGTATATATTTTTAATCCATTTTAAAAATGGATTTAGTGAGTGAGTAAGTGTAACAGAACCTGAAAGGCCAAAATTTGGAGTTGAGTTACTTAAAAAATAGTAAAAAAAAAATAATAAGGTGAAAAGAAAATTTTTCACATGAAAAAAAACTTTACTCAGGCGACTAAGGTTATAACTTACCCCTTCTCACCCTGACAAAATGAGCAGAAATATTAAAAATGCTCTGGTGTTAACAAGCATTTTATTTCTATTGTTTATAAATATCATACATACATAATTATTTTTAAATAATTTCTCGTAATATTCTAAGATAATGTTTTCCACTGAGCAGTTTTCATTAATCATTTGCATATGTGTGTGTATACTGGATCTGTTTAACAATATTTGTCTTGTCACTACCTGTGTCAACATTGCTGTCTCATAAACAGAAGACAGAAACGACAGGAGAGAAAAAGATACGATAAAATAAGTTAAGATAAAACTTTATTAATCACGGAGGAAATTCTTGTGCCAGAGACTGCTCCAAGAGCAAAGAGAGTAAAATAAGTAATAAATTAAGTTAAAAAAATGTATATATACAGTGGTGTGAAAAACTATTTGCCCCCCTCCTGATTTCTTATTCTTTTGCATATTTGTCACACAAAATGTTTCTGATCATCAAACACATTTAACTATTAGTCAAAGATAACACAAATAAACACAAAATGCAGTTTTTAAATGAGGGGTTTTATTATTTAGGGAGAAAAAAAATCCAAACCTACATGGCCCTGTGTGAAAAAGTAATTGCCCCTTGAACCTAATAACTGGTTGGGCCACCCTTAGCAGCAATAACTGCAATCAAGCGTTTGCGATAACTTGCAACGAGTCTTTTACAGCGCTCTGGAGGAATTTTGGACCACTCATCTTTGCAGAATTGTTGTAATTCAGCTCTATTTGAGGGTTTTCTAGCATGAACCGCCTTTTTAAGGTCATGCCATAACATCTCAATAGGATTCAGGTCAGGACTTTGACTAGGCCACTCCAAAATGTTCATTTTGTTTTTCTTCAGCCATTCAGAGGTGGATTTGCTGGTGTGTTTTGAGTCATTGTCCTGCTGCAGCACCCAAGATCGCTTCAGCTTGAGTTGACGAACAGATGGCCGGACATTCTCCTTCAGGATTTTTTGGTAGACAGTAGAATTCATGGTTCCATCTATCACAGCAAGCCTTCCAGGTCCTGAAGCAGCAAAACAACCCCAGACCATCACACTACCACCACCATATTTTACTGTTGGTATGATGTTCTTTTTCTGAAATGCTGTGTTACTTTTACGCCAGATGTAACGGGACACGCACCTTCCAAAAAGTTCAACTTTTGTCTCGTCGGTCCACAAGGTATTTTACCAAAAGTCTTGGCAATCATTGAGATGTTTTTTAGCAAAATTGAGACGAGCCTTAATGTTCTTTTTGCATAAAAGTGGTTAAAAGCCTCGGAAATCTGCCATGCAGGCCGTTTTTGCCCAGTCTCTTTCTTATGGTGGAGTCGTGAACACTGACCTTAATTGAGGCAAGTGAGGCCTGCAGTTCTTTAGATGTTGTCCTGGGGTCTTTTGTGGCCTCTCGGATTAGTTGTCTCTGCGCTCTTGGGGTAATTTTGGTCGGCCGGCCACTCCTGGGAAGGTTCACCACTGTTCCATGTTTTTGCCATTTGTGGATAATGGCTCTCACTGTGGTTCGCTGGAGTCCCAAAGCTTTAGAAACGGCTTTATAACCTTTACCAGACTGATAGATCTCAATTACTTTTGTTCTCATTTGTTCCTGAATTTCTTTGGATCTTGGCATGATGTCTAGCTTTTGAGGTGCTTTTGGTCTACTTCTCTGTGTCAGGTAGCCCCTATTTAAGTGATTTCTTGATTGAAACAGGTGTGGCAGTAATCAGGCCTGGGGGTGACTACAGAAATTGAACTCAGGTGTGATAAACCACAGTTAAGTTATTTTTTAACAAGGGGGGCAATCACTTTTTCACACAGGGCCATGTAGATTTGGAGTTTTTTTTCTCCCTTAATAACGTAAACCTTCATTTAAAAACTGCATTTTGTGTTCAATTATGTTATCTTTGAATAATAGTTAACGGTTTTTGATGATCAGAAACATTTTGTGTGACAAACATGCAAAAGAATAAGAAATCAGGAGGGGGGCAAATAGTTTTTCACACCACTGTATATATATATATATACAGTATATATTTTTAAATCCCCCTCCCCCTGCTGGATTGACGCTATCAAAGTGAGGTGACCGTTTTGGGACTCTTTATTCTGGGTAACATTTGGCTTCATGTTACCACACTATACTGCAGTTAGGGAGCTAAATGCTTTTTTCCCCCCACTTTTGCTTTGACTTTTGCCCAGTAACAACATCCTGCTCCACCCCAGCACACACGAGCGCTTAACTGACGAACATCAAACCTCAGTGTTTGACAGTTACATCTGGAAAGTATTCACAGCGCATCACCTTTTCCACATTTTATTATGTTATGTTTGTTATGAGGGAAAAAATTAATTTAATACATATTGGAATAAGCCTTTCTGCAGCTTAATTGTAGTCCACCTGTGGTAAATTCAGTTGATTGGACATGATTTGGAAAGGCACACACCTGCCTATATAAGGATCCACAGTTGACAGTTCATGTCAGAGCACAAACCAAGCATGAAGTCAAAGGAAATGTCTGTAGACCTCCGGGACAGGAGTGTCTCGAGGCACAAATCTGGAGAAGGTTACAGTTTAGTTATATCTGTTAACTTAATTAATTTGTATGAAAACCAAATTAAATAAATGGCAGGTTAATTTAAAACATCATTCCAAACATGTAGTTACTCCTGAGAATGACAAAGTAAAACCCCTAAAAGAAATATGAAATCCTTTTGAATATGAAACAATGCTTAGCTTTAACCCATCATTAATATTCCAGATAGTCTTTTACACACTCTGTTGGTGTATAGCCTTATTAATATCTTTTATTTTTATCATAACTAGATATTTTGTACTTATCTTTAAAAGACTTCTCTTGTTTTCTTTAATCAGAGCTCTGCTGTGGAGGATTGAATCAGAGGGGTGACGGCTGGACTTTTGGAGCTACAGAAGGAGCACAAACAAGCTGCTGTGGTCTTACAGGGTGCTGTAGTCCTTAATGGCCTGGGTGACTGTGCAGCAGCTTTAGGAATGAGGTTTGGTCAGGTCTGTGCTCTGAAAATACTAAAAGAACTGGACATACATAAATGAAGCCAACCAAATGATTATTATTGGACTTGGAGAGACATGTATCTGACATACAGTATTAGGGAAAAAGTCTTCATAAGTCAAATCTTTGCTAGTTTTTAAAAATGATCATGATATTGTTTTAATATAAAAGAAGGCTAATAAGAGCCTGATAAGAAGCTGGTGTTATCCAGGTATTTTATTGACCTTAGCTAATTATAACCTGTATTCTCCTGTTTTATGCAGATTGCTGTTTTAACTTTGACTAGTAATGTTTGTGTGTTTTAATCGTTGGGATATTAAAACAACTTATAGTATTTATAGAAAAACAATCACTTATATCAATGGGCTAAATCAATCAATGGGAGACAACTTACCTAGATGAAAAGTTTGCCTTAGACAACCTTAGAGAAATAGAATCAATTGTGCCCACAACCAATACTACTTGAGCTGACTTAAATATTTGAATTATAAGTTAATTCAACTTAAGATTTTACAGAAATAAACATACTGGATATAAACTTAAAACTGTTACATTTACATTTATTTCTGTAAAGCAGTTTTGTGACAATGTGCGTAGTTACTATACAAATACAACTGAATTGATTTTAACTATACTACACTCTTTCAGTGGGTATTTACAATTGATGGATTCTGCTACACACACATACAGTACATGCTGATGTAGGACGCCCCATTTTCATGTATCTGTGTCAGAACTCAGATTTTTTTATTTCCTACATCACTCTTCTTAGTCCTTAGGCCACTGTCTCTCATAAAATCCACCGCGTCGCAAAGTCCAGCTTCCCAACAGTCAGACTCCGAGCTACACTCCCCGCTGTGTTTTATAGCACCGGGGTTTCATTAGCGGCATAGCTCATGGGCCGTTGCCTGATTCTGCCGCCCTGCTCCTTCACATACCTAAAGGGGGGGAGGCCGCCTAACTAGTGAGCGAGGACGCCCATCACAGGTGCATGCCGTGACACTTTGTAAGTAAGCTAAGCTAGCAAAGCTAGCGGGCATAAATAGGTTATGTTTAGGAAAATGGTATCGGATTGGTACGTGGACTCAAGTACTCGCCGATTCCGATGCCAGGTTTTTTTGTGGTATCGGCAGCATTTCCGATACCAGTATCGGAATCGGAACAACCCTAGTTATGACCTTGTTGTCAGCAGTGTTGAAGTTTCCTAAACTTGTCCTGTAAGGTTGTATCCATGATTACAATTCAGTATGATAATCTTTTTTTTTTGTGCTGTAATATGTTTTGCAAAATGTTATAATCAAAATGTAACTGAATCATTCTTTATTAAATTACAGCATATTCAGTCCTCTTTTTGTTGTTGTTGTTTTTTTTTTCAATTGTGTCCTGACCATCTTGGATTTCCATCCAATCTGTTTTGTAAAGTAAAAAACAGGAGGAGGAGGTGGTGGTTTGCATTTAGTCAATAAGTGTAAAGCAAGATAAATAGGAACACAGTCAATATCTGAAAAACACAGAGATCAACACTGACAAAAAACTTCAATGACAAAAAGCTTCACCACTGATAGTCGAACCCTCTTCACATTTCAGGTATGTTTAATTTACTGAAATTCAGTTATTTCCTAACACTTAAGGGGAATGTTTAATAGAGCTTGCCATGTGGGACAATTATTGTGTTTAGTATATGTGTTCTTTAAAGCAGGGCTGTACAGAAAGGTGATTACAGTTAAAAAGAGACTGGTTTTAGAAACAGCCTACGGCATAAGAATCAGACCCACTGATACATTTACATTACATAATCTAATGCTGTGTGATATCTGTGCTTACTGTTTATAATTTAAGGTTAAAAATGTAAATGCTTTACCTAGTAAAATATTACAAGATTAAAACAAGCAAAACATTTTATTATAAAGTATATTAGATATTAAGCAATAACAAACTGGATGGAAAACTTTGATAATTACTACAGTCATGAACTCAGCACTATTGCTGAGTTTAACCTGATGTCAGTCTCACCAGTTGAGCTGTGAGTTTTAAATGGTCTTACTATTAATAAATGATTAGTTGTAAATATCTGAATAATTAACACATGAAACAGAGTAGTGTAAAGCTGAACTCACTCAAACTCAAACAATTTAAATCAAGAAAATAACATCACAAATATATAAATGCCATGGTCATCAAGCCACCATAAATATGATTCTTAAACATGAGTTTACGACATGTGCATCTGTTGAATTAAATTACAGTACCTTTCTTATGTTGGATATCCAGATTGTAGCCTTGAAGAAATAAAGCCACTACATGAGGCCTTAAATCTGTAGAAATACGAAAGAATTGTGAATTGTTTTCTTGCTTTTTTAATGGTTGACACAGTTGTCTTTTTCAAACCAAACACTATTACCATGTACTATAAAGGATTATCAGTTGTGAAAAAAGTTAAAATAGAAGCTTCAGGTATAAAAGGAACTTGCCACTAATCTTTCAATAGGTCCAGTTTACTTACATGTACGAGCAGTGCAATGGTCTGTAAAATCAGACACAGTTAATCTGGTCAGCCATGGGAAGGAGAACTTCATCAAACTGGACTGGGCTGAGTTTTGCAAAATTATGTTCCATTAAATATTTTTTTCATTAATATATTTTTTACAGTTCTTTTTCTGAAATTCACATGATAAAGATTTTGTTTTTGTTGGTTGCCAACTGTGAATTGTGTCATGCTGCAAGTCATGTCCTCTTCACATCTGAGACAAATCAAAAACTTCCACAGGATTCAATCATAAGATGGCCACATAGTCTCAGCCCTCTCAGTTCCGCTATGTTGTAGATTATGTTCAGGAAATACAAGCAAAAATAGATTGCATTCCCCTGGTGGTCCGCGAGCATATGGAGCAAGCCCAATCTGCAATTGTCCCACACAACATAGAGAGTACAAGCTGGGAGATTGGGTATCACTTCTGCTTCCCAGTGCCAACTGTACTGTAAGTGCCTGCCTTGCTGGCCGTAGACAGTATATAAATATAGATAAATATATTTATCAGAGCATTTATATCACATAAATTTGTTAACAATCACAATCCCCAGTGAAAAAAATATATACTTTAGTGTATTACAAATATATTGAAATCCTCGATAATACATTGCAAATATATTAACAAAAAGTTGTACCATCAGTTAATATACAGTATAAAAAGTATACTAACATCATGCTTTTACCAAATTTTGGAATTAAACTTTAAATATACTTACACTTCAACATAATTGTATTATAGTACACTTTCCAAAAATATATTATTGGAAAATATACTTTAAATGAAATGTTGGTCTAATTTCCAAAGTATACTTATTTAAACTTGTTTTTCAAAGTATTTTTGGTATATTAAAAAAAATGCTCGAAATAATCATTGTTCATATGTACAGAAAGTATACATTAGAATACAATTTTTAATATACGGTAGTCTCAGTATATTATCAGTTTAATCTCTCTCTCCCGCGCGCGCTCTCAAACTCGTTTTTGTGCAGTGAAAATCACTTTTGCGCGTTCAAGATAATTTATGTTTGCACTTTCTCACTCTTCTGTCCGCTCACTGTCATAAAGCTACACTTACACAAACTGCAGCAGCGTTATAACTCTGCAACTATTCAAGCCAACCAGAGACTACATTCGGCGCCTAGATCCTCCTACCCTACCCAATTCCCTCTTTAAAAAAACAGGCTTGTGCATTTTGGGGGCTCGTAGGCTATCGTCACCAGTTCATTCCTAACTTCTCTTTGGCAGCCCCCCTCTCAGATCTTACCAAGCCACGTAATTTGCAATGATGCCCTTGGTGCCATGAGGATTGTATGTACCCCTACAACCTCTCTTCCATCTCCTGGTTGGAGCAACCACCCCATCAACGCCTCACTCATTCACAACTGCTGGTTCTGGAACTAAATGTCCCACGCCACAGTTATTTACCTTTTTTCTTCTCCTCTTTCTCTTTGATTGAAATTTAATTAAAATAAGATGAACGTTCTGCTCCCCACTTCTCCAAGTTCATCTTAGCTTTTCTCCTACAAGTAGCTTAGCTCTTACACCTTATCTGTAACAAAAGTACACACTGCTTAAGGAATAATCATTTAACTAATTCCATTATCAACTACAACACCTTCATATTCTTTCAAGTTTAAAATTCAACTTGAAATAAAATATTATGTGAGTGGTCACTGGTGAGTAGTCATGTGTACGGACGTGTAATGATAAACAGTGTGTGTATGACTGGGTTATGATTTGGTAATTGAAATGATCAGTTTTACAGAAGTCACTGATTTAATAAATTTTTTATCTCTTAGTGAGTTTGAACACATCACTGATGAAGCAACAGAAGTTCACACTCCTGTTTTTCACAGGTGAGAAAAGTGTGTGTGTGTGTGTGTGTGTGTGTGTGTGTGTGTGTGTGTGTGTGTGTAAGTGTGTGTGTGTTTTAGGAACAGGCATTTGGCAGGATTCATCTTCCAAATCTGGTAGTCCTGCTGTCCTGATTTGTAAGTCACTAATTAGTTAATAATTAATATAACAATTAATAGAGCAACGATGAGCGGGCCCAAGTAGGGCTGCACGATATTAGGAAAATATGCGATATGCGATATTGTTGTTGAATATTGCGATAACGATATTTCTTGCGATATAACATTTCCCTAGAGAAATTCATTTATTATTATTATTATTGCCTATTTTTTATTATTTATTTATATGTAATGATCATACTAAAATAAACAGGTAATAGATATTCGTCTGATGTAATTAAATCTAATTCAGGCTAAAAAGAAACTATATGTCAAGGAAGTTGCAAATATTTAGACTTCAAAACACTATGAATGACTTAAACTCCTCAGCAGATATTCTGATTTCTGGTTTGCTGTTACTATAAACCTGCCAACACAATATGAATTACTTTCAAACATTACTTTTTATTTACATGTAACCGTACACTCATCAATAGTGTCTTAAAACAAGAGCATCTTTTAAACTAAATATTCTCTTTGGCTTGCCTGTTTTTTTGTTTTTTTTAAATAAAAATAAATATTATTAAACAAAAATGTAATTAAAAAATACTATTTGTCACACTCACACACACACACACACACACACACTCGCTCCGCGACCGGCACTAGGACCCGGAAGTAATGCGGGCGCGAACCAGGAGTAAACAAACCACCACATACAGCTTAGTCACTGAGTTCACGCATGTCAGTTCAGATTGCTTACTTTCTGATTCGAGTGTGTGTTTATAGGATGCGGGTTAAATTTGTGTTTTTCCCTTGCTCCCCTTCTGTGAGAGTCCTTAGACTAATTCGCGTGGCTATAGTATATATTGGGGGACTTTTTATTGAAAATGCAACATTTTATTAATTTATTATCAAAAGAATGAAATTAACTAAATGACACAAAAAATATTTGTTCATTTTGATGAACGAGATTCAAAGAACCAACTAAAACAATTCAAACTTCCCATCACTAACACCAAATGCTGGAGACAGTGTGGGTTTCGGGAAGCCAATAATTGGCATATATTTTGAGAGTGCCCAGAGATAAAACCGTTCTGGGCAGACCTTTATAAAGTGGAAAGCATACGTAACACTTCAATGCCCTTGCACTTTTCCACATTATTTTTAGGAAGTGTTGACTTCCAAATAATGACTTCCCTTTGTCTGCAAAAGAATGTGTTTAGAAAAGTGGGTCAAATACATTAAACAGCCATACTTTGCGGAAATATAAAACAATTGATTTTGCTTTTCTGGGTGGAAATGATATTGCAATTTCTATGGTATGCCTTTTCCTTCTAGGAAACCAGCTGATTTTTCCCCATACAGTAGTTTACAATGTAGACCAGGAACAAACACATAACATTATTCAGTACAGCGTATGATTTTTAAGTTTATATCTGACCTCCCCACGAATTGTACAAATGATTATTGTTATTAATAATATCATTTGAATTTTATTTTATTTATTTTATTTAGTTCTGTATTATGTTAAAAAAGGAAATTGATTGGCAGAGAACAATGTAATTACATTTGTTTGGAAATAATATATTGTTTAAACTGCAAAAAAAAATTAAAAATAAAATGTTGAGTAAAAGTGATGTTATGAACAGTTATGTGCTGGATTCAATAATCCACTTAAGCTACTAATAAGCTTCTTGCTCCATATAAATCTTCGCCTGCACTGTTAGATATTCGATAGGAATCGATATGCATTTGTGATTTACTCTCCGATTACTGTTATGCAGAGAGTACTGTCGTACAGAAAGACATGCAGACCTGTACATGAGCTTCAACCTGAAATAATATCACTGACTACATTAAAGCTGATCAGCTTATTTTTAGCTTCAACCTTTTAACTCTTTCTAAAAACTCTTTAATCATCAATGATGGTATATATCATACATAACATAAATCCTTAAAATTCTGCTCCCCAGGAGTCATTACCTTTGTCCTCTCTGTCCCTCGGAAGTACTATCTGATCCAGCAGGGAATGAACTGGCTCAATGCTCAGGCTTACTGCCAAGCTAAACACACTGACCTGGCTATCATTGAAAGTGATGACAACATAGTCGAATTTCAGGATGAAATACAGAGACAAAAGTTCAGTTCAAGTGCTTGGATTGGGATGTACAATGACATCAACAGCTGGCGTTGGTCTATGGGAAATGAGCCATTGGGAAGTCTCAGACCTTGGAATCCAGCACAGCCTGACAACTGGCAAGGACATGATTCATGTGGTGTGATATATTCAAATGGTTGGTCTGATGTGCATTGCACAGACACATATCCCTTTTTGTGCTTTGATGGTAAGTTACTGCATTTGTTTTTCAATAGATGTGGTTGTCATAATGAACAAACTGTCAACAGTGTGTTGTCAGTGTCCTTGTTAAATTGTGTTTTCAATAAAAATACAGTATCTTAGTCAGCACAACCAATTTTATGTACATTGAAATGATCAAAATTACCATTACAGATTTCTTTCTTTTTGGATGAGGCTGGGGTTGCAGAGGTGTTGGTGAAAAAAATAATGATTGCTCATATCTGCTTTCAATTACACATACAGTTTAAAAACAGACTCTGAAATGTATTGTGTTATAATTTTGAGCCTTAGGAATCTCAACCAAGTAAATATTTTTACCAGTATTTTATATTACCTATGATTTATTAAAATATTTTATAGTTCATTTAATTTTTCAAGCATCAAGGGTTTGACTGATCAGAGAACAAACCAAATGCAAAAAAACAAATGCTAGCTCAGGGGTGACTGGGCGTTCTCTGTGGCGGCACCTTAATAGTGGAATGACCTACCCTTGACTATTCGAGGCCACATCACTGAGGGTGTTCAAGTCCCATCTAAAAACTCATGTTTTCGTTGCCGTTTAAACCAACATGAGATGTAGATTGTATTTATGTCTTTTTATATTATTTTATTATTTATGTCAAGCACTTTGGGGCATTCTTGTTGTTAAAATGCTATACAAATAAAGTTGACTTGAGAAGAGATGAGTAGAAGTAACTCCACCCAGCCTCACTTGTTAATGGAGTGTTTCTTATGGTGCTTTTCCACTGCATAGTACGGCACGACACGGTTCAGTTCAGCTCACTTTTGGGGGGTTTTCCACTGGGAACAGTACCTGGTACCTGGTCCTTTTTTTAGTACCACCTCAGCCGAGGTTCCAAGCGCGCCGAACCGTTACCAAAACGTGACGTGTAAACTCTGCTGGTCACTGATTGGCCGGAGAAAATCGTCATTACTGCGTCACTGAACTTGCGACACGAGACACAACAGAACCGCTATATTTAGAACAGCCAGAGAAGGATCGCACGCACCTTTTTGTATTAACCAAAAATTTTCTTTGGCTGCCATCAGCCTCTTTTCAAACAAACTCCTTCGTCTCGCTGTTAAAAACATCCACATGCCGAGAATGAAGAACACCATGCCGTCGATATGCTCCATTGTTGTGTGTTTGTTTGTGGCGCGTTTACGATGATGTCACGGCAGTAGAGGCGCCGCAACTAAAACGGCACGTGAATAATCCCGCCCACTCTAAAGCGTTACTAAACTGCAGTGGAAGCGCAAACCGAGCCGAACTGAGCCAAACCGAAGTGAGCTGTACTGAACCATGCTGTGCCGTACTATGCAGTGGAAAAGAGGCATTAGGGACCAGGATAATGGTTGAGTGTTTGAAACAGGAGGCGACTTCACATAGCTCTAGTGATATGTTAAAGATATAGATGAAGATTGGAGCCAGTTTGATGGGACATAATTTGAGACACCAGGCCAGGTGCTGTCCTGGTCTTTTGGCTCTTTCGGAGATGAGGGAGCTGCCAGGTTTTGCAGATTGGGGTGGGATGTAAGCACTGGACAGGATGAAGGATGAAAATTTCTGTAGTGAATAAAAATGTTTACAGTTTATGAATAATGGTTCCAAATTTGGGCTGCAGTATTCATTTAACACTGTAACACCAATCTGTAATCTGTACATCAACCTTCATTTATGTCGAAACAGATATCCACATGGTATAAGTGGAAGCCTGAAACATATAATCCTCTGACTGGGATAGAACCACTGACCCTGGGTTCAGTTCATTCAAAGTATTTGTTTGTTCAGTTTAAAAGAAGCAGCTCATCCATTTTGTTTGGCAAAAAGCAAGATTTACAGGTGATCCTCCATCTGTGACATCATTCTGAATATCCCTGTGCTTTTGTTTCCTTTACCTGGCCTATCCACTGCCTTTGATAGAGATAAGCTAATTACTTTCATTACTTTCAGAATTCAAGTTTAATGGAGAAACTGGGGTAAATGGAAGCCTGATAGAGAGAGGTGACAATTATTAAACTCCACCTCCCAGCAAGCAAGATTCAGACATAAACAAGTGCTACAATTCTCAAAACTCTCAAATTAGATGAGGATCACCAGAGTATTGATTGCTCACTTGCATTTACTTCAATTTACACCCTATTCAAACACACCCTGACGTAACGTTGAGTATTTATCCTGCTGATTCCCGAGCTGTTAATGCCCTTGCCCCTATGCTTTTTTTTTTTTTACTTTGATATTGTTTTATTGTAAATTGCCTGGTTTGGCTAAGTTTTTACTGCATTTGACATTTCTTTTTTTATACATTTGTGAGCATCCTAGGAGTATCTGCCCGCTCACTTGGATCCCAGTTTAATCCCAGTGGTTGAGCATTTGATTTGAAGGACTTGTAGGCATTCCTGCCATGCTTTTCTTAATTCTGACTGGGGAATTATTGTAATAGTGCATTTACAATTGTAATCCTAAAAACCAGATTCAAACCCAGTTTAGGCATCACTCATTTTACTAATCATTGCTATTTAGTGTCACATTCTGTTCGATGTTGGACTGTGGGAATGGTGTGGCAAGGCATAGACGCAGAGGGGATGCGTTGAAAGTCTTTAATAATAACAAAAACAAACAATGGAAGTTGGCTAAAAACTTGGAGCATACTACAAACAGAACTCAACACTTCGACATAAGACTAGGGATTACACACACTGATGCAATACAGACATGGGATACAGACCGGACGAGACAAGACACTAAACAGACTAGCGGACTAAACACTAGGGACTAAACATGCAAGGGATAAACAAACACAAGTCAGGCTTGGCTAGGTCTACTAGCTGTTACGCCCATTATCTGCTATGATAGCTAGTAGCTAATCAGACCAATGGCTAAACAGGCTAGCAGCCTGAGACCCAAGGGATGAACAGACAAGGTACACAGCAGACTAGGTATCTGAAACAGACCAAGAACTCTAAAAGGTTAGTGGCTAAACAGGTTAGTACCTAAACAGACTAAGAGCTAATCAGACGATGAGACTAGACAGACTCGAAGACTAGACAGACTAAGATCTGATCATGTTAGTATCACCCTCATTAGTATTTATACAGACTAAGAACTACACATGTAAAGGAAGTTACTCACACATAAGGGTAAACACAAAAGGCTAATTCTCCTAGAGGCTAATCCTGCTAGGAGACACAGAGACAAAGAGACATAAACTAAATCAAGACAAGTGCAAACCTAACTTAAACAGCTCCAGATGCAAACAGAACTTCAATCTCCAGAAACCAAAAGGCCAACTATGATTAAACCAAACTGAAACAGATCACACAAAACCCACTTAACAGAACTGAAATTATAAATATACAATGCTCAACCCAGTTTCCCAGAACATACAGCTATTTATACCATGACTAATGAGCTTCCTCAGTTCAGGTGAGCATCCGCGGCAACTGACTGAGGTGCCTTCTGGGAAACCGAGTCTACGAACAAAAACTACAAAACACAAACACTGCCCTCTAGTGGGCAACCCTCACATTTGGTCCGTCCAATCCTTTGGATTTTGCATTAGTGTATTGTTTAGAGGCTCATTTTGAATATAGGCAGTATTGATGTAAGTTAATATTACAACTTATAATCAGTGCTTATAATCAATAAGTGGTGATCATGCTTTTTATATATACATATATTCCCCAGACACTAAAACTGGCAATCAGAGGTACATTTACATCTCTACTGCAGTGACATGGCCCGAAGCTCAGAATTACTGCAGAACACATTATACAGATTTGGCCAGTGATAGAAATACAACTGAACACACACTTATAGCGGGACTGACCTCCGGTCTTGCTTGGCTTGGTCTGTTCAGAGACACCTGGAAGTGGATAGACCACACCAACTTCTCTACCATCAGCTGGATGCCTGGAAAACCCGATAATGCCCAGGGGAATGAAAACTGTGGTTACATAAATAATGATCAGGCCATTGATGCACAATGCTCAAATATAATGACTTTCTTCTGTTACTCAGGTAAATTAAAGTTTAATTAAACATTAAAATTTAAACAGTTTTGAGAATGTAAGTTTCTGTTTGAATATGTCCTTAAATTTTACAGATATAATTACAGAACAACAAATCATGAAGGTGAAGGTGCAATCCAATCAAGATGTTAACAGTCCTGAAGTAAAGGTGGCCATCTTGGAACAGGTGGGTCTCATCCTCCCCAAAAGTGTTCAACAAGCTCAAGCACTTACATATTGTACTGTATCATAATGTGACTGCTGTGTAAAGTTTATGTAGCATTTTTACAGCTTTCATATTTCATGTATTTTTACAGCTTTCACATATCATATATTTCAGATCAAGCAGAAACTAAAGGATCATGTAATTGCAGAGAACATTACAGTCAATTGGAGAGTGCAACAAGATGGGCAGGTGTTTCACAAGGAGAATGAAAAAAACTCAGGAATTCCTCTAGTCTAAGTTATCTATGCCTCAAAATTAATTTAGCTATTTCATAAGTAATTTGTTCAATAATGGCAGGGGTGGAAAATGTCAGAATCTTTCTGAAGTAAAAATAAAACGTTAGATAGATAGATAGATAGATAGATAGATAGATAGATAGATAGATAGATAGATAATGCCTTTGAGATCTGTAATCTTGTATATGTTTTTATGAAGATGTCCTTATTTCCTCCCTTATCATTAACTAACCATTCTATTGCTGATAAAGTAGAGTTCATAGTTTTGGTGATGTGAAAATAAATTAATAATGTGCATTATATTTCCCTTCCCTAAACCTTGGACCAAATAGCAATGATTAGTAAAATGAGTGATGCCTAAACTGGGTTTGAACCTGGTTTTTAGGATTACAAATGTAAATGCACTATTACAATAATTCCCAGTTTCCACACTAATCACTTTAATAATTTGAATATATTTATGATGTTACTATTTTCATTTGACTATACAGGTAATGTCAATTTCAGCACATTTAATTATCTGAATCTATAATGTATTTATGAGACATGCTAATTATTTTAATAAATAAAATAAGGCAATTCTTGTCTTGTACTGTAGTTCATGATGAGCTTATAACAATTAATAACAACTCTTATTATTTAAAGAAAGTATGAAAGGATGGAAGAAATAGACACCTGTCTGTATAATTCCATATGAGATAGTATTAATAGGACATTAAATTAAGGGCACAATGGTTACCTAAATAAAAAATGTAAGTTCAACAAAACTGTAAGTACAGGGCAATGAAACTTAAATGGATAGACCACAAGTTTTAGACCACAATAGTTCATTAGTATGGTGTAGGGCCTCCTTTTGCGGCCAATACAGCATTGATTTGTCTTGGGAATGACAGATACAAATCTTACACCGTGGCCAGAGGGATTTTGAGCCATTCCTCATGCAGAATAGTGGCCAGTAGAGGTGGGCGATACTGCAAAATTTTGTATCGATCCGATACCAAGTAATTTGTATCTTAACACACAATACAAATTACACCTACAAAATTATTAATTTTAGTCTATAGCCTATCCACTTTTAGCTTAATAAAGCAATCCTATAGTGTCCCTTCCATGGTTAAATTAAACACACACACCGTGAACACACACCCAGCGCAGTGCAGTTATTTGTTAATCTTAGTTTTAATTAAATAACATTAATGAAGATTCATAAATATTGTAAAAAAAAATTATTATTCATTTTTAGTTGTCCATTAATACACTGTTAACAAATGACACTTTATTTGTAAAGTGCTACCATTTTCAACACCGGCAAAATAATCACTTTAGTTTTAATATAAAACTCCAGTTTTACAAAAAAAAAATACCACAGTTAAACTATGGTTAGTGTAAGCATTGTTAATTTGTGGTTTATATTACCCATGTTTTGTTACAACAACTATGGTGATGACACTTCATGCTGAAGATCCAAAATGACTAAAAACATATTGTTTCCCAGTGTTCGCTACCTGGATATTTCTGAAGCTGAAAGGACTCTGCCAGTGACTTCTGTCTCGCTGCCGGGGGGCGGGGCTCTGTCTCAAAGATTTGCCTCATGTAATTCCAAGCTCTGTTTGTCAGGTCGTTTTATGTGTTTGTGAAAGTTAGTAGTGTTACCACAGTAGCGAATCACCTTTTTACAGACATCGCAATTTGCTGTGTTTTCATTCACAGCAGTAAAATATTTCCACACAGCGCTCCGTTTTTTTATCTGCCGACTCCAAGTCAGACACACCTCGATCTCACGCTCTCTGCAGCTGCTTGTTTTTGGCGCTGCTGAGTCACGTGATGGTAGGGCAACAAAACACAGCAAAGCAGGGAGGAGTGAACAATGTGCGTGACGTGTGAAAGGAGCTGCATAAGAGAAAACGTTACATGTACATACAAGCTCATTTTACATATTATATTTCATGCAAAATAAATAAAATCACTGTTTTACAAAAGCCCTTAATATCGATATTTTGACTTTTGGATCGATCATTTTCGATACAACCCCTATATCAAAAGTATCGATATTAAGGATCAATACGCCCACCCCTAGTGGCCAGGTGGTGCTACGTGATGCTGGTAGAGGAGAACGTTTCCTGACTCGTAAGGAACTTACATAACACCCCAAAGTGGCTCAATAATATTTAGATCTGGTGACTGTGCAGGCCATGGGAGATGTTCATCAACTTTACTTTCATGTTCATCAAACAACTCTGTCACCAGTCTTGCTGTGTGTATTGGTGCATTATACACAGCACCGCCTTCAGGATACAATGTTTGAACCATTGGGTGCACATAGTCCTCCAGAATGGTTCGGTAGTCCTTGGCCATCTAGCACAAATATTGGGCCTGGGGAATGCCATGATATTGCAGTCCAAACCCTCACTGATCAACTGCCATGCTTCACTCTGGGCATGCAATAGTCTGGGTGGGATGGTTCTTTGGGATTTCTCCACACCGTAACTCCCCCGGATGTGGGAAAGATAGTGAAGGTGGACTCATTAGAGAACAATAAATGTTTCACATTGTCCATGGCCCATGATTTTCACTGCTGGAACCATTGAAACCGACGTTTGGCATTGGTACGAGTGACCAAAGGTTTGGCTATAGCAGCCTGGCCATGTACATTGACCCTGTGGAGCTCCCGACAAACAGTTTTGGTGGAAACAAGAGAGTTCAGGTGCATATTTAATTCTGCAGTGAGTTGGGCAGCTGTGGTTTTATGTTTTTTGGATACAGTCCGGGTTAGCCCCCGGATATCCATTTCAGACAGCTTCTTCTTGCATCCACAGTTACTCCTGATGGATGTGGTTCATCCTTCTTGGTGGTATGCTAACATTACCCTGGATACCGTGGCTCTTGATACATAATAAATACTTGCTGTCTTGGTCACAGATGCACCAGCGAGAGGCACACCAACAATTTGTCCCATTTTGAACTCTGATATGTCACCAATAATGTTGTGTGCATTGCAATATTTTAAGCAAAACTGTGCTATTACTCTGCTAAGTAAACCTCTGCACCCTGATCTTACTGGTGGAATGTGCAATCAATGAAGATTGGCCACCAGGCTGGTCAAATTTAGCCATGAAACCTCCAACACTAGAGAGTCACTAACATGTGTCCAATCCAGTGTTCTTGTCAATGTGTTTCACTAACACTTGTATAATACCACCAAGGTAGAAAGTTTTCTCAGTATGTCAGAGCCATGATCAAACTGCCTGCTTCATGTCTGAAACACTGGCCTCCTAGGAAGTCCTTCAATGGGCCAAAATGTGGAAGTGGTTTGGAGTGAAGTCAGGACTGTGCAGTGGCTGTGACAATAACTCCCAGCCGAAATTCTGTAACAAAGTGGTGTTGTAAGTAAAAAAAAAAAAAGTATGTTAAGTATATTAAATCCTAGCATGCCAAAGCATAATTAAATGTACTTGCTCCAGACTAATGACTAGTATACTTGAAGTTTGCTATTTTGGAACAACTAAGTGTATTTAAGTTGTAATTAAATTTTTAAAAGCACAATTTTAAGTGTATTAAGTATACTTTTGTGTGCTAAAGTGGAACAACTTTAAGTATACTCAGTACACTTAAAGTATATGGCTGTGTGTGTACTAACGTACATACCTGACAGTAATTAATAAAATTTAAGTATATATTTAATGTATTATAAGTACATTTTTATTTTTATTTTTATTTATTAGCTATTTTTATTGTGTTACAAATACATGATTAATATACTATGAGTATATTCTTACTGCAGCAGTAGCATGCCATTATACCTCCAATTACAAATACTAAAAAAGTACACTTTGTGGTTAATACGAATATACTTTATTGTATCATACAGTACGCACAACCTTCTATACTACAGTATTGCAAATGTATTTCCAGTACACGAAAACTACACTATAACATGTTTTTGAAAAGCATTACATCAGTAATTATGAGGGAGATTTTATTCATGAGTTCAACAGATTTAATTTGCACGAGGTTACAAAAAAGCACTACTATAGTTTATTTGTGTTCAACAAAACGTGTTCACAAACACACAAACTAAAATTTAAACTGTTGTCTGATCAAAGACAGACATTAATATTAGAATATACAGGTACAGTATTAGTTTAAACCTGGTGTGTATACCAGAAGCAAAGTACATAAGATTTAGCAAAAATACATTATACAATACATTCTATAGCTTAAAGGATGTACTTAATTACAAATTACATAGACAGACATCAGACAGTCTGAATCTGCCCGCCTCCAGTGGCTGGTGTTGTGCCGATTCTTGTCTCTGGTGGCTGGAATAGTTGTAGCGTTATAACGTGTTATGACAGTAAGCGCACAGAAGAGAGAGTGCAAACATAAATTATCTTGAACGGGCAAAAACGATTTTCAGCGCACAGAAACGAGTTTGAGAGCGTGCGCGCGCGAGAGAGAGATTAAGTGTGGAAAAACGAGTCTAAAAGCACGCACGCACAAGAGAGTAGTGCACTAAATAAAAGTACATATGAATAGGTACATTTAAATTGAACTGATAATATACTGAGACTATGGAGCGATATCGCGGACAATATTCAAATGCAATTGCAAATTGCATTTGCAATTGCGTTTCCCATATGTGGACGCACATAGTGTGCCATAATTCAAATGCAATTGCAAACTTTGCATTACCGTTTGCTGTTTCGCCTTCGCGGACGCACACTGACTGCCAAATTTCAAATGAAAAAGAAAAGTCCATTTGTCTTTGCATTTCCCAGGTCTTACACGTCATGAACCTGCCATAATTAAATAGCAAAATCAATTACCAATGTTTGCTTTTACACTTTCTCTGCGCCGCGCGTCAAGCCGGCTAAAATTCAAATGCAATCGCTAATCCATTTGCAATTGCATTTCCAACGTGTTACACGGAAACCTGTCAATCAGCGTCAGGGGCGGGTCTATACTGTCGGGCGGGATTGTATGGGGAGTGACGTCACTCGCAGTCGCCGACCAAAAGGGGGAAATTTGAGCAATGGAGGTGAACCGTGAAATTGTGGAGGAACTTATGATGCTAGCGAAGCAAGTTGACAATTGTTCATATTCTGATTTCATACAGATTTTCTGTTGCTCAGAAGTCATTTAGTTTTGGACAGGTTAAATGAGTTTGTCGCCCTGACGAACAACAACATCAATAATGTTGTCTTCGCCAATCTGCGTGAAGTGGCTGACAGGCTTTTTGTAAGGGACGTCCTTTGATATGGCGCTTTTCCACTGCATAGTACGGCACGACACGGTTCAGTTCAACTCACTTTTGGGGGGTTTTCCACTGGGAACAGTACCTAGTACCTGGTCCTTTTTTTAGTACCACCTCAGCCAAGGTTCCAAGTGCGCCGAACCGTTACCAAAACGTGACGTGTAAACTCTGCTGGTCACTGATTGGCCGGAGAAAATCGTCATTACTGCGTCACTGAACTTGCGACACGAGACACAACAGAACCGCTATATTTAGAACAGCCAGAGAAGGATCGGACGCACCTTTTTGTATTAACCAAAAATTTTCTTTGGCTGCCATCAGCCTCTTTTGAAACAAACTCGTTCGTCTCGCTGTTAAAAACATCCACATGCCAAGAATGAAGAACACCATGCCGTCGATATGCTCCATTGTTGTGTGTTTCTTTGTGGCGCGTTTACGATGATGTTACGGCAGTAGAGGCGCCGCAACTATAACGACACGTGAATAATCCCGCCCACTCTAAAGCGTTACTAAACTGCAGTGGAAGCGCAAACCGAGCCGAACTGAGCCGAACCAAAGTGAGCTGTACTGAACCGTGCTGTGCCGTACTATGCAGTGGAAAAGAGGGATTGTACATACAGTACCACTACAGATGATTGAGTACTACGTTGTGTGCGGTTACTCATGTGTCCAGCTTGCGCGCCTGCTTGGAGTATCTGAGCGAACCATCCGTAGAAGACTGGAACAGCATGGATTAAGGTACATACAGTTTTCCTAAATGCATTTGGAATATATGACACTTTATATATAACAAATATGAATACATACAATATAAAGAACACATATGGTGCTCCATGCCAAAAGACTTATCCAAGAAAATTAACCCTGGTTTTATTATTAGGAGAAAAACATGGCTATTGCCATGGGAACCACAACCATGATTTTTCTGCAAAAATCATACTTTAAGGTATTTGTGTGCTTATACAAATGGTGATCAGAACACCAAAAAACATGGTTATACTATAATAAAACCGTGGTTGCTTTTCGAAAGTGTGATTAAAGGAATGATTTAAGTGTTTAGGTATTTATGCTTTTATTTTTGGCCTATACAAAAATATATGTTGCTAGTTGAAATATCTTGGCCTTTAATACATATATACCCCCCGCCCCCCCAAAGAACCAAAGATTTATACTCCGATGTCAGTGATGATGTGTTGGACAACATTGTGGCTGAAATACAAAGAAATTGTCCAAACGCTGGGTACAAGATTTTACATGGTCATCTTCGGTCACAAGGTCTTCATATTCAAAGTAAGAACAACTTTATAATATTTAGAGTTTAAACTCAGAAAAATAATTTTCTGTCCAAAAAGAACTACATGTTGATTTAAAAAAATTTTTTATCTTGTATTGACTTACATTTGATTGTTTTATAGCATAGGTTGTTTATGATGACAAAATATGCTGAAATCCCAGAATGTGTAGAATAAAATTTTTAATAACAAACATAAAAATCAAGCTCTAATTGATGCCTACAGCAATTTTTATAAAAATTTTTGTATCTTATTTTTCTTTATAGGTTCAAGGGTGCGTGAGTCTGTGCGAAGAGTAGATCCACTGGGGACTCAACTGAGAGCGTTATCAATAAGCACACGCCATCGCTGTCTATACTCTGTCTCTGGACCAAATGCAATGTGGCACATAGATGGAAACCATAAGTTAATAAGGTATTGGAAGTGATGCATTGCATTTCTTGATTTTGGGCAGTAGGTCATCCACATCTGCAAAGCTGGTTCAATATATAATCACATATTTTCAATTAAACTTAATCCATTTGGTGTTTAACAGACTGAACGTTCATGATGTACAGAACGTAAAAAAAATGTTTCATGCTATCTGTAGGAAAATAACCAGGTCTCTTTTACTATAAGTAAACATTTTTTCCTGAAGTATGACTTTTCTTAAGTTGTTGAGGGCAGAGAATTTTTTTTTTGTAACTGTTACAGTCATAATGAATGATGATACCCAATTATATATCTCAACCAAACCAGACGAAATACCTAAGTTGTCTAGATTAACTGAGTGTGTCCAGGACATAAAAGATTGGATGACCAATAACTTTCTTTTATTAAATTCAGATAAGACAGAGATATTACTTATTGGCCCAAAAACCAGCACACAACAGCTTTCACAATTCAGCTTGTGCTTAGAAGGATGTACTGTTATTACCAGCTCAGCAGTAAAAGATCTGGGAGTAATATTAGACAGTAACTTGTCTTTTGAAAATCACATTTCAAATATCACAAAAACAGCCTTTTTCCATCTTCGAAATATTGCTAAACTTAGGAACATCTTATCCGTATCTGATGCAGAAAAACTAGTTCATGCATTCATGACCTCCAGACTGGACTATTGTAATGCATTACTAGGTGGTTGTCCTGCATCCTCAATAAACAAGCTTCAGTTAATCCAAAATGCAGCTGCCAGGGTTCTCACTAGATCCAGAAAATATGATCATATAACCCCAATATTATCATCCCTGCACTGGCTACCTGTTCAGTTTAGAATAAATTACAAAATAGTATTACTTACATACAAGGCCTTAAATGGTTTAGCTCCCACATACCTAACCAGTCTTCTGATACGCTACAATCCACCACGCGCCTTAAGATCACAAAGCTCCGGACTTCTGGTAGTTCCCAGAATTTCAAAATCTACAAAAGGGGGTAGGGCTTTTTCATATTTAGCTCCAAAACTTTGGAATAGCCTTCCAGACAGTGTTCGGGGAGCAGACACGGTTTCTCAGTTCAAAAGTAGACTCAAGACGCATCTTTTTAATCTGGCATACACATAACTCATCCCAGTACTCATACTCCAGTACACCTATACCGAATGGCAACTACGCTAATTCTCCCCATCTGTTCTGTATTTCTCTACTCATCCCGAGGCATCGGGAGATTTTGCCAGCTCCAGTAGACAAAGGCCGACCCTGCGAGGTTCCTGAGGCATCCAGAGAAGGACCAGCTCCAGCTGGATTCAGCTTTATGATGGTTGGAGCTACACATGCTGCTCCTGTGCTTCCAGTGATCCAGACCTCATCTGCCCTCTGCACCTACTGACTCATCCCTATGCTGAACTGGTCTTCATGTCAATTTAAATAATTTCTGTCATATTGAATTTTCACCTGCACAACACACAAGATGTTATATCATTTCTATCTGTTGTCGCCCAAATGAGGATGGGTTCCCTGTTGAGTCTGGTTCCTCTCAAGGTTTCTTCCTAATGCCATCTCAGGGAGTTTTTCCTTGCCACCGTCGCCGTCACCCTTGGCTTGCTCATCAGAGAAAATTCATTCATTCGTCTCATTATTACAGTATCTGCACATTTTTCTCACACATCCACACTTCCAATTATTTTCTTTTCTATAATTATTATTATTATTTGTTTTTATTTATTTATTTTCTATTATTATTTTATTTATTTATTATTATTATTATGATTTGTTAAATTTCTTTAATTTTTGTGAAGCTGCTTTGAGACAATGACCATTGTTAATAGCGCTATATAAATAAAATTGAATTGAATTGAATTGAAATAATGTGTTAATACAGTGCTGTTAAATGTCCAGGGTTAAGTAAATAGTTGCTTCCGTAAAGATTATGCATCTTTTTTAATTAATTTTATTTGAAAATCCCCACCATGCTGTCTAGCACAAACTTTTGGAGTGCCTAATTTTGTAAGTGTATTTATCAGCAATTATATTGAAAGAAAAATAGCTTTGAAGGGCATTTTAAAAGAAAGTTGTTGGCTGAATTAGCTCTGGTAACAAGAAATTTAATTTGGATGGCCACTGAATAATTTGAAATGTGGAAAAAATCCAGACATGGGAGAATAGATGTGAAAGATAGGGAAAAAATTACAAATCGGATTCCAAAAAAGTTGTGACACTAAACAAATTGTGAATAAAAACTGAATGGAACGATGTGGAGATGGCAAATGTCAATATTTTATTCAGAATAGAACATAAATCAAGAAACAAAAGTTTAAACTGAGAAAATGTATCATTTTAAGGAAAAAATATGGTGAGTCAAAATGTCATGGCCTCAACAAATCCCAAAAAATTTGGGACAAGGCCATTTTCACCACTGTGTGGCATCTCCCCTTCTTCTTACAACACTCAACAGACGTCTGGGGACCGAGGAGACCAGTTTCTCAAGTTTAGAAATAGGAATACCTCCCATTCGTGTCTAATACAGGCCTCCAACTGTTCAATCGTCTTGGGCCTTCTTTGTTGCACCTTCCTCTTTATGATGCGCCAAATGTTCTCTATAGGGGAAAGATCTGGACTGCAGACTGGCCATTTCAGTACCCGGATCCTTCTCCTACGCAGCCATGATGTTGTGATTGATGCAGAATGTGGTCTGGCATTATCTTGTTGAAAAATGCAGGGTCTTCCCTGAAAGAGATGACGTCTGGATGGGAGCATATGTTGTTCTAGAACCTGAATATATTTTTCTGCATTGATGGTGCCTTTCCAGACATGCAAGCTGCCCATGCCACACGCACTCATGCAACCCCATACCATCAGAGATGCAGGCTTCTGAACTGAGCGTTGATAACAACTTGGGTTGTCCTTGTCCTCTTTGGTCCGGATGACATGGCGTCCCACATTTCCAACAAGAACTTCGAATCGTGACTCGTCTGACCACAGAACAGTCTTCCATTTTGTCACACTCCATTTTAAATGATCCCTGGCCCAATGAAAACGCCTGTGCTTGTGGATCTTGCTTAGAAATGGCTTCTTCTTTGCACTGTAGAGTTTCAGCTGGCAACGGCGGATGGCACGGTGGATTGTGTTCACTGACAATGGTTTCTGGAAGCATTCCTGAGCCCATTCTGTGATTTCCTTTACAGTAGCATTCCTGTTTGTGGTGCAGTGTCGTTTAAGGGCCCGGAGATCACGGGCATCCAGTATGGTTTTACGCCCTTGACCCTTACGCACAGAGATTGTACCACATTCTCTGAATCTTTGTATGATATTATGCACCGTTGATGATGATAACTGCAAAGTCTTTGCAATTTTTCGCCTTTGTGATATTGCTCCACTATCTTTCTGCATTAACATTGTGGGAATTGGTGATCCTCTACCCATCTTGGCTTCTGAGAGACACTGCCACTCTGAGAAGCTCTTTTTATACCCAATCATGTTGCCAATTAACCTAATTACTGTTAATTGGTCTTCCAGCTCTTCGTTATGCTCAAATTTACTTTTTCCAGCTTCTTATTGCTACTTGTCCCAACTTTTTTGGGATTTCTTTACACCGTGAAATTTGGAATCAACATATTTTTGCTTTAAAATGATACATTTTTTCAGATTAAACTTTTGATCTGTCATCTATGTTCTATTCTGAATAAAATATTGACATTTGCCATCTCCACATCATTGCATTCAGTTTTTATTCACAATTTGTTTAGTGTCCCAACTTTTACTTAGGTGGAGGTTTGTTATTCATGGAGGCATCGATGGCTTTAGCCGCTTGATTGTTTACCTGAGTGCAGCAACAAACAACCGGGCATTGACAGTTCTTGACAGTTTTATTGGACCAGTTCAGAAATTTGGATCCCCTCTTGAGGTCGCTCAGACAAGGGCTTGGAGAACATTGAAGTGGCACACTTCATGGTGGCACATAGGGTTGAGAACCGCAACTCCCACATAACTGGGAGAAGCGTCCACAATCAAAGGTACTTTGTGTGGGTGGGAGCAAATTTTAAATAGATGTAATGAAGTTTGATAATAGTTGTAATGTTGTCTTTGTAGAATTGAACGATTATGGAGGGATGTCTACGAACAGATCTTCGATCTTCGAACGTTTTATTGCCTGTTCTATGGAATGGAATCTGAGAATTTCCTCGATCCAGATAATGAAGTGCACCTATACGCACTACACTGGATTTTCCTGCCTCAGTTGAAAAGACATCTTGATCTGTTCCTGGAGGCTTGGAATAACCACAAATTGAGGACCACAGGTAGCCAATCTCCTCTACAGCTGTGGACAACATTTCAAAATGCTGATGATCCAGAACAGGTAAATCTACCATTTGTTGGAAATCATCAATTGTGAAGCCTTATGGCATTGTGTAATGTAAAAATATCTATATCTATATATTTTTTTTAATGTAATTTTGACTTTTTTAGTGTTGAAAGCTGAGTGAAGACTATGGAATAGACTAGGAAGGACCATCATGTAGTGATGAAATGGAGGGAGTTGCTGTCCCACAAGCCCAACTGCAGAGAGAGTTGACTGCTGCAGAGATTGAGACCTTGCCCAATTCAAATATTCTTTTTACAGAAACGGTGGATGCTTACTGCGAAACAGTGCAACAGTTAACTCATTTATTGGGATAGATGAACTGACATATAAACCCAAAGAATATGCTTGAACAATGAATATTAATGTATGTAAACAATGGCATAGTGTATATTTTGTGAATTAAACAATTGGAACTGCTAGATTTCCCTTGCCTAGAAAGCAAATAGTTATTGTGTAATGAATGTAATAAATACATATTCATTTATATATTTAAGATATGTTATTTAGATATAAAAAAATTATATAAAAATATAAATTTTATATTATATTTCTATACATGTGTGTGTGCATATTTACTTATACATAATAATTATGCACAGAACACAGACTTATATAATGCAAACACAAACTTGTATTTTGTATGCAATTAATCTGGACTAATTATTGTCAGCCATACATTTATGTCTTACATTTACATTTACGCATTTGGCTGACGCTCTTATCCAGAGCGACTTACTTTTTTTTTTTTTTTTCTCATTACACATCTGAGCAGTTGAGAGTTAAGGGCCTTGCTCAAGGGCCCAACAGTGGCAACTTGGTGGTTGTGGGGTTTGAACCTGGGATCTTCCGAACCGTAGTCCAATGCCTTAACCCAGTGGTTCTCAAACTTTTTCTGTCATTCCCCACTTAAGGGGGTGAGCGAAATTTCAAGCCCCACTTGTCAACAAAACAATAACGAAATCGGCCAAGTTTACTGTTTATTGAAATATCAATTTCTAAACCAATAAGATCAAACAACACCAAGTTCAAAACAGATAAAATACATGTGCAATTGTTATAAAAGGCTTACGTTGGCACTTACTGTATCTTTGCATAATTGACCCCATGTTTATTAGCTGCTCAGCAATCGTTTGTAGTTTTTTTGCTCTGGCATAAAGCCATTTGTCTCGATTCCCATCTCTGTGTGCATGGAGTTTGCATGTTCTCCCCGTGCTTGGTGGGTTTCCTCCGGGTACTTCGGTTTCCTCCCACAGTCCAAAGATATGCAGGTTAGGCTAATTGGCGTTCCCAAATTGCCCGTAGTGTGTGATTGGGTGTGTGAATGTGTGTGTGCCCTGCGATGGATTGGCACCCTGTCCAGGGTGTACCCCACCTAGTGCCCGAAGTCTCCTGGGATAGGCTCCAGGTCCCCCGCGACCCTGAACACAGGATTAAGCGGTATAGAAAATGAATGAATGAAAGCCATTTGTGCTTTGCTGTCCACTGATTCAGATTTTACCATGCGATTATCCTGCTGTCTGTATTCCGCCAGCTTTCTTTGAAAGAAGTCGAGTGGCTTATTAACGTGACGGTGAGTGTGTTGTCTCTAAGGGTCTTCCTAATTTGTTGGGTCTCATGCGGTCTGCTGCCAGCGGTTTAAGACACAAAGCACACACCATCCCCACCATGAATCCAAGCTCAAGATAGGCTTCATTAGGGGTGGGCGATATAACCAAAATCTTCTATCACGTTAGAAGCAATTTTCTACCTCGATAACGATATATATCACAATATAGCAATTTTTATCTGAAAATGCATAAATAAAAATTCAAACACAAAGAAACATAATGTAATTTTATTTAAACTGTGAATTGCTGGGGTTTGCCGCATTTTTTTACTTTGGCCATATTCGTTTGGAAGCTTGGATTTCAGATGATAGAAAAGGTTTGATGTGTTTCCACCACTTGTTAAAACAGTGCACTTGCGTACCTTCCAAATCACGTTCATCTCATTCGTATTACTTTTCGTATATCCAAACCAATTCCACACCACAGACGATGCAGCTTTTTTCTTTACAATCTCCTCGTTCTTGGTTTCATCACATGTAAGCAAACTCACTGCTGCTGCACCGTCTTCTTCCATTGTCGAAGTTTATGTGAAGCCAACACATCAAAAGTGGGACGAAACCGTGGCAGCCGACTGAACCTGTCAAGATGGACTAACCTGAGGTGACCAGAAGACGTAGCTTTAGCGGTTAGCCCAATGTAGCGTGGAGGATAAACCCAAACGCGGAAAGAAGCGAGCAGGCAGGATAACCACGCGATTTAGTTTAAGGACTCTCACAAAAACGGAGCAAGGGAAAAACACAAATTTAACCCGCGTCCTAAAAATACACACACAATAGCAAAGACAAAACGGAACCAACATGTGAGTACTCACGGTTTGCTGAAACGACAGCTGGAGCTGACATGGGCCGAACTCAATGACTGAGCGGTAAGCCATCGTTTGTTTACCTCTTTTATACTTCCTGGTTTTGCGCCCGTCTTACTTCCGGGTCCTAGTGCCGGGCGCAGATTGAGTGTGTATGACAGTACCCCCCTGTCCAGGACTGGCTCCTGACGGTCCTGGGATGGAGGATACCCTGTGACGGTAGTCCCGAATTAGCTGGGGGTCGAGAATGAACCGGGCCGGGATCCAAGATCGCTCCTCGGGGCCATAGCCCTCCCAGTCCACCAGGTATTGCGTACCTTTGCCCCGAGGGCGCGAGTCAAGGATTCGGCGCACGGTGTAGGCGGGACCGCCGTCGATGATCCGGGGAGGAGGAGCTGGGGGGGTGGGTGGAATCATGGGTGAGGTGATGAAGGGCTTGAACTGGGACAGGTGGAAGACTGGATGGATCCGGAGCGCCGCAGGCAGCTGGAGCCGGTAGGTGACAGGGTTAATTCTGTGAGTGATGTGGTATGGTCCGATGAATCTGGGGGAAAGTTTCTTTGACTCGGTGCGGAGGCGGAGGTTTTTTGTGGACAGCCATACCTTGTCACCTACGTGGTATAGTCGTCCCGGAGGATGTCGGCGGCGATGTTGGTGGATGTAGCGGGCATTGGCACGTTGGATGGCCTGGTTGGTCGTAGTCCAGAGCCGCCGACATCTGCGGACCAACTGTTGGGCTGACGGTACATCAACCTCCGGCTCTGGGTGGTTGAAGACGGTGGGTTGGAAACCGTGGCATACCTCAAATGGGCTTAGGTTAGTGGCAGAGGAGATGTGGAGGTTGTGTGATAGTTCCGCCCAAATGAGGTAGCGTGCCCAGGAGCGCTGACGGTCCGCTACGAAACATCTCAGATAGCGCTCCAGTTGTTGGTTGGTCCGCTCCGTCTGACCGTTAGTCTGTGGGTGGTATCCGGAGGACAGACTGCAGGTGGAATCGATCAGACGGCAGAAGGCCTTCCAGAACCGGGCTGTGAACTGGGGCCCTCTGTCCGAGACGATATCCTTGGGGAACCCATGCAGACGGACTACGTGCTCTAAAATCAGCTCTGCTGTTTCCTTTGCTGACGGGAGTCCGGCGAGAGCCACCAGATGCACGGTCTTAGAGAACCGATCCACGATCGTGAGGATGGTGTCTTTTCCTTCGGAGGCCGGCAGGCCCGTGATGAAGTCCACGGCAATGTGCGTCCAGGGCCGTCGAGGGACGGGAAGGGGTTGCAGTTCTCCTGGAGAGGGTTGGTTGGTGGTCTTTGCCCTGGCACACACTGGGCATGCCTGAACGAACTCTTGGACGTCCCTCGTCATGGATGGCCACCAGAAGTCGCGCTGGATAAATTGGAGGGATCGTCGGGTGCCTGGATGGCCCGAAATTGGGGAGGAGTGTCCCCAGCGGAGAACCTCGGGTCTCATCCCTTCAGGCACGAAGAGTCGTCCAGGTGGCACACCTGCCGGTTCGGTCTCTGTACCTCGTGCCTGGCGCACTCTCGTTTCCAGGTCCAGTTGCAGGGGTGCGATGATCTTGGAAGAGGGGAGGACAGGCGCGGGGTCCGCCCGGGGGGGGTCCACCTCTAGTTGTCGGGAGAGGGCGTCAGCTTTGGTGTTCTTGGGCCCCGGGCGGTATGAGAGGTGGAAGTTGTAATTCTCAAAGAATAATGCCCACCGCGCCTGTCGTGGATTTAACTGTTTAATGTTTCGGATGGTGATTAGATTTTGATGGTCCGTCCAGACTATGAATGGCTCACTGACGCCCTGGAGCCAGTGACGCCACTCCTCCAGAGCCCACTTTATGGCCAGCAGTTCGCGGTCCCCTACCCCGTATCGCTGCTGAGTGGAGTCAAATTTTCTGGAGAAAAAACCACAAGGGTGTAGTTTTTGGTCTGGACCTTGCTGTGAGAGGATAGCTCCAGCGCCCACATCTGAAGCATCCACCTCCACAACGAATGATTTATTGACATCTGGGTGGTGGAGAATCGGTGCAGTGGTGAAGCGGTGACACAGTGATCGAAAAGCGGAGACAGCTGCCGGGTTGAGGTGAAAAGGGAGAGAGGAAGGACGGGTCAGAGCGGTTAGGGGGGCGGCAACTGTACTGTAGTCCCGGATAAAGCGACGATAGAAGTTCGCAAACCCGAGAAACCGTTGAAGCTGTTTGAGGGTCTTGGGTAGGGGCCAATGACGCACAACCTCTAGCTTCTGCGGGTCCATGGCCACACCCTGGGGCGAGATGACAAAACCCAGGAACGTGGTGGAGCGCTCGTGAAAAGCGCACTTTTCCAACTTACAGTACAGTTGGTGGGCGAGTAATCTCTTTAGAACCGCCCTGACGTGCTGGGTGTGTTCTTCCATGGTGCGTGAATAAATTAAAATATCGTCCAGGTATGCGAATGCCCACCGACCGAGCATGTCCCGAAGGACGTCGTTAATGAAGTGTTGGAATGCGGCGGGGGCATTGCACAGTCCAAATGGGATGACAAGAGTTTCATAATGTCCGGTGGGGGTGATGAATGCCGTCTTCCACTCATCGCCCTCTCTGATGCGCACCAAGTTGTAGGCGCTCCGGAGGTCCAGCTTCGTAAAGATGGTGGCGCCAGAGAGGGCGTCCAGGGCTGAGTTGGTAAGAGGCAGAGGATGTCGATTTTTGATGGTGAGATGGTTGAGCCCCCGATAGTCGACACAAGGGCGAAGTTCCCCGCCTCTCTTCTTCACGAAGAAGAACCCCGCGGCGGCAGGTGAGGAGGAGGGCCTGATGGTGCCTTGGCGCAGGGCGTTGTTTACATATTCCTCCATCACCTGGGTCTCGGTGGGTGTGAGTGAGTAGAGATGGCCGCGGGGGGGGATCGTACCGGGTTGGAGGTCTATGGCGAGGTCGTATGGACGATGAGGAGGAAGATGGGTGGCTCGTCGCCTGCAGAAAACCTCTGCTAGGTCTCGGTATGGTTCGGGGATGGAGTTGGTGTCGACGTCGGGGGCCTCGGACTCCCTAGAGCACGTCCCAGCCGCTGCCCGTAGGCATAGTTCGTTGCAGGTCGCGCCCCACTGAAGGATCCGATTCTGGGTCCAGGAGATTAGAGGGTCATGTTGGAGCAGCCAGGGATGACCAAGGATGATGGGTGGAGATGAGATGGAGGTGACGAAGAATTTTAACTGTTCATGGTGTTGGTTGATGGAGACGGTGATGGGTTCTGTTCGGGTGCTGATTGGGCTGGTGGAGAGGGGGCGACCGTCGACAGAGGTGATGCGAACGGGCTGGGATAACGCCTCGAGTTTTACCCCCAGGGTTTTGGCATATGCAGAGTCAATGAAGTTACCTGCTGCCCCGGAGTCGATGAACGCAGCACTTCGGACCCGTTTGTGGCCAACCTGGAGGTGTACCTGAACCGTGAGACGGGAGGAGTTGGTGGTGATGGCGGAGAGACGAAGGGGACCCGGCGAGTCTCTCTCTCCTCTCACCGGGCCTGGGCGTTTCCCGGTCTGAGCGGGCATGTTGCCCTGTGATGTGTAGCTGACCCGCAATAGGCACAGAGCCCTTCACGAAAACGTCTCTCCCGTTCTGCAGCGGTCAAGGAGGCGCGTCCTAGTTGCATGGGTTCCCCGGCTCCGGTGTCAACCACGGCAGGAGGTGGAGAACCGACATGTCCCGGGGTGGCGTAGGTGGCGGAGTCTGCGGGGCGTGGAGTGGTGACAGTGAAGGCGGGTGGTGGTCGTGACGTGGTGACGGCGAAGGTGGGTGCAGGTGGCAGGGTGCGAGGGGCTGGCCTCGGACGAGAGAGGAGGCGCTGGTCGATCCGGAGAGCGAGTTGGATTAGGCCCTCCAGGGTCGCAGGAAGCTCTCGCCCGGCTAGTTCGTCCTTAATCCGAGAAGCCAGTCCCTCGTAGTAGGATGTTCGGAGTGCTGCATCGCCCCACGTTGTTTGGACGGCGAGAGTGCGAAACTCGGCCGTATAGCGGCTCACGGGCAATCCTCCCTGCCTCAGGTGATAAAGTCTGGTGTCGGTCTCCACCTCGCCCGCTGGATGTTCGAAAGTGAGTTTGAGTTGGTGAGTGAACTCATTGTAAGAGTGGGCGGTGTCTGTATCTGCCCGTAAAACTGCCGTGGCCCACTCTGCTGCCTGCCCTTTTAGCAACGAGACGAGAAGAGCAATGCGGAGGCGATCGGTGGAGTATTTGGTGGCATTAAACTCAAACACCAGATCGAGAGCTGTTAGAAAAACGCTGCACTTCCCGTCCGTGCCGTTCCACTTCTCTGGTAGAGAAAGAAAAACATCAGAAGGAGGGGGGGGGGGGGGGATGCGGCGCCGCGGCCCCCGCGGCGTGCGATCGAGCAGTGACGTCACCAACAGCTGCGCGGAGATCCGTATTCTCCCGCCGGAGCTCAGCGACCTCGCGGCGGAGGGAAGCGAGATCCGCGGTGAGCTGATTGATTAGCGCCGCATGCTGATCTACAACGTCGCAGAGACTCGCATAATCCGCTGGGTTTACCGCGGAGGGCTCAGTCATTCTGTCAAGATGGACTAACCTGAGGTGACCAGAAGACGTAGCTTTAGCGGTTAGCCCAATGTAGCGTGGAGGATAAACCCAAACGCGGAAAGAAGCGAGCAGGCAGGATAACCACGCGATTTAGTTTAAGGACTCTCACAAAAACGGAGCAAGGGAAAAACACAAATTTAACCCGCGTCCTAAAAATACACACACAATAGCAAAGACAAAACGGAACCAACATGTGAGTACTCACGGTTTGCTGAAACGACAGCTGGAGCTGACATGGGCCGAACTCAATGACTGAGCGGTAAGCCATCGTTTGTTTACCTCTTTTATACTTCCTGGTTTTGCGCCCGTCTTACTTCCGGGTCCTAGTGCCGGGCGCAGATTGAGTGTGTATGACAGAACCAAATATCTGTGCAAATACAGCGCAGCGCGGCTATCTGAATAGCGCAGTGATGATCTGTTTTATTTGCGCAGCCCGGTGGATCGCGCAGCGCCGCTCGAATCACAAACCTGCGCGACCCACTGTGTTTTTATTTAAAAACAATTTAAAATGTCAGGACTGTTTAATATTGTTTCCGCCTTGACATGCCTGTTTTGTACGTGCGCATCTCAGTGGGGTTAAATGTATTTTGATGGTCGGCGCGGTTTATTTCTGTCAGAGTCGCGCAGCGCTGCGAAGTATGTCGCGCAGGTTTGTGATTCGAGCTGCGCTGCTCAAGTTGGCCCGACGTTAAACCATTATATGGTTCCACTTTTTCTCCCGGCCCACAACTGATGTTATTTTAAATTTACTTGTATTAATAATCCATTTATTTGTGTGTGATTGTTTAGTTTTTTCCCTTTATTTCCACTAATTTCCTCCCGTTCATTGCGCCCCACCTGTCACGTCTGTATTCCCCACTAGTGGGGCCGCCCCACACTTTGAGAATCACTGCCTTAACCACTGAGCTACCCCTGGCCCCTTCATATTACTTAAAAAGTAATATGAAAAGTGTGGTTAAGAAACATAACATTTAAGTCCTTTTTCCTTTTGACACAAAGGAAGTAAATGTATGATGAAAACATTTTTATATTGGTTCAATTCACTTGCAATGTGATGACCTACAGAACTATTGTTTAAAAATATTCATCTTTTTTGAGAAAAAGGCATACACATCTGGAATGGCATGAGTGTGAATAAAGAAAAACGTTTTTTTGGACAATCCTTTCCAATGATTTACATCTGTACAGTTTTTTTTCCTTACCAAGGATGCATTTATTTGACCCCCAGTTTATAAACCATGCGTTATTAATAGGAGTAGCAGAATATGCACAGTCATTAAATAGAAGGATGTGTAATTATATCTATTTCAAAATCAGTGAAATCTAATTAAAAATGTCAATGCAAATTGTGGGACATTACCTGTGCATCAACTGTCAGGGAAGATGATCGTGGGAATAGGACTTCGATGAGAGAAGGACGTTCCTTTACCATGCGCAAAACTCCAGTCTCCTTCAATCCTTTCTTCAACTGTTGCATCTGTTTCTCTCGCCGGCTGATGACCTAAGGAAAGTAATTTTTGCAATTTTTCATGAATAAGTTCAAAAAAGGGTTTAAAATAAGAAGATGTTTTAAAACTTACAGCATGGTGAAGAATGCTTTGGGCTAGCCACAGTCTGTTTTCTGCAGTGACAGGAGGCAGATCCCAACTGACAGCCAGGTCATTTACTATCGCACACTCATCATCAGCAAGTTTATTTGGTTTCTGCAGCTGTAGTAAAAATAATAATAATAATAATAATAATAATAATAATACTCTCATTTCAGAGTCATTTTTGCTTACACAAAACAATGGTCGGAGGTAGGTTTATGGTTGTACATACCAGATGGACAATTTCAATGACATCTGTGTCAGGGCAATCTTGAAGTTCAATCATGACTGGCTCATTCATTTGTCCAGTTATTATTCCAAACATAGCAGGACTAAGTCCAGTCAAAGAGGGACCACCATTTATAAATGAATGGCCAATCATGCGTCCAACAATGCGGAACAAGTCACTATCCAGCAGAGTTCGGGAGGTTGATGGCACTAGATGGTCTTCTTGCCCAGTGAAAAATAGGGTTTTGCCATAGTTGTCTGAAGTTTGAAAGAACATTTTTTACAAGTTTTGCCATATAATATGACTACATAGATTTTTTCACCCAAAAACATCAGTTTTCTTTTATATTACAACCAAGTCACATAAGTTCAATTAAAATGAAGGAGAGCAAGTACTAAAAGAATGTGTATATTTGCTAAAATACCCCTTTCATTATAATGTAATGCTTTAAAATGTTACATTACTGTACTTACCAAAATCTAGGGCAAACCCAAACTGCACACGAGAAATAACCTGAGATAGAAAGTAGCGTTTCACGCCATCTCCTATAGCTGAATCACCTGAGGAAAAGATATCAATATACATGCTATGAAAAACAAGTGATATGCCAATCTGACTACATGTATGAAATGTTTAAAATTATTTATTATACCCTTGAGTACAACAGAGAATGGACGAGCCCAGTTGCCAGAATGTTAACATTTCTCTTTCTCTTTCTTGGGAACTGCTGCACAGGTTCAGGCTTGCAGTTAGTGCAGAAAGAATTTCAGCCTTTTCCAAAAGCCCCCTTCTGTATAGAAGTGCAGCCCGAAACAAGTTTGGCTCAACTTTCCACTCTGAGAAGACAAAAATACAAAAGGTAATACAAACTGCTGCTATTTACAGGACATGGTCATACAGTATTTTGGTTTTTTTTTCTGGCTATGCTGAGAAAAACATTGTTGTTCAGATTGCATGAAACAACACGTAAATCACCTTAATTTTCACTGTCCCTTCCTTCTCTACTTTGATCAATTTCCTGTCTTCCTGTCCTGGAGTTTTGCTGTCTGCTGCTGCTGGGGAATTCCTCGCTGCTGTTTCTAGCAATATCCTCTCTGTTGCTTCTGGAGATTTGCTGTCTGCTGCTGCGAAATTCCTCACTGCTGCTATTATGAGAAATTTCATTGCTGATGTCGCTTTTCAAATTCAAATTCAAATTTTATTAGTCACATACACAGTCATACACAGTATAATATGCAGTGAAATGCTTATACGACCGCCAGTGACCTTAAAAAAAAGAAAATAAAAGCTTGTACCTAAAATAAATAATCAATAAAAAGGAAATACTAAAGAAATAAGTTTAACTAGTAAAATTAACTGTACAATAAGGGCATAATAAAATATTGCAAAAATATAGAAATATAGGGTAGATAGAGTATATATGTATATAGAATTAAAGTGTCAGTGGTTGTGCAAATATGCATGAAAGGTGACATGTGCAATTGTCCAGATGTATGAGTATTTAGTGCAAGTGTGTATGAATGTGTCCATGATTGTCCAGTCAGTGTTGTGAGCTTAAAAGATGTTATTAGTCCTGTGTGGAGGTGTGATTGAGAGACCTTATCGCCTGCGGGAAGAAGCTCCTCCTCAGCCTCTCTGTGTTGGCCTTTAGGGAGCGGAATCGCTTCCCAGACCGCAACAAAGAGAACAGTCCATTACTGGGGTGACTGAGGTCTTTCATGATCTTCCTGGCCTTAGTCCAGCACCGCTTGCTGTAGATGGAGTGCAAGTCAGGGAGCTCAGTGCGGATGATGCGCTCGGCTGATCGCACCACCCTCTGTAGAGCTCGTCTGTCCTGCATGGTGCTGTTCCCGAACCAGGTCGTGATGTTTCCCGTCAGGATGCTCTCTATGGTGCAGGAGTAGAAGTTCCTGAGCACCTTGGAGGGCAGTCTAAAGTCTCTCAAGCGTCTGAGGTGGTAGAGACGCTGCCGGGCTTTTTTCACCACGGTGTTGATGTGACAGGACCATGACAGGTCCTGCGTGATGTGAACACCGAGGTATCTGAAGCTGTCCACTCTCTCCACTGGGCTCCTGTTGATGATGGGGGTCTGGTAGTTCCTCTCCTGCTTTGTACTAAAGTCCACTATCAGCTCCTTTGTCTTACTGACGTTCAGGAGGAGATTGTTCCTCTGGCACCAGTTCTCCAGATTTCCAATCTCCTCTAGGTAGTCCGACTCATCATTGTTGGTGATCAGTCCGACCACGACGGTGTCGTCAGCAAACTTGATGATGGAGGTGGAGTTGGTAGTGGCCACGCAGTCGTGGGTGTACAAAGAGTACAGCAGGGGGCTCAGAACACAACCCTGGGGGGCTCCAGTGCTGAGAGTGAGTGTGGCTGAGACATGTCCGCCCATCCTTACTGCCTGTGGTCTGCCAGTCAGAAAATTGGAGATCCACTGACATATAGATGAGCTCAGTCCCAGGTGATCCAGCTTGGTGGTGAGTGTGGAGGGAATTATGGTATTAAAAGCAGAGCTGTAGTCGATGAAGAGCATTTTAACATAATTCCCTTTCCTAGTGTCCAGGTGAGTGAGTGATGTGTGGAGGACATGAGAGATTGCATCGTCTGTGGAGCGGTTCTGACGGTATGCAAACTGTAGTGGGTCCAGTGTGTCGGGTAGTGAAGAGATGATGAAGTCTCTGACCAGGCGTTCAAAGCACTTCATCACTACTGAGGTGAGGGCTACAGGGCGATAGTCATTGAGGGAAGCAGGATGTGGTTTCTTCGGGACAGGAACAATGATGGACTCTTTGAAGCATGTGGGGATCACCGACTGAGATAAAGAGATGTTGAATATCTCAGTAAACACAGGTGCTAGCTGGTCTGCGCAGGCTCTGAGAATACGACCTGAGATGCCGTCTGGTCCTGCTGCTTTCCTGGTGTTCACTCTCTTGAAGGCTCTCCTCACATCGTGCTCGGAGATGATGAGCGCGTTCCCGGTGCTGGCAGTGTCTTCCTGTCTGCAGCCGTTAGCGCCGCTAGCATTAGCGCCGCTAGCATTAGCGCCGTTAGCATTAGCATCGCTAGCGTCTTTAGCTGCAGCCTCGAAGCGTGCATAGAAGGTGTTGAGCTCGTCTGCCAGAGTCGCGTCCGCGTTCGTCATACCGGATGCTGGTGCTTTATAGTCCGTTATTGTTCTTAGTCCCTGCCACAGGCTCCTAGAGTCACGCTGTTGAAGCTGTGACTCTAGTTTTCTCCCGTAGCGCTGCTTCGCCTCTTTCACTGCCTTCCGGACATTGTATGACGCAGCCTTGTACGGTTCCATGTCCCCCGACGCAAATCCCGTGTTGTAGGCAGCAGTGCGAGATCTCAGAGCGTCGCGGATGGTTTTATCCACCCACGGCTTCTGGTTGGGAAACGTTCTGATAGTCTTTTTCTCCACCATATCGTCTACTAGCTTCCCAATAAATCCCACAACCGCTTCGGTAAACACGCGGACGTCATCATCGGAGCTGTTTCTGAACATGTCCCAGTCTGCGTCATCGAGTGCGTCCTGTAACGCGGCCACCGATTGGTCCGTCCAGTGCGCGACCTCCCTCTGAACCGGAACTTCCTGTTTCAGCCTTTGTTTATATTTTGGCATGAGGAAGATGGCGGCGTGGTCGGATTTACCAAACGCTGGACGAGATTGTGCCTTGTAACCGTCTTTGACCGTGGTATAACAATGGTCCAGTGTCCTTTCGCCCCTGGTGGGGCAGGTGATGTGCTGATAAAAGTTCGGCGCTGCGCGTTTGAGGTTGGCACTATTAAAATCCCCCGCCACAATGAGCGCAGCGTCCCGGTGCTGTGTCTGGTGCTGTGTGAGCGCCTCATGCAGCTCGCATAAGGCAGTGTCAGTGTCTGCTTGTGGAGGGATGTAAACGGCACTGATTATGACCGATGTGAACTCCCGTGGAAGATAAAATGGATGACACATGATGGACAGTAGTTCCAGGTTTGGTGTGCAGGAGCGTGTAAGAGGAACAACGCTCGCGCTGTTGCACCAGCTGTTGTTCACCATTAAGCACACGCCGCCTCCCCTTGACTTCCCCGAGTCCCGCGTCCTGTCCATGCGGTGAACCGAGAAGAACTCAGCCGGCTGGATGGCGTGGTCTGGCACCGCTGGGTTCAGCCATGTCTCGGTGAAGCAGAGGAGATTGCAGTCCCGAATTTCTCTCTGGAACTTTATCCTGGCCCTGAGGTCATCAAGTTTGTTCTCCAGTGACTGGACGTTGGAGAGCAGGATACTAGGCAGAGGTGTGCGGTGTGCACGGGCTCTGAGCCGGTTCCTCACCCCAGCTCGTCTCCAATCGCGTCCATTGTTCTCCCTCAGGATCTCACTCGGCCAGCTCGGATCCGGAGTTAAAAACGTCGAATTGTGAGTACATTGTATACCAATAGAAACAACAGTGTCTCTATCATACCTGATGTACTCAATGGTGGTGATTTTGCCAATTTTAAAACACTGAAAACTAACTTAAAGAACAAAAACAAAGAAAAGCTGGTCGGAGCAGTCGTGACGGCAGCCGACCTCACCGGCGCCATCTTGATACCCTTCTATTAATATCCTGTGTGTTACCAGTACTACTTGATTCCTGCCTGGAGACCTCTGTAACATTTTGGTGTTCTTCTCTTTCTAACCTGCTTTTTAAATAAAATAAAATAAAATAAAAACACAAAATAAATGACAATAAATGTATTCCAAGGTATAGCTCATCCATTTAAACCATTTTCTTCATTTTCTTTATTGAACCATTGACTTCAATAAATTGTACTAAATTGTTTAGTTAGACATTTTTACAGAAAATGCAGCAACAGAAAATTTTTGTTGGCAGTACCAACAAGCTATATGTGGCGCTTGTCCTGTTATTCCCTCTGAAAACTTTTCAATGTATAAGAAAGTTAAGAAAGAAGTTAGACATGGCAAATCTTAACATACATTGTTCATGCTTCATCTATGCAGTTTATCTACCTCCAAGCTTAGATCTTTCTGAAGAGGTCTGATGTAAATCATGCCACCTCCAATGCCAAGTGTACTGTTGCTCAAGTACTCTGCTGAGTATCCATCATCAGGACAAGGGATTATCTCCAATGACTTTGAGCGGGTAGCACCTCGGGCCTTAAGAAGTTCATAGCCTGTGATCTGTAAACTCCTCTGGCTGACAATATTTATCTAAAAGGCAAACAAAATGTGTACAGCATATATTGTAATTAGAAACATACATTACAGTGTTCTAAAAATAAGCATAATTTAAAATTTTAATTCTGCATTGACATTCGATATGATGAAATCATTTTATTTCACAATGTTACAAGGTACCTGGGAAAATTATGTGAATTAAAAAAACCTGTGGGTATATGTTGTGGTCTTCGATTTCTTTGCTGGCACAGCTGAACTGCATGATCTCTTCCGTAACCCCACTGGAAAACGTGCATATGGGGCAAACAACCTTCTCACTTCACTACTGTATGTGCACCTTGGAAACATTTTAAAGCAAGAAAACAACATTAATATTTTAACACAGTAAATAATTTGCAATAATTTAAATAACCATACATTTATAACATGCCAGTTGACAACCGGTTTAACGAAAACTTATTTGGTTATATTACTAAAAGTGTTTGTGATAAAGAGAAGTGTAGCATAACAGTGTTCTCCTACACAGTGCACTGAAAGAAGACAGTGGGCTATGTTTATTTGTATTGAATTTATTACAGAATATTCACGTAGGAGACATATTAATACATTAAAAATGGTGTTCAGTACTAAATAGAAAACACATGAAAATACCAGAACATAAAAAATATAATTTCGGATATTTTAGAAAATTTAAAAACCCAGACCGGACACCTTTTACAGGTACAATAAAAACGTTGTTGTCAAATTGTATTATGCAAATTAAATAGTTGATTATTACATATATAAAATAATAAATAATAATTCCTCACCTTGACGGTCACTTCTTGCATCTCTCATTGGAGGGGAAGGAGCAGTCGATGATGGAGTCCCGAGTGATGTTGTCGGGACTTCATGTCGTTCCAGAGCTGCAGCCACCTCTCGCAGTAGCTGGGACATTGACTTTTCCATTATTACATTTTAATTAGGCCCGCGCTTTTGTTCTAACCGATGCCCGCAAGACCGACAAAATACGGTCGACTGCGAGTGACGTCACTCCCCATACAATCCTGCGCCACAGTATAGACGCTGATTGACAGGTTTCCGTGTAACACGTTGGAAATGCAATTGCAAATGGATTAGCGATTGCATTTGAATTTTGGCCGGCTTGACGCGCGGCGCAGAGAAAGTGCAAAAGCAAACGTGGTTAATTGATTTTGCTATTTAAATATGGCAGGTTCATGACGTGTAAGACATTGGAAATGGACAAATGGACAAATGATGCAAAGACAAATAGACTTTTCTTTTTCATTTGAAATTTGGCAGTCAGTGTGCGTCCGCGAAGGCGAAACAGCAAACGGTAATGCAAAGTTTGCAATTGCATTTGAATTATGGCACACTTTGTGCGTCCACAGATGGGAAACGCAATTGCAAATGCAATTTGCAATTGCATTTGAATATTGTCCGCGATATCGCTCCATATGAGACTTCTTCTTTGTCTTTCGGCTGTTCCCTTTCAGGGGTCGCCACAGCGAATCATCTGCCTCCATCTAACCCTATCCTCTGCATCCTCTTCTCTCACACCAACTAACTTCATGTTCTCTCTCACTGCATCCATAAATCTCCTCTTTGGTCTTCCTCTAGACCTCCTGCCTGGCAGTTCCAACCTCAGCATCCTTCTACCGATGTATTCACCATCTCTCCTCTGAACATGTCCAAACCACCTCAATCTGGCCTCTCTGACTTTATCTCCAAAACATCTCACATGAGTTGTCCCTCTGATGAACTCATTCTTGATCCTATCCATCCTTGTCACTCCCAAGGAGAACCTCAACATCTTCAGCTCTGCTACCTCCAACTCTGCCTCCTGTCTTTTCTTCAGTGCCACTGTCTCTAAGCCGTAGAGCATCGCTGGACTCACCACTGTCCTGTACACCTTTCCTTTCATTCTAGCCGATACTCTTTTATGGCACAACACACCTGAAACATTTCTCCACCCATTCCCACCTGCCTGTACCGGCCTCTTCACCTCCTTTCCACACTCTCCATTGCTCTGGACCATTGACCCTAAGTACTTAAAGTCCTGCACCTTCTTTAGCTCTGCTCCCTGTAGCCTCACCGTTCCTCTTGGGTTTCTCTCATTCATACACATGTATTCCGTCTTGCTGCGGCTAACCTTCATTCCTCTGCTTTCCAGAGCGTACCTCCACCTCTCCAAATTTTCTTCCACCTGTTCCCTGCTCTCGCTACAAAGCACAATGTCATCTGCAAACATCATAGTCCATGGAGACTCCTGTCTAACCTCATCTGTCATCCAGAGCAAACAACAAGGGGCTTAGAGCCGATCCTTGATGCAGACCCACCTCAACCTTGAACTCTTCTGTCACACCTACAGCACATCTCACCACTGTCTTAGCGCCCTCATACATGTCCTGCACCACTCTAACATACTTCTCTGCCACTCCAGACTCCTCATACAACACCACAGCACCTCTCTCGGCACCCTGTCGTGCGCCTTCTCTAAATCTACAAAGACACAATGCAACTCTTTATTACCTTCTTGTCACGGGCGGTTCAGAGATGGCTGAGCTGAAGTGAACCCAATAGCAGACAAGCAGTGATTAACTGGCAGAAAATAATGTTTAACCTTTATTTTACATACACTGAGACTTGTGTAAGCAGATGCAGCAGGAGCAGGAGAGAGAAGCAGTGGCTGTGTGTGCTTAGTGACTGGGAGAGAGGGGAAGCCTTTAATGACGCGAGCGGAGGCGGGGCTATGACGCGAGGGAATCTCCACAATCCCGGAAGTCAAATGCCGGGAATCCTCTCGGATCTTTATGAGCGATTCCTCTTTGTCAATCCGCTTAGCACGTAGAGGTTGGAGGAATGCAGCAGCTTGTTCTCTTCGGCGCGCACCGCGGTTGTCCCTCTCCTTTGTTTTAAGGCGAAGATCGGCGCGCACCGCGAATATATTCCCTCCGCGAACACGGGAGCGCTCGATTTGCGGAAATGCTCGCGTCGGTGGAGAACAGCCGGCTGGCGAAGAAGGCGAAGTGGTGGCTGGAAGAATCGTCTTTGTCCAGGCTAAAGTCGGTATCCGATAATCCAGCAGCGAGAGCAAACAAATCCAAACCGTGAGTACAAATCCGAATCCTGAAAGCATGCGAGGTCATACACAAAGATCAGTCCGACAATGACAGAAGTACCAGGAGGGGCGTAGGCGAGAGAGAAGTCCGAGAAACAGGCAGGGTCGATAACAGGCTAGGGTAAACTGAGAACTACTTGACAAAATAAACACGAGGCACACGAGTAAGATACTGCGGCACTGAATGGTCTTCTCAGCGTGCTTAAAAAGCCTAGAGATGATTGCATGATCAGGTTCAGGTGTGCTCGAGCGGCAGGTGAGCTTGCTGGAGGAAAAACCTGGAGTGGAGTTTTAGGGTTTGGACGTGCTGGGTTGATCTGGCTGGCATGTGACAGTACCCCCCCTCCTACGAACGCCGCCTGGCGTTCTGGCCGGTGCGTTAGGATGTTGCTGGTGGAAATCCTCAATGAGGGATGGGTCCAAAATGAATCTTGATGGAATCCAGCTTCTTTCCTCTGGGCCATAGCCCTCCCAATCTACTAGGTACTGGAGGCCTCTGCCTCGTCGTCGAGCCTTCAACAGTCTTCGTACGGTGAATGCTTCACCGCCATCGATGACTTGGGGAGGAGGAGCTGGGCGGGTGGGTGGACTTAGTGGGCAGGAGACCAGAGGTTTGATCTGGGAGACGTGAAATGAGGGGTTTATCCGGCGCATAGTGGAGGGAAGACGGAGTCTGACAGTGCAGGGGTTGATGACTTTAATTATCGTAAATGGGCCAAGAAACCTGGGGGACAATTTCCGAGAGATGGTCTTGAGGGGGATATTACGAGCGGACAGCATGACCCTTTGGCCCACTCGATAGGGCGGTGCTCGGGAACGTCGCCGGTCGGCTTGTTGTTTGAAGGTTGAGACAGTCCGGCGTATCTTTGATCTTGCGTTTAGCCAAGTTCTCCGGCATCTGTGGATGAAGGCTTGAGCCGACGGGACCGAAACCTCCGCCTCCTGAGAGGGGAACAGGGGAGGCTGGTAACCGAGAGAGCACTGGAAAGGCGAGAGGCCGGTAGCTGACGTGGGCAAGGAGTTGTGGGCATATTCGATCCACGGGAGCATCCGGCTCCAAGAACGCGGCTCTTTGGAGGTCATACACCGGATGGCTGTTTCAAGGTCCTGGTTGGCCCGCTCTGTCTGCCCATTAGTCTGTGGGTGATACCCTGAAGACAAACTGGGCGTAGCACCGATCAGCTTACAGAAGGCAGACCAGAATTGTGCCGCAAATTGGGGTCCACGGTCCGATACAATGTCTATCGGGAGCCCATGAAGCCGGAAAACATGAGTGACTAGCAGTTCCGCTGTCCCTTTGGCTGTAGGGAGGCTTGATAGGGGAACAAAGTGAGCTGCCTTGGAAAAACGGTCCACGATAGTGAGAACACAGGTGTGACCTTCGGACTCGGGCAGTCCGGTGACAAAATCAAGGGCTATGTGGGACCAGGGCCTGTGCGGGATTGGAAGAGGTCTAAGGTGTCCAGCAGGCGGCTTGTTGCTGGCTTTATTCCTTGCGCAGTCATCGCAGGCACTCACAAAGCGGCGGATGTCATCTCTCATGGTGGGCCACCAGAAGCGTTGCTGGACCAGAGCTAGAGTGCGTGCTGCCCCCGGGTGACAGGCCAGCCTTGAGTCATGCCCCCATTCCAGGACACGAGGTCGTTCTGCCTCCGGGACAAAGAGTTTGCCTGTTGGTGTCTCTGGGGGACCGGGTCCCTGGTTGAGTGCCGTTCTGACTCGTGACTCGACGTCTAGCAGTGCTGCCCCTACCAGGCATTGAGGAGGCAAAATGGTGGCATCGGATGCTTGATCTTGGGCTGGTGAGAACTGACGGGAAAGAGCGTCTGGTTTAGTGTTCTTCGAGCCCGGTCGGTAGGACAAGGAGAAATTGAAACGAGAAAAAAAAAGGGACCACCTTGCTTGTCGGGAATTGAGGCGTTTGGCCGTTCTTAGATATTCCAGGTTTTTGTGGTCCGTCCAGACCAGGAACGGGGCCTCGGTTCCCTCCAGCCAGTGTCGCCACTCCTCTAATGCCAGTTTTACAGCTAGTAGCTCTCAATCCCCAATGCCGTAGTTCCTTTCAGTGGGTGAGAGTCGGCGGGAGAAAAAACAGCAGGGGTGCAGTTTGTTGTCCTTGGGAGACCTTTGCGATAGAACTGCCCCTACTCCGGAGTCTGAGGCGTCCACCTCGACAATGAACTGAAGGGAAGGATCAGGCTGTTGGAGAATCGGAGCTGAAGTAAAACGCCTCTTCAGTTCCTGGAATGCCTCGGCTGCTTGTCCCGTCCAAGTAAATGGGCACTTTATTGAGGTCATGGAGGTGAGTGGCATGGCTACTGAGCTATAGTCACGGATAAATCGCCTGTAAAAATTGGCGAAACCCAAGAAACGCTGGAGGTCCTTACGGGTGGTTGGGAGGGGCCAGTCAGTAACGGCTCGTAGCTTGGCGGGGTCCATCTGGATCTTGGAAGGAGCAATGATGAAGCCCAGAAAAGAAACAGTGTTACGGTGAAATTCACATTTTTCGGCCTTGATGAAGAGCTGGTTTTCAAGAAGCCTCTGAAGCACCTGGCGAACATGTCTTGTATGTTCCTCCATGGAGCGGGAGAAGATGAGAATGTCATCCAGATAGACAAAGGCAGATACATCGATGAAATCCCTAAGGACATCGTTGACCAAGGCTTGGAAGACTGCCGGGGCATTGGCCAACCCGAAGGGCATTACAAGATATTCATAATGACCAGATGAGGTGTTAAAAGCGGTCTTCCACTCGTCTCCCTCCCTAATTCTAACGAGGTGATAGGCACTGCGGAGGTCCAACTTGGTAAAGATCTGGGCCCCCTGCAGGAGGTCAAAGGCTGTTGACATCAGGGGTAGGGGATACCGGTTTTTAACGGTAATGTCGTTAAGCCCTCTATAGTCGATACAGGGGCGTAGGGACCCATCTTTTTTGGACACGAAGAAGAAGCCTGCCCCGGCGGGAGATGATGATGGTCGGATAATACCGGCGGCTAATGATTCTGAGATGTATTTATCCATGGCCTTTCTTTCGTGTTGGGAGAGTGAGTAGAGACGTCCTCGTGGTGGAGTCGTACCAGGAAGGAGGTCAATGGCACAGTCATAGGGTCGGTGTGGTGGTAGAGAAGTCGCCCGGGACTTGCTGAAGACCATTCTGAGATCCGCGTAATCACTTGGGACCGAGGAGAGGTCAGGAAACTCCTCAGAAGAGATTATTACTGGAGAGGGACTGAGCGCAGACTTGAGGCATGATGCTAGGCAGAGAGGACTCCATCCGAGGATGGCGTTGTTCTGCCAGTCTATTTGTGGATTATGGCGGATGAGCCAGGGGCGTCCAAGAACGAGCTGGGCTTGAGCCTTGGGCATGATTAGGAACGATATCTCCTCTGAATGGTTCCCAGATGTCCCCAGGGTCACTGGAGCGGTCCGCCGGGTAATTGGGGGGAGGAGCGTCCCATCGAGAGCTCGGACTGACAAGGGCGGCCCCAATGGAATGGTGGGCAAGTGCAGTTCCTCGACTTTTGAAGCACTGATTAAATTCTGGTCCGAGCCGGAGTCAACAAGAGCATGAAGAACGTGGGAGAAATTATTCCAAAGGAGCAGGACGGGGAGAAGTGAGCGGTCTCTAGGCGACTGTTTTTGGCTCGCCCCCTCCAGCGTGCCTAGGTTCACTGGGGGGGCCTTGCCTTTTAATGGACACTGGAGGCGTAGATGTCCGAACTGCCCACAGTAAAGGCACGCTCCCGTCTGAACCCGACGTAGTCTCTCCTCCGGTGAGATCCGGGTTCGCCCGATCTGCATGGGTTTGGCCGGAGAGCCGGTGGAGGTGGTTAGAACAGGAGCATTGTAGGTCTTGGGCTGGGGTGGGGTAGGGACGCGGTGCCTTTGTCGGAGGCGTGCATCCACTCGCCCTGCTAGATCCATTAGACCATTGAGGTCTTCAGGGAGCTGCTGGGAGACTATTTGATCCTTGACTGACTCTGAAAGTCCATTCAAGAAGCTGTCATACAAGGCCTGGGCATCCCATTCAGTAGCAGCCGCCAAGGTTCGGAACTCGATGGCATAGTCATAAGTAGATCTAGAACTCTGACGAAGCTTCAGCAGTTGCCTCGCGGCCTCCCTACCGGCGTACGAGCGATCAAAGACCCTCTTCATTTCCTCAGTGAAAGCGCTGAAGGTAGCACAGCAAGGATTGTTAGCATCCCAGATTGCAGTCCCCCACTCACGGGCTCTGTCTGTGAGGAGGGTGATGATATAAGCCACCTTAGAGCGTTCGTTAGGGAAGGTTGAGGGTTGGAGCTCTAGTGACAGAGAACACTGAGACAGGAAGGAACGACATGTTCCGGGATCACCATTGTATGGTTGAGGGTTGGGCAGGCGAGGTTCGTGCCGGGCCGGGGGTGTCGAAGTAGAAGGAAGAGCAGTGCATACCTGTTGAAACTGGGTCGAGAGCTGAGACAAAGTCTGGGAGATCTGCTGGAGACTTTGCCGTTGGGAATTAATCAAAGCTCCTTGCTGGGCGACCGTCTGACGCAATCGGGCATCAGAACGTGCACTAGACCTGAGCTGAAGCCTGGTTTGAGGGCTAGGTCTGGGGCGAGAGGTGTCTGCTGGGTCCGTCATGGCCGCAGTATACTGTCACGGGCGGTTCAGAGATGGCTGAGCTGAAGTGAACCCAATAGCAGACAAGCAGTGATTAACTGGCAGAAAATAATGTTTAACCTTTATTTTACATACACTGAGACTTGTGTAAGCAGATGCAGCAGGAGCAGGAGAGAGAAGCAGTGGCTGTGTGTGCTTAGTGACTGGGAGAGAGGGGAAGCCTTTAATGACGCGAGCGGAGGCGGGGCTATGACGCGAGGGAATCTCCACAATCCCGGAAGTCAAATGCCGGGAATCCTCTCGGATCTTTATGAGCGATTCCTCTTTGTCAATCCGCTTAGCACGTAGAGGTTGGAGGAATGCAGCAGCTTGTTCTCTTCGGCGCGCACCGCGGTTGTCCCTCTCCTTTGTTTTAAGGCGAAGATCGGCGCGCACCGCGAATATATTCCCTCCGCGAACACGGGAGCGCTCGATTTGCGGAAATGCTCGCGTCGGTGGAGAACAGCCGGCTGGCGAAGAAGGCGAAGTGGTGGCTGGAAGAATCGTCTTTGTCCAGGCTAAAGTCGGTATCCGATAATCCAGCAGCGAGAGCAAACAAATCCAAACCGTGAGTACAAATCCGAATCCTGAAAGCATGCGAGGTCATACACAAAGATCAGTCCGACAATGACAGAAGTACCAGGAGGGGCGTAGGCGAGAGAGAAGTCCGAGAAACAGGCAGGGTCGATAACAGGCTAGGGTAAACTGAGAACTACTTGACAAAATAAACACGAGGCACACGAGTAAGATACTGCGGCACTGAATGGTCTTCTCAGCGTGCTTAAAAAGCCTAGAGATGATTGCATGATCAGGTTCAGGTGTGCTCGAGCGGCAGGTGAGCTTGCTGGAGGAAAAACCTGGAGTGGAGTTTTAGGGTTTGGACGTGCTGGGTTGATCTGGCTGGCATGTGACAGTACCCCCCCTCCTACGAACGCCGCCTGGCGTTCTGGCCGGTGCGTTAGGATGTTGCTGGTGGAAATCCTCAATGAGGGATGGGTCCAAAATGAATCTTGATGGAATCCAGCTTCTTTCCTCTGGGCCATAGCCCTCCCAATCTACTAGGTACTGGAGGCCTCTGCCTCGTCGTCGAGCCTTCAACAGTCTTCGTACGGTGAATGCTTCACCGCCATCGATGACTTGGGGAGGAGGAGCTGGGCGGGTGGGTGGACTTAGTGGGCAGGAGACCAGAGGTTTGATCTGGGAGACGTGAAATGAGGGGTTTATCCGGCGCATAGTGGAGGGAAGACGGAGTCTGACAGTGCAGGGGTTGATGACTTTAATTATCGTAAATGGGCCAAGAAACCTGGGGGACAATTTCCGAGAGATGGTCTTGAGGGGGATATTACGAGCGGACAGCATGACCCTTTGGCCCACTCGATAGGGCGGTGCTCGGGAACGTCGCCGGTCGGCTTGTTGTTTGAAGGTTGAGACAGTCCGGCGGATCTTTGATCTTGCGTTTAGCCAAGTTCTCCGGCATCTGTGGATGAAGGCTTGAGCCGACGGGACCGAAACCTCCGCCTCCTGAGAGGGGAACAGGGGAGGCTGGTAACCGAGAGAGCACTGGAAAGGCGAGAGGCCGGTAGCTGACGTGGGCAAGGAGTTGTGGGCATATTCGATCCACGGGAGCATCCGGCTCCAAGAACGCGGCTCTTTGGAGGTCATACACCGGATGGCTGTTTCAAGGTCCTGGTTGGCCCGCTCTGTCTGCCCATTAGTCTGTGGGTGATACCCTGAAGACAAACTGGGCGTAGCACCGATCAGCTTACAGAAGGCAGACCAGAATTGTGCCGCAAATTGGGGTCCACGGTCCGATACAATGTCTATCGGGAGCCCATGAAGCCGGAAAACATGAGTGACTAGCAGTTCCGCTGTCCCTTTGGCTGTAGGGAGGCTTGATAGGGGAACAAAGTGAGCTGCCTTGGAAAAACGGTCCACGATAGTGAGAACACAGGTGTGACCTTCGGACTCGGGCAGTCCGGTGACAAAATCAAGGGCTATGTGGGACCAGGGCCTGTGCGGGATTGGAAGAGGTCTAAGGTGTCCAGCAGGCGGCTTGTTGCTGGCTTTATTCCTTGCGCAGTCATCGCAGGCACTCACAAAGCGGCGGATGTCATCTCTCATGGTGGGCCACCAGAAGCGTTGCTGGACCAGAGCTAGAGTGCGTGCTGCCCCCGGGTGACAGGCCAGCCTTGAGTCATGCCCCCATTCCAGGACACGAGGTCGTTCTGCCTCCGGGACAAAGAGTTTGCCTGTTGGTGTCTCTGGGGGACCGGGTCCCTGGTTGAGTGCCGTTCTGACTCGTGACTCGACGTCTAGCAGTGCTGCCCCTACCAGGCATTGAGGAGGCAAAATGGTGGCATCGGATGCTTGATCTTGGGCTGGTGAGAACTGACGGGAAAGAGCGTCTGGTTTAGTGTTCTTCGAGCCCGGTCGGTAGGACAAGGAGAAATTGAAACGAGAAAAAAAAAGGGACCACCTTGCTTGTCGGGAATTGAGGCGTTTGGCCGTTCTTAGATATTCCAGGTTTTTGTGGTCCGTCCAGACCAGGAACGGGGCCTCGGTTCCCTCCAGCCAGTGTCGCCACTCCTCTAATGCCAGTTTTACAGCTAGTAGCTCTCGATCCCCAATGCCGTAGTTCCTTTCAGTGGGTGAGAGTCGGCGGGAGAAAAAACAGCAGGGGTGCAGTTTGTTGTCCTTGGGAGACCTTTGCGATAGAACTGCCCCTACTCCGGAGTCTGAGGCGTCCACCTCGACAATGAACTGAAGGGAAGGATCAGGCTGTTGGAGAATCGGAGCTGAAGTAAAACGCCTCTTCAGTTCCTGGAATGCCTCGGCTGCTTGTCCCGTCCAAGTAAATGGGCACTTTATTGAGGTCATGGAGGTGAGTGGCATGGCTACTGAGCTATAGTCACGGATAAATCGCCTGTAAAAATTGGCGAAACCCAAGAAACGCTGGAGGTCCTTACGGGTGGCTGGGAGAGAGGGGAAGCCTTTAATGACGCGAGCGGAGGCGGGGCTATGACGCGAGGGAATCTCCACAATCCCGGAAGTCAAATGCCGGGAATCCTCTCGGATCTTTATGAGCGATTCCTCTTTGTCAATCCGCTTAGCACGTAGAGGTTGGAGGAATGCAGCAGCTTGTTCTCTTCGGCGCGCACCGCGGTTGTCCCTCTCCTTTGTTTTAAGGCGAAGATCGGCGCGCACCGCGAATATATTCCCTCCGCGAACACGGGAGCGCTCGATTTGCGGAAATGCTCGCGTCGGTGGAGAACAGCCGGCTGGCGAAGAAGGCGAAGTGGTGGCTGGAAGAATCGTCTTTGTCCAGGCTAAAGTCGGTATCCGATAATCCAGCAGCGAGAGCAAACAAATCCAAACCGTGAGTACAAATCCGAATCCTGAAAGCATGCAAGGTCATACACAAAGATCAGTCCGACAATGACAGAAGTACCAGGAGGGGCGTAGGCGAGAGAGAAGTCCGAGAAACAGGCAGGGTCGATAACAGGCTAGGGTAAACTGAGAACTACTTGACAAAATAAACACGAGGCACACGAGTAAGATACTGCGGCACTGAATGGTCTTCTCAGCGTGCTTAAAAAGCCTAGAGATGATTGCATGATCAGGTTCAGGTGTGCTCGAGCGGCAGGTGAGCTTGCTGGAGGAAAAACCTGGAGTGGAGTTTTAGGGTTTGGACGTGCTGGGTTGATCTGGCTGGCATGTGACACTTCTATCTTACTTCTCCGCCAGCATCCTCAAAGCAAATACTGCATCTGATGTACTCTTTCTAGGCATGAAACCATATTGCTGCTAACAAATGCTCACCTCTGCCCTTAACCTAGCTTCCACTACTCTTTCCCACAGCTTCATTGTATGGCTCATTAGCTTTATGCCTCTGAAATTGCCACAGCTCTGCACATCTCCCTTGTTCTTAAAAACCGGCACCAATACACTTCTCCATTCCTCTGGAATCCTCTCACTCTTCAAGATCTTGTAAAACAAACCAGAAACTCTAATGCCACCTCTCCTAAGGACTTCCATACCTCCACAGGTATTTCATCAGGACCAATAGCCTTTCCACTCTTCATCCTCTTCAACACCCTTCTCACCTCACTTTTACTAATATTTGCTACTTCCTGCTCCACAACAGTCACCTCTTCTACTCTTTGTTCTCTTTCATTTTCCTCATTCATCAACTCCTCAAAGTACCCTTTCCATCTTCCCATCACCCTCCTGGCACCTTCCATCTCTATCTTTAATCACTCTAACCTGCTGCACATGCTTCCCATCTCTATCTTTCTGCCTCGCCAACCTGTACAGATCCACCTCACCCTCCTTACTGTCCAGCCTAGCATACAAGTCCTCATATGCTCTTTGTTTGGCCTTTGCCACCTCTACAGTACCTTCACCTTACGCTGCATCTCCCTGTACTCCTGTCTACTCTTTTCAGTCCTCTCAGAGTCCCACTTCTTCTTAGATAGCCTCTTTCCCTGTATACACTCCCGGACTTCCTTGTTCCACCACCAAGTCTCCTTGTCCACTTTTCCCTTACCTGATGATATACCAAGTACCCTCCTACCTGTCTCCCAGATCACATTGGCTGTAGTTGTCCAGTCAACTGAAAGCACCTCCTGTCCACCCAGAGCCTGTCTCAACTCCTCCCCGAAGACAACACAACATTCTTCCTTTCTCAGCTTCCACCACTTTGTCCTCTGCTCTGCCTTTGTCCTCTTCACCTTCCTCACCACCAGGGTTATTTTACACACCACCATTCTGTGTTGTCTGGCTACACTCTCCCCTACCGACACTTTGCAGTCACTGATCTCTTTCAGATTACAACGTCGACACAAGATGTAGCCCACCTGAGTGCTTCTGCCTCCACTCTTATATGTCACCCTATGTTCCTGCCTCTTTTGGAAGAAAGTATTTACTACTGCCATTTCCATCCTCTTTGTAAAGTCCACCACCATCTGTCCTTCTACATTCCTGTCCTGAAGACCAAACCTGCCCATCACATTTTCATCACCTCTGTTCCCTTCCCCAACATGTCCATTGAAGTCTGCACCAATCACCACTCTCTCACCTCTGGGGATGCTCTGCATCACTTCATCTAACTCACCTCAGAATGTCTCCTTCTCTTCTAACTCACATCCTACCTGTGGGGCATAGCCACTAACAACATTGAACATTGCTCTTTCAATTTCCAGCTTTAGACTCATCAACCTGTCTGATACTCTCTTCACCTCTAGAACATTCCTTACAAACTCCTCTTTCAGAATAACTCCTACTTCATTTCTTTTCCTATCCACACCATGGTAAAACAATTTGAACCCTGATCCTAAGCTTCTAGCCTTGCTACCTTTCCACCTGGTCTCTTGGACACACAGGATATACACCTTCCTTCTCTGCATCATACAGTGGGTGCACAAGCAGTATGCGACTTCTACCGTCGCCGGTGTATGGCGTCAGCATTTGGGTTTGTGTGTTTGCTGGCTTTTACCGCTGAGTGGCGCTATATAACTATAGACTGACGCCTCAGGCATCAGTTCGTTCTCTCCAGGCTTAATGAGGCGCAGGTCGTCCACAGCTGCACGTCGTTGCTGATAAAATAAAGTGAAACATTGTAAATAAACGAATTCATGATCACAGTAGTAACATTACAGTACAAATTTATAATTAAAATTAAATTCAGTTTTTTTAGGATCGAATTTAAGCAACGTACAGTATGTGTAATTACAGTAGAAAGGCTACACGTCATCTTATATTTTGTGTTCTTTAAATTTGTAGCTTTTATAAGACTCTACTTTTATTTAGGTGCACTCACAATGACGAAAAAACTTTATGATTTTGTTAAATAAATAAAGTAAACGGGGTTCTGTATTGTTTTCGGTGAACTTGAGCGCGTCAGAAAATGAACCCAAACTCCGTGTATACTCGCCTCACAGACGTGAAAAATATATACTTATAGAAAGAGAAATATCTGCTTTAATATAAACTAATGAAAAAAAATTATTACATTATGTAATTCGTATGAGAAGTGAATTATAGGCGCGCTCACTGCTGCGGAGATGACGAGATGACATGATCACCTTCAGCAGCACAGCCGAAACCAAAGGAATCACTAATTTATCAATGAATTATTAAAATGGTCAGAGTGAGATTCCTGGCTGTTTTAACAAATATTTGAAGTAGATAACAGTAGCCCACATTTATAAAAGCATTTTTTATTTATATAAAACTATAAAAAAAAAATCCTGTGTTTATTTTTAGGTGTGCCCGCTGCCACAGTTCTTCAGTAACAAACCTATAAAACATGTACATCTGTATGAATAAATTGTTTAAATGTGATCAGTAAATGCTCCTTGCTAGTGACTGACATCGGCGTGCTGAAAGATCTAATCTCTCATATCGGCGCGCGCGTTCATCTGACTTAACCTTTCAGCCATTCACACATGCATTGTGCTGTTGTTTGTACACACTTTCAGTTTTCCCCTTCTACTCTCCTCTTTCATCAAAAATGAACAATCCGACAAGAGCAGATTTGTTTCAGTCAGAATATTTATCAATCATAAAGAGAGGCGACATATACTTGCTGATTAAACACTGCATTTTTAAAGTGAAAGCGCGCGATGTGAGCAGCTTTAATTATTGATAATTAAATCATTATTAAATGGCGGACATAAAAAGCTTTTATAAAAGGTTTTATACTGCAAACGAAAAACGAATCCAGAGCCTGTAATTATATTGCATAACTATTATTTTGCACAAATACTGTAAATCTCTGAATAAAACAATGATGTTTTATTCACAAATGTAAGACAAATGTAAGTGCGAGCAAATAATGTAATGAGAGGCCCCGATTATACTGCATACATCTTTTTTATTGATTTTTTTTTTATTATATATTCTGGAAGTTTGCTCTATTTGTTTTAGTTATTTCTATATTTAAATCTTGATGTCTTAAACTCTAACAACTGTAAGTATTGTCGAAATAATTTTTTGAAAAAGCCCTAGTGCTGTTGTTTGTGCTGTTTTCTTTAATAATAACACTAAACAGATAAAAACAGAGAGTCTGTCTAAACAAAATAAAACCAATGTTTTCTAACTCATATTTTTTTATATTTATAGTTTTTCATGTTTGTTGGATGTGAAAATTATCATAACTGTAGTATTACTTTGCTACAACATATTGTTTTGACTTTATTATGACTTAAGCTCTGAATATATTTAAAAACCGAGACGACGGAAAATGTCAATTTGCGCCACCTGGCGGTCATTTCACGAATTATTTTGAAATGCTCCTGGTTTATTTTGGCCGCTGCCGCTTTCCACGGCGGTGAGTGCGACGGTAATGAGCAGTCTGGTTGTCAACCCACTGAACCAACCAACTCTCTTCCCTTCCCTGTCATGGTCCCAACATTCAAAGTCCCTACTTTCACTCCTAAACTCTTGCCTTTCCTTTTCTCTCTCTGATTTCGAACACGCCTTCCTCCTCTCCTTTTTCGACCAACAGTAGCCCAATTTCCACCGGCACCCTGTAGGTCAACAGCACCGGTGGCGGTCGTTGTTAACCCGGGCCGCGACCGATCCGGTATGGAAATTATATTTCTGATTCGCATCATTGATTTGGCAAATGTTTTTACGTCGGATGCCCTTCCTGACACAACCCTCTGCATTTATCCAGACTTGGGACTGGCACAAGAAGATACTGGATTGCGCCCCGCCCATGGTTGCATTGATAATATACTGAGACTACCGTATATAAAAAATTTTATTCTAATGTATACTTTCTGTACATTTGTACCATGATTATTTCGAGCATATATTTTTTAAATATACCAAAAATACATTGAAAAACAATGTTTAAATAAGTATACTTTGGAAATTAGACCAACCTTTCACTTAAAGTATGTTTTACAATAATATATTTTTAGAAAGTGTACTTGTAAGATTTTATAATATTGTAAGACATTGTAATCTAATAAGGAGATTCCTGTGCCTTGAGAACAGACCCCTCACTGTACTTTCTTATGCCTTATGTGGTAACACCTTCTACATCCTGTATCCAGACGAGGATACATCCAAATGGCTGTTGTCTGCTAGAACCCTTTTGTTTAATCAGGAGAATGCAAATGTATCTCCTCTCACCTGTCTGTCTCCGGGTCTCTCTGTGAATGACATGTTAATGACTTTTGATGTTTTGATGTAGCACCGTTTAAATCTGCTCTCTTTGCTGAGAAAAAACAGAGATCTTCCGACATCATGCCTGCGTGTGTGTGATTGTCTCTCCCGGTCGATCGGGCCCGGACCGGTAAGTGTATCAAGGTGCGGCAGACACAACAAGAAATAACTCTTATTCTTTAAGCTTAAAAACTTAGCTCGGACACATTTCTTCTTCATTACATAGTAACAGTACTATGATACAATTATTTTGAAATATATATAAAAAATATTTTTAAAGTTTAATTAAAAAAAAATGGTAAAAGCCTGATGTTAGTATGCTTTTTATATATTAACTGATGGTATAACTTTTTGCTAGTATATTTGCAATGTACCATCGAAGATTTCAATATATTTGTAATACACTAAAGTGTTTTTTTTTCCAGTGGGGTGGTCAACGATTGTGTATAGAGTTCCCACAAAAAAGAAAAAAAGTTATCTGTGCATTATTCAAGGAACAGCGTTCCACTTGCTAAATGTTCACTGGAACAATTGCCCAAGTGAAAAAAGTATGCTAAGTATATTCAATTCTAGCATGCCAAAGCAAACTTACTGTACGTGTACTTGCTCCAGACTAATGACTAGTATACTAAGTTTGCTATTTTGGAATAACAGGGCTACAGGGTGATAGTCATTGAGGGAAGCAGGATGTGGTTTCTTTGGAACAGGAACAATGATGAAGCATGTGGGGATCACCGACTGAGATAAAGAGATGTTGAATATCTCAGTGAACACAGGTGCTAGCTGGTCTGCGCAGACTCTGAGAATACAACCTGAGATGCCGTCTGGTCCTGCTGCTTTCCTGGTGTTCACTCTCTTGAAGGCTTTCAAAATCTGCTCATTCTCAGAAATATTCCACGTGACCAGGCACTAGTTCACCAGCAGCACTAGTTAATGTCTAGACAGACTCTTACAGTACAACTCTAACGATTATCATGTCCATTCTGGTGACTGCCTCAAAGGATAACATCACTGTCAAAAATCAACTCTCCAAAAAGCGGCACTGTCAAAAGACGTACTATGACAAGTCCAGCAAAGCTCTCCGCCCGCTCTTATAAGGTGAGGTGGTGAGACTTGCAACTTTCAAAGGCTGTGACCGAATTGGACTCGTCCAGCGTCTCTCTGTGATGAACCAAGATCATATCTTCTGGAAACAGAAAGGAAAGAAAACAGATGAAACCCGAAAACATATCCTTCCTATCGCACAACAGAACATTTAAAATTAGGAATAACTGTCAAAGTTAAAGAAGGAGGATGTAGAACAGGTTAATGTTCTGTTGCTTTAAATCTAGATGCACCAAGTTCATAGAACTCACCTTAATGCACGCGTGAGTTAAGTTAAAAATAAGTTCATGCTGAATGTATAACTGCTGCATCTCAATCAGTAAACGGTTGTTTTAAAAAGTAATTCCTGCCTGCCTATCTTCATTCCACAGAGAGACTGCGAGTTCAGAGGCTAAGGCTGCTGCCTGTCACGAACGCAGGCAGAACGATATGAATCCAAGTGCGGATACTGACTATATAGAGATGTGGGGGGCGTGGTCAGGGGCATGAGCAAGGGTCGAATGCCGTGAGTCCGTCAGCGAAGCGTCTAAAGCAAAAACACGAGACGAGAGCCGTAGTCAAAAAGAGGAAGCATAAGGTCAAAACCGGGAAATCAAAAGGGCAGGCGAACAATCCAAATCGGCAAGCAGAAAATCAAAAACGAGAAAAAACAAAGCGAGGTCGTAACATGAAAGCAGAGAAAAGAAAACGCGAGAGAATCGAGGTATAACACACACACACACAATAATCCAGCGATCTGAGCAGCGCGCCGCGCATGGAATGAGGGAATGGAGTCAGGGAATGAGAAACAGCTGAGCAGACGGGGCGGAAACTGGGGCGTGAGAGCGCACGTGATGGCTAGACAAAAACATGAGCGCGTGGGGGAGTGACAGCGTGGGAAAAAAACGGCCGACAGACCGTGACTCGTGACAGTACTCCCCCCCTTACGAACGCCTCTGGGCGTTAGGACGGGGAGCCTCAGGGAAACGTTTCTGAAAATCTGAGATTAGCTTGGGGTCTAGGATGAACTTGGCGGGGATCCAGCTTCTCTCCTCAGGGCCATAGCCCTCCCAGTCCACCAGGTACTGAATGCCTCTACCTCGGCGACGAGCTTTCAGGAGGCGGCGGACAGTGTAGGCTTCACCACCGTCAATGATACGGGGAGGAGGCAGAGGGTGGGTGGGGAGACTTAATGGGCATGAGATGAGGCGACGTAGCTGGGACACGTGGAATGTGGGATTTATTCGTCGCATCGTAGAGGGAAGTAGAAGTCTGACCGCGCAGGGGTTGACAATCCTGGTTATGGTGAAGGGGCCGATGTAACGGGGTGAGAGTTTGCGGGACAGGGTCTTAAGAGGGAGGTCTCTGGTGGAGAGCATGACTCTCTGCCCTATCCTGTACTTGGGGACCTGAGAGCGTCTACGGTCTGCTTGCTCCTTGTAAATTCTGCCTTGTCGTAGCAGCGTCCTTCTGGCTTGGGTCCAGGTCCTCCTACAGCGGCGAATGAAGGCTTGGGCAGAGGGGACGCTGACCTCCTCTTCCTGAGAGGGGAACAAGGGTGGTTGGTAGCCCAGGCAGCACTGGAAGGGGGACAGCCCAGTAGACGAAGAGACTAGGGAGTTGTGAGCGTATTCGACCCAGGGCAGGAATCTGCTCCACGAGGTGACATCCCGGTAGGTCATGCACCTCAGGGCGATCTCGAGGGCTTGATTCTTCCTCTCCGTCTGCCCATTGGATTGAAGGTGGAAACCTGATGACAGGCTTGGGGTGGCTCCAATGAGCTTACAAAATGCCTTCCAGAACTGAGAAGTGAACTGTGGGCCCCGATCAGACACAGTGTCCTTGGGCAGGCCGTGGAGCTTAAATACGTGATTGATCATGAGCTCTGCAGTCTCCTTGGCGGACGGAAGTTTTGGTAGGGGGATAAAGTGAGCAGCTTTAGAGAACCGTTCAACCACGGTCATGATGCAGGTGTGGCCGGTGGAGGGGGGTAGACCGGTGACGAAGTCCAGGGCGATGTTGGACCAGGGGCGATGAGGGATGGGCAGGGGTCTGAGGAGGCCAGCTGGGGCCGTGTTGACATGTTTGGATCTTATGCAGACATTGCATGCTGCAACAAAGCGGGAGACGTCATCCTTGAGGGTGGATCACCAAAACCGCTGCTGGGCTAGTGCCAGAGTTCTGGCCGTGCCTGGGTGGCAAGCGAGCTTGGAACTGTGGGCCCACTCCAGGACCTGAGAGCGCAGAGCGAGGGGAACGAAGAGACGGTTAGGAGGCACATTGCTTGGGCTTGGTCCATGGGATAGGGCTTCCTTGACGCTGGTTTCGATATCGAGCTCGGCCACGGCGAGGAGGCAGGGGGGTGGCAAAATAGTCTCACATGGGGCAGGGTCTTGGGTGGTCGAAAATATTCTTGAAAGCGCATCCGGCTTGGTGTTCTTAGACCCTGGTCGGTAGGAGAGGGTAAAGTTGAACCTGGCAAAGAACAGGGACCACCGGGCCTGACGAGAGTTGAGCCTCTTGGCGCTCCGTAGATACTCGAGGTTCTTGTGATCGGTCCATACCAGGAATGGGACCTCCGTTCCCTCCAGCCAGTGTCTCCATTCCTCCAGTGCTAACTTGATGGCTAAGAGTTCACGATCTCCGATGCCGTAATTGCTCTCAGCAGGGGTTAGGCGGTGGGAGAAGAAGGAGCAGGGGTGCAGCTTATTATCTCTGTTGGATCTTTGTGAGAGGATGCCTCCTACTCCGGTGCTGGAGGCGTCGACTTCTACGATGAACTGCCGTGACGGATCTGGGATGTTGAGGATAGGGGCGGAGGTGAACCGTTTCTTCAGCTCGCTGAAGGCTTTTTCGGATTCCAAGTTCCAGCAGAATTGGGTTTTGGTAGAGGTTAGAGCTGTTAGAGGGGCGGCGATGGAGCTGTAGCCTCGGATAAACCGACGATAAAAGTTAGCAAAGCCTAAGAACCTCTGGAGTTCATGTCGAGAAGTAGGGGTGGGCCACCTAGTGACCGCTTCGAGTTTAGCAGGTTCCATCTCGATGCCCTTGGGGCTGATGGTGAATCCGAGGAACGTGGTGGCTGTGGTGTGGAACTCGCACTTCTCAGCCTTGATGAACAAGTTGTTCTCCAGGAGTCTCTGCAGTACCTGCCTGACATGATGTTGGTGTTCTTCTGGGTTGTGAGAAAAGATCAGGATGTCGTCGAGATAGATGAATACGAATGAGTTAAGGAAATCCCTGAGGACGTCATTGATTAAGGCTTGAAACACTCCGGGGGCATTAGTAAGTCCAAAGGGAACCACCAGATACTCATAATGTCCAGTTGGCGTATTAAAAGCTGTTTTCCACTCATCCCCTTCCCGAATGCGAACAAGGTGATAGGCGTTGCGCAGATCTAGCTTAGTGAAGGTGCTGGCCCCCTGAAGGAGTTCGAAGGCAGTAGACATTAGAGGAAGGGGGTATCGGTTCTTAATGGTGATGTTGTTAAGGCCCCTATAATCAATGCACGGACGAAGGGAACCATCTTTCTTGCCTACGAAGAAGAATCCCGCCCCTGCCGGAGAGGAAGAGGGGCGGATGATTCCTGCGGCCAGCGATTCCGTGATGTACTGGTCCATGGCTTGGCGTTCTTTGGGCGACAGTGAGTAAAGACGGCCCTTGGGGGGGGAGGTGCCTGGGAGGAGGTCAATGGCGCAGTCGTATGGTCGGTGGGGGGGAAGAGAGACTGCACGTGATTTACTGAACACAGTCCTGAGGTCATGGTATTCTGGGGGAACATGGGTGAGGTCCGATGGCTCCTTTGTGGGGACTGGGTCGAGGCAGGGCGTAGTGGCGGCGCGTAAACATGACGTGGAGCATGATGGACTCCAGGCTACGATCGAGTTCCTGACCCAATCAATGTGCGGATTGTGTTGGGTTAACCAGGGGAGGCCTAGGACGACCGTGGCATGTGACCCCTCCATGATGAACAGCGACGTTTGTTCTGAGTGATTGCCGGACACCTTTAGGCCAATGAGAGGGGTTCTGTGGGTGATGGGTGGGAGTGGACTCCCGTCGAGGGCCTGGACTTTGAGGTGGTTCTCCAAGGGCAGCGCAGGAATACCCAGGGTCTCGGCTGAAGCCGCATTCAGCAGGTTACGATCCGAACCCGAGTCGACCAGTGCCTGCACTAGGTGGGTCTGTCGCTCATGGATGAGGAAGATGGGAAGCAGATGACGTTGGTCTGGGAGCCTTCTTGGAGTCTCGCCCTCTAGTGCTCCCAGCTGAACTAGAGGGCGCCCCCCTTTTACTGGACAGTTCTTCAGCAGGTGTCCTGATTTCCCACAGTAGAAGCAGGCCCCCTCCACCTGCCGGCGGTGACGCTCCTCTGGGGTGATGCGGGTTCTGCCCAGTTGCATGGGATCCTCCTGGGGTTCAACTCGTGGAGGTGGGGGTCGCGGTAGTGCCCTGGGAGGAGAAAATCGGGCTGACCTACGAAGACGGAGACGGGCATCTACTCGACCAGCCAGGTTCGCAAGCTCTTGGAGCGACGAGGGAAGCTCTCGCGAGATTAGCTCATCTTGGAGCTTCTCTGTCAGACCCTCCAAAAAGACGTCGCATAACGCTCGGTTATTCCAACCACTGGGGAGGGCCAGGGTCTGGAACTCAATGGCATATTCATAGGCCGAGCGCGAGCCCTGGCAAAGATTCAGCAGTTTTCGGCCCGCCTCCCTGCCATGGCAAAACACCAAACACCCTCTTCATCTCTCTGGCGAAGTCTCCGTAATTGGAACAGCAGGGGTCGTGTGCATCCCAAAGCGCGGTGCTCCATTCACGGGCGCGTCCTGACAGGAGTGTGATGACGTAAGCCACCTTAGATCGTTCGGTGGAAAAGGCGGAGGCTTGGAGCTCGAAGATCAGGGAACACTGAGATAAGAAGGAGCGACAGGTGCCTGGATCTCCCTCGTAGGTGGGAGGAGCGGGGAGGCGTGGTTCCTGTGGCGCATGTGAGCTTGCTCCTTGCGGTAGGGAGAGTTGGAGTCTCTGAAGCTGAGACGTGACGTCGGCGAGAGACTGCTTGGTGCTGAGCAGTTCCTGTTGGTGAGTACCGAGTAGGGCACCTTGACTTTCCAATGCCGCTCTCATATGGTCAGAAGCCGCTGGATCCATAGCTGGCTGGATTATTCTGTCACGAACGCAGGCAGAACGATATGAATCCAAGTGCGGATACTGACTATATAGAGATGTGGGGGGCGTGGTCGGGGGCGTGAGCAAGGGTCGAATGCCGTGAGTCCGTCAGCGAAGCGTCTAAAGCAAAAACACGAGACGAGAGCTGTAGTCAAAAAGAGGAAGCGTAAGGGCAAAACCGGGAAATCAAAAGGGCAGGCGAACAATCCAAATCGGCAAGCAGAAAATCAAAAACGAGAAAAAACAAAGCGAGGTCGTAACATGAAAGCAGAGAAAAGAAAACGCGAGAGAATCGAGGTATAACACACACACACAATAATCCAGCGATCTGAGCAGCGCGCCGCGCATGGAATGAGGGAATGGAGTCAGGGAATGAGAAACAGCTGAGCAGACGGGGCGGAAACTGGGGCGTGAGAGCGCACGTGACGGCTAGACAAAAACATGAGCGCGTGGGGGAGTGACAGCGTGGGAAAAAAACGGCCGACAGACCGTGACTCGTGACAGCTGCCTGTTGATGCGTTTCATAAACTCTTGATTTCTGAGTGTTACCTGCCGCAGCAAGTTTTTAACTGCGACGAGACAGGGCTTTTTGGAAAAAAATGCCAAAGGGGGGGCGCTCTTGCATGGCAATGGAGTAGGACGTGTTTGGCTCGTGCTCTCGCCGAACTCTTGTTTTTTTATATAATAAGCGCTTTATTTTACAAAATAGTACAACAAATTTGATATGATTTACTCTCTGAAACAAGGGGGAAATTAATATGCGGGTCAATGGCGGAAAAATTACGCAAATATAAATACGACGCATCATCCAACACTAGGCCCAACGTCGCCTCGTCTTCGTGTTCCACCGTCACCCGGTCTCGAGCAACACCACCCCCTCCGGGCAGTCCAGAGAAAATGGATGCTGAGGCCTTGAAATCCGAGATTCTTCGCTCATTAAAAGAAGACATCTCGGCAGTAATTAAGGCTGAACTAAAAAACGCGCTTGCCGATGATTTCAACGCCCTTAAAAACGAGATACAATCCGTTAAAAGGGAAATTATAAATAATGCGGCGGCGTTTCACTCGGAAATCGAACAAATGAAGACCGTGATACAGGAGGTGGAGGGCGGCCTTTCAACGTGGTCGGACGAGGTGACGACTTTAAAATCTGTGGTCACTTGTTTAAAAACAGAGGTAGCTGAGCTAAGAGGGAAATGCGAGGACATGGAGGGTAGGATGAGAAGGTGTAATATCAGGATAGTGGGGGTCGCTGAGACGGAGGGATCGAGCTCTACTGTGTTTGTGTCGAGGCTGCTGAAACAAACACTACAAATGGAGAAGGATGTGCTTGTGGACCACTCGCATAGAATTCAGGCTCCAAGAAGATCGGATGGAAAACCGCGTGTCATCATGGCGAAACTTCACTACCACCAAGACTGTGTCGAGGTATTGAGCCGAGCGCGCGCTCGGGCTCCGCTGACATTTAACGGAGAATCGGTCGCCATTTTCCCGGATTATACTGCGAGTGTTGCCAAGGCCAGAGCTGCGTTTACCGAGGCTCGGAAATTACTGCGGAATCGTCAGGGTGTCCGGTTTGGCATTCTATACCCAGCCCGTTTACGTGTTTCACATGACGGAACAGAAAAGGTGTTTACAGATGCAGAGGAAGCCATGAGGTATATCAGGAAGAACATTATCCCCGCAGAGCCCTGAAAATGTTGCAAACACTTAACTTCTATTCGTCTATACCGTCTTCCAGCCTAGACCGCGCTTCAGTGGAGCAGTGACCTTTTGTTTTTAGCTCCTCCTAGAGGGCGTACAAGGTACTATTCAGTCATGAGCAGGAGACTTTCTACTGATAACACTGACATGACAATATTTACTTAATAGTCTCGCTGCTCATGGAAACATCACTGCCTCTATTGTTGGTGTACCGTTAAGGTTTCCATCTCTACTTTTAACCTTTTTTGGTTTATCTATCTTACTGTTATTATTATTATTTTATATCTTTTAATTAATGGTGTGACTCTTCCTCAACTCTGAGCTTGTATTGCTTAGTTGCATCTTAAGAGAAGCGTTTAATATCTTTGTCGGTGTTAATAGGCTTACTTTAATTTACTTTTTTCCCCTATTGTTATTACCATTATTATTCTTACTGTTATTACTATGTTATTCCGCAGATTTTACGACATATCATAATGCGCTTTTTGAGTTACTTTTGTATGGTGGGTTTGGCGGGAGCGTGAGCTGTTGGCTCTGTAGAGCTCCCAACGCAAACACTTAATGTGTGGATTAGTTTTTGCAGGGTATTTTGTTCACCATGTTCGTGTAGGTGATAGGGGGGAGCGGGGAGGGGGTTTATTGGGTTTTTTTTTTGTTTGTTTCTTTTTTTTTTTTTTTTTTTTTTTCCTACCAGACTTATTCTGTCAGATGTCCATGTCAATTTACACTTGTTTTCAAGTTGCTTTTATGGATTTCATTTATATAAACACTTCCCCTTAAGATGACAACTACCAAAACTTCCAAAGTGCTGGATGGCTGCTCAGTTAATTTCGTGAGCTGGAATGTTAAGTCACTTAACCATCCAGTGAAACGTAAAAAGATATTTGCACATTTAAAACAACTTGATGCAGACATCGCATTTCTTCAGGAGACTCATTTACGTTCAACAGATCATTTCCGGCTTAGAGGGAGTTGGGTGGGACAGATGTATCATTCCAATTTCCATTCAAAAGCTAGAGGGGTGGCCATACTCATTAAGAAAAACACGCCATTCACTATGACTAGTGTAGAGGCCGATTCCTTGGGGCGATATGTTATTGTGGTGGGTCAGCTTTATTCCCTACCAGTCATCCTGGCCAATATTTATGCACCAAACTGGGATAACCCTGCATTCTTTTCAAACCTTTTCTCTCGGCTACCAGATATATCATCACACCACCTTATTCTTGGTGGCGACACGAATTGTGTCCTCTCCCCCGTTTTAGACCGTAGCTCGTCCAAAAAAGCTCCACTTTCTAAATCAGCACGTTCAATTAAACTTTTTCTTAAATCGTATGGTATAGCTGACGTTTGGCGGTTTCGTAACCCTACTTCCAGAGAATATTCCTTCTTTTCCTCTGTTCATAAGACCTTTTCCCGCATAGATAATTTTTTTCTAGACAAGAGACTTCTTCCTTCTATCACCAAGTGTCATTACGGAGCTATAGTTATATCTGATCATGGTCCCTTAATTATGAAAATGCGTATCCCCGATATACAGTCCAGCTACCGTCCCTGGAGGTTCAACTCTCTACTTCTATCAGAGGAAGCTTTTATTGAATTCATTTCCTCTGAGATTACATTATTCCTTGAGATCAACCAAACACCAGGGATGTCCTCTTCAACTATATGGGAATCACTTAAGGCATATTTACGAGGCCAGATAATTTCATATTGCGCAAGGAAGAATAAAAATGACACTGCACGCCTTAAAGAACTGGCTGATGAGATACTGGAGCTAGATGGACTGTATAGTTACCTACCCTCTGCAGACACAATGAAAAAGCGTATACTTTTGCAGACTGAGTTTGATCTCCTGTCAACAAGGCAGGCTGAATATCTTATTTCTAAGTCAAGACATATGTCCTATGAGCATGGAGATAAGGCTGGGCGAACACTTGCTCATCAGCTAAGACAAAGGACTGCCAATCAGTCCATCCCTGTAATTAACAATGAGCAAGGCTTAAAAAATACTGATAGCCTTAAAATTAATGCATGTTTCCAAAATTTTTATCAGTCACTATATACTTCCGATTCATGTGTCGATACTCTCTCTCTGGAGGACTTTTTCAATAATATACATATCCCTTCTGTGGATCCGGTGACGGTTGCTGAATTGGAAGAAAATCTCACGGCGGAAGAGATAGCTTCAGCAATTAGATCTATGCAGAGTGGCAAGTCACCGGGACCGGATGGTTTCCCAACAGATTTCTTTAAAAAATTTTCAGAGCAGCTTTCCCCATTATTGTTGTCAGTTTTTGAAGAGTCACTCTCGGTAAAATCTCTACCACCAACCATGCGTCAGGCAGTTATCTCATTAATCCTTAAAAAAGACAAGAACCCTCTTGAGTGTAGCTCATTTCGTCCAATTTCCCTTCTTAATACTGATGCCAAAGTGCTTGCTAAAGTCCTTGCGCGACGTTTAGAAGGGGTGTTGCCCTCCATCATATCACCTGACCAAACAGGGTTTATTAAGAATCGTTATTCCTTTTTTAACATCAGACGACTTTTGAATATTCTTTACGGCCCCTCTCCACCTGGCACACCGGAGGTAGTTCTCTCACTGGATGCGGAAAAGGCATTTGACCGTGTGGAATGGGGTTATCTTTTTAATACTCTGGAGAGATTTGGATTTGGTCATAAGCTTATATCATGGATAAAACTTTTATATACGTCTCCATTAGCCGCTGTGCGTACTAATAACAGCATATCTGCTTATTTTGAGCTTCAACGTGGCACGAGGCAGGGATGCCCTCTGTCTCCACTTCTATTTGCAGTCGCAATGGAACCACTTGCTTTGACTTTGAGACAAAGAGCCGATATCCAGGGAATTCGACGGGCAGGATTGGAACATAAGGTTTCACTTTATGCAGACGACATGTTATTATACTTGTCACAGCCCCTGACAAATTTACCCAAGTTAGTCACTCTACTTACAGAGTTTGGCAAAATATCTGGCTATAAAGTTAATATCCAGAAAAGTGAACTAATGCCTGTTGGTGATGGGGTCAGTCTGTCATCTTTAAGCTCAATTCCTTTTAAAATTAGCCCTAAAAAATTTAAATATCTTGGGATTTGGGTTACGCATGATCATAAAGACTTGTTCGGAGCCAATTATCCACCTCTCTTATCCAATCTAAAACAAGATCTTGAGCGTTGGGACCACCTCCATCTTTCATTGGGTGGAAGAATTAATACAATAAAAATGAGTGTATTGCCCAAGTTTCTGTATATTTTTCAGTGCCTTCCGTTATTCTTAACAAAATCTTTCTTTTCCAAATTAAATAATCATATTTCAACCTTTATTTGGAACAAAAAAACACCAAGAATTAAAAGAAGTATACTGCAGAGACCTCGTGCAAAAGGAGGGATGGCACTTCCAAATTTCATGTACTATTACTGGGCAGCCAATATAAGAGCACTGATGTTCTGGTTGAACAATGACATTAATCCCCCTGTATGGACAATTCTGGAGGCGGCCTCAGTTAGACCCACCTCTCTAATAGCATTATTGTGTTCTAAAATACCACTTGTTCAACCAATCTCTAGTCTGACCTCTAATCCAGTTGTTAAACATTCAGTTAAAATCTGGAATCAATTCAGAATATCGTTTTCTCTTAAAGAATTACCGCAGGCTGCCCCGATTGCTGAAAATTACATGTTTGTTCCATCTATGATGGATGATGCTTTTAAAATTTGGGCTAGAAATGGATTGATCTCATTGTCTGAACTTTATATTGATGGAAATTTTGCATCCTTCGAACAGTTAGTACAGAAATACAACATTCCTAAATCACACTTTTATAGGTATTTGCAGCTTCGGAATTTTGTGGCATTGAATTCTAATAATTTCCCATCATGCCCTCCACTTTCTTTATTAGATTCAATATTTGAATGTAAATCAGTCCAAAAACAAACCATACGTAGGATCTATGAAATGCTCAATGTGTATGAAGCAACACCCTTAGACTTACTCAGGAATAAATGGGAGACAGATTTAGATGAACCAATTTCAGAGGAAATCTGGCACAAAATAATACAGGGAATTTTTTCATCATCCATTTGCCTTAGACATGCTGTAATACAATTTAAGATTGTGCATCGTCTACACTGGTCAAAAGTTAGACTTTCTAAGATTAAAACTGATATAGACACCACATGTGACAGATGCAGACAGGCTCCTGCAACTCTGCTGCATATGTTCTGGACTTGTCCAAGACTCTACATGTTCTGGACCAAGATTTTCGATACTTTTTCTGGAATATTTGGAGAGATAGTAGAGCCGACTCCATTTGTAGCATTGTTTGGTGTGCCTCCAGAAAACAAAGGAAAATTTTTTGACCAAAGGAAAATTAAAATATTGGCCTTCTGTTCCCTTTTAGCTAGGAGATTAATTCTGACTAAATGGAAAGACCCGGATCCACCAACATTTAGCCACTGGATAAGGGAAGTGATGTACTGCCTTAAATTGGAGAAAATTAGGTATACAGTTAAAGGGTCTACTGACACATTTTATGATATTTGGCAGCCTTTCTTAACTTTTGCTGAGGGCCTGAACGCAGATATTATTGTACTGTAAAGGAAGTGTGTGGGGAAGATTACTTACTTATTTACTTATTATTTTATTTAATTGAAAAAAATTTTATGGACATGTGATTGTTATGGCATCCTTGTGTTTGTCTGGTGCTGGGGGGGATGGGGGGGTTGGTTTTTGTGTTCTCTTTTGTTGTGTTTTCTTGTGTTTTTTTTTCTGTATAGTTTGAAAATAAATAAAAAAACTTTGATCAAAAAAAAAAAAAAAAAAAAAAAAAAAAAAAAAATGCCAAAGAGGACCTCATTACAGATGAAGGGAATGCATTGCCTGGTCACAAGCCTATGAAAGATTATTAATGCTATTGTTTTGTGATAATGCAAGCGGGGATTTAAAAATCAAGCCCCTGCTTGTGTATTATTCTGAACATCCATGAGCTTTTAAGAAACGCAAGGTGCAGAAGAGCCAGTTGAATGTTTTGTGGAGGTCCAACAGCAAGGCTTGGGTCACTCATACCCTGTTTGTGGAGTGAATCAGTGAGGTTTTCGGTCCTGAGGGTTCGAATCCCTAACTTCAAATGAGATTAAGGATGTGTGACAATGTGAGAAACTGTGCAAAATTTTTGTAGAAAATCACTACCAGAATAAGGCTGTAGCAATGCGCGCAATCAGTCTGTTTAATGACAATGCAATGTTTAAATTCCATGAGATTCTCAAAAGGAGGCAAAAGCAGTTGTCATCCTGGTAAGAGTTACCCAAAAAGAGAAAGAGGCTGGTGAGCCAACAGACAGCAGTATAATATTCATAGTGAGGGTCTTTAATTAATTAATTAATTAATTATATTTATACATTAAAATTGCAGCTTATTTTGTTTTACTTTTAAAAGTGCAGGTTCCTTTGTTTTATTTTTATTCTATATTTTGTATATATTGGATAATTTTATAATAAAAATTTTTTGGTTGTGGAAAGAATTATCTGTTTGCATTATTTCTTATGGGACAATCGCCTTCAAATTATGCTCTTAAACCAAGGTTTGATTGTATTCAGGAGACCAGCTCAGCACTTATCATTATGAGCTGCTAAACCTCCTTCAGATAAAGAACAAAGAATAAACATAAATTTCCTTTTTGTTTCTTATTCCATCACACTGTATTATATTCTTTTAATAACATTTACAGTTAAGCTACTACACTATATAATGTGCTAGTCTTCATTTCAGTGTATGATGACCTAAACTGTTCTCAATTCCTCTTCCCTTTCCACATAGAAACAGCAATGACTCATTCAGTCATTCAAGCGATATCAATACCGCTTTATTCTTTGTACAGGGTTGCGGGGGCCAGAAGCCTATATCAGGAGACTTCAGGCACCCTGGATGGGGTGCCAATCAATCACAGGTCAAACATGCATACACATACTCACACGCTCATTCACACACTACAGAGAATTTGGGAAAGCTGATTAGTCTAATCTGCATGTCTTTAGACTGTGGAGGGAAACTGAAATACCCGAAGGAAACCCACCAAGCATGGGAAGAACATGCGATCTCTATGCACACAGACCCAAGGGGGTAGTCAAGGCGACGATGCTAACAATTACACCACCATGCCACCTAGGACAGATATTATTCCCAGATAGCAGAACAACATTGAATCATCGTTGAATCAACATTAAAGCATCAACCAACTTGTCATTGAATCAATGTTGAAATTTCAATGTTAAACGTTGATTTTTCATCAGGTTTGCACCTTGAAATAATGTTATTTCAATGATGAAAAATAGATCAAGATGGGCATAAAATCAATGTTTGTTCAACGTAAATTCAATCACTTATTTTACATTGAATCAACATTGAATCAACATTGAAACAATTATAGTTTAGTCTTGCTTTATGAACAGCAAGATTCTATGACAGTAAATCATGTCCGTTTTGATTTATTTCTTTAAATCAGAGACCATGTAGGGCTGAAAAGCTTTTTTTTTTTTTTTTTTTTATAAACAAAAAGTCAGTAACTCAACATCCTTCAGTTTACATGTAAACATATTTATTTATTTATGCTCCATACCCATTTAAACAGGAAATAACATCACAATTACAATAAAACAACTATATAATAAAACACACTACAACTTACATACAAATTATTATAAACTGGATGACAATATGACTTTTTAGAAGAGAACTATTAGAAGAGATTGTTAATTCTGAATTCATAAAACAGAATCTAACTGCCAAGAGAAGAGACTGGAAAACTATAATATAAAAATGGCAGCCTGCCTCAGCAAAATTCAGTCAAATGCAAATAGAAACAACCAAGTCAGAAACACAACAGATGACTGAAACATTATTCGTAAGTTGAAATGTATTTACTCAGCAAAACAGATAATAAGACATAAAGCTGAACTTATGGTTTTCCACCATGAGCAATTCCCCCCAGCCGTTCTGGGGCATAACGAAGCCATTTCTGAACTGTTGAAGCAAAGAAACTCTGTGGCCTCCTTTTCTTCAGCTTTCAGCTGTTGTTGTAGTAGTGCATCTAAAGAATGAAAAACAAACAAAAGGTTAGAACTATACAATGCTCTAAAAACTTGGAGTGGTAGTTGTTTATGAATGACAGAAGGTGGGTCCTAAATTTTTGGAAATGTGACTTTTACAAATGTACAGATATGCAACATATGTTTTGAAATGTCCTACAATCTTCCATAGATACAAAATGCACACATTAGATTTTTTTTAATATACAGGTCCTTCTCAAAAAATTTGCATATTGTGATAAAGTTCATTATTTTCTGTAATGTACTGATAAACATTAGACTTTCATATATTTTAGATTCATTACACACAACTGAAGTAGTTCAAGCCTTTTATTGTTTTAATGTTGATGATTGTGGCATACAGCTCATGAAAACCCAAAATCCCTATCTCAAAAAATTTGCATATTTCATCCGACCAATAAAAGAAGTGTTTTTAATACAACAATAGTCAACCTTCATATAATTATGTTCAGTTCTGCACTCAATACTTGGTCGGGAATCCTTTTACAGATTCTTGTGTCTCTCAACTTTCTCTTCACAATATCCCACAGATTCTCTATGGGGTTCAGGTCAGGAGAGTTGGCAGGCCAATTGAGCACAGTAATACCATGGTCAGTAAACCATTTACCAGTGGTTTTGGCACTGTGAGCAGGTGCCAGGTCGTGCTGAAAAATGAAATCTTCATCTCCATAAAGCTTTTCAGCAGATGGAAGCATGAAGTGCTCCAAAATCTCCTGATAGCTAGCTGCATTGACCCTGCCCTTGATAAAACACAGTGGACCAACACCAGCAGCTGACTGTGGGTACTTGACACTGGACTTCAGGCATTTTGGCATTTCCCTCTCCCCAGTCTTCCTCCAGACGCTGGCACCTTGATTTCCGAATGACATGCAAAATTTGCAACCTGTAGCCCATTTCCTGCACACGCCTGTACACGGTGGCTCTGGATGTTTCTACTCCAGACTCAGTCCACTGCTTCCGCAGGTCCCCCAAGGTCTGGAATCGGTCCTTCTCCACAATCTTCCTCAGGGCCCGGTCACCTCTTCTCGTTGTGCAGCGTTTTCTGCCACACTTTTTCCTTCCCACAGACTTCCCACTGAGGTGCCTTGATACAGCACTCTGGGAACAGCCTATTCGTTCAGAAATGTCTTTGTGTCTTACCCTCTTGCTTGAGGGTGTCAATGATGGCCTTCTGGACAGCAGTCAGGTCGGCAGTCTTACCCATGATTGCGGTTTTGAGTAATGAACCAGGCTGGGAGTTTTTAAAAGCCTCAGGAATCTTTTGCAGGTGTTTAGAGTTAATTAGTTGATTCAGATAATTAGGTTAATAGCTCGTTTAGAGAACCTTTTCATGATATGCTAATTTTTTGAGATAGGGATTTTGGGTTTCCATGAGCTGTATGCCACAAGCATCAATATTAAAACAATAAAAGGCTTGAACTATTTCAGTTTGTGTGTAATGAATCTAAAATATATGAAAGTCTAATGTTTATCAGTACATTACAGAAAATAATGAACTTTATCACAATATGCTAATTTTTTGAGAAGGACCTGTATGTGTTATTTCACAATCTGCAAATGTTGTCCTACAATGTACATATTCAATGCTATGAAAACAAATATACTTAATGTAACAATGTAGTCTTTTATGTCCAAAAAAAAAAAAAAAAAAAAAACCTGTAGGACCAAAAAAATAAATAAATAAAAAAAAATAAAAAATCAATCCGTGGCGACGGTTTTGCAATTTGTCCCCCGCACTCACAAATACTTAAACTGTTCCCTCAGTTTAACAAATTGTGGCCACGGATTAACAAACTGTATGCACAAATTTCCAATCCGTACGCTCAGATACCGTACTGTTTGCATATTTATTCTTAACATGAAGACTTATTTTGGTGATTTTATTATAAGCTTTTTACCCAGAGTTAGATGCATGCTGCACTGTTAATGTTATTATTAAATAACGCCTATTATTACATTGCATTTAGTTTGAGAGCAAAGTACTGTAATGACAACATAAACTGTACATTATTTGTTTTGCATTGCTTTTTACCTTCTCCTCAAACTCACACTGCATGATTTTCAAAGTCATCGGATCACCATTGTTTTCACACTGTACTATCTGTGGTAGCATTTAGTTGCTGCTGTGTTCACACTGCACAATGAATTGGCGACAGGAGATTACACACTGCATGACTTTACAATAGGAAGAATCGCCAACAACTCTGTCTGGTGTGCAAGCTACAGCCAAACGCACACAAGAAGTGATAAGGAAACAACGCAAGATCATGCTGACATTGTGGTCTATAATTCCTCGCCAAACAAACAATAATTAAAAAAAGATGACGTCCTTGTTTAAGATCCCATATGGTCAAAACTGAAATTTCATGGCTTTTTTCATGGTAAATGAGGTCTAGGGGCTATGTAACTACCATATAAGTTTCAAAACAGTCAATCCACAGTAGAATGCACACAGCTTGCATAAAGTAGCTCTGCCATTTCACGAGCTGCTGTGACGTCCAATCTACTCAGTCACCGCTTTCAGTCACCATCAACCACCATCCCACCCTTCTTTTGCCAAAACATCACGTCCATGCCATTGCTGAACAACAATAACATGAAAACAAGTCGAAAAAACGCTGTTCAGTCGATAGATGTCGAAACTACATCATTACACAGGCTTCCGAACAACATTAATATAAAAGACCATTGGCACGTCAGCTTCAGCATCTTTCACACAGCCATTCCATTAAACTTTAAAAATTTACATTAAAAATTTTATTTAATTAATAGAAGTTAATTGATAAAGAAAATCTATTTATGACATTATTTTTGACAGCATTATGATTATTTATTAAAACTTCAGACAACAATTAGTGCCACGAGGTTATTTGCAACACTACAGTATATGTTCTACAAAATAGAGGACTACACACCTTACAGCGCAATATAATGTGGCTTTAGAAGAGGAAAGGTAGGATTAAGAAGTGAGCAAGTGATGAATTAGTATTATAGGTCCCAAGCAGATACAGTAACAATAATGGGTGCTCTACCTTATGCAGTCTCCATTGATGGCTAATAAACATTGATACAAGTAGGTTATGGTTAAAGTTGTGAACTTATAAAGTCTTAAATGTTTTGTTTTCCCTTCTCAACGCATTATGCATTTACTCACCAATAATGGCTACCTTTTTAATTTGGTCCAGTCTCCAAGTCGAAGGTGCCCAGCAGCAGATTCCGTACCATGGCAGTAGCAGAGGTGGCAAGGCGGGCTGCTCTCCACACTTCTGCCTGGCAAAACACCCCAGAGCCCTTTATAACTTCAATTTGAAAAATTATTTCACATCACAATATTAATTTATTGGCAACTTTTAGAAACTTTTCATGTTTCATACTGATTCTTATGTTTAGCTTCCCAATAGTTAATAGGATTTTATGTATGAATGCAGATTAATGATAATCTGGACATTCTGGACATTTGTTTACATGCAGGGTAAAACTGCAACAGGAACAGTACAAAATAAAAACTGAAAAAAGACGGACATTCAGAGTAAAACAGTGCAAGATAAAAAAAAAAAAAAAAACTGTACAAAACATACATGCAGGGTAAGCATTGGTGGGAGCAATGTCCAAGCAGTGTAGAGAAATATTTCTGTACGGCTTCATTGTTTTGTGCTGTGTAGTATAGTATTGTAATAGCTGATCAGAGTGATCAACTCCCCATGTGCTGGTTGTACGCAGTCACAGGACATGGAAATGTCTTTGTAGTCCATGTACCTTGTAATTTCACCCTCATCTTCACCGCGTCTACTGTAAAGCAGAATGGATGGTAGAACAGGTAGATACTTCTCGTGTGTCCATCCACTTCACAAATACAAGAGGTCCATCTGAACGGAACTTGCGTGTCCTGATGTGAGGGGCTGGTGAAGGCAAGGGTGATGCAGACACATTCCTAAAAACAAATAAATAAAAAAATGTTAACCTATACTGTTCAGAGTAAATGGATGTGCAATTAATATGGATGCACAATATATACAGTACAGAGATGACCAAAAATGTATCCACACCTCAACATGAAAAATATACACCTCTCTTCTGTAGGTCACATGACAGCATCAATGATGGTGATAGATAATACTACACACTGCAGCCATAATTCAATTTGAGTTTTAAAAAACACCATCCACTGGACATTACACACATATTGAACACATTCTAAACAATTACATCTTATCAGGTATTTGTAAATACACGCTAAACAAAAGGGATTATATACATTTACACCAAAGAAATATTCATAAGCATCACTTAGCTACATAAGGCAGTATTTTAGCCACCTGGAACTAGCTTGTTTGTGCTAAATAACATTACCGATAGCAGTGTTATAAGCTAACCAAAATGGAGCCAAATACACATTAGCAACCATAATCTAAAGCTATCCAAAACAAGGTGAATATAAACATCTGTAAACTCCATAAGGCATTAGCTTAGCCACCGGGAAATATCATGTTTGTGTTACATGAGGCAGCATGCTAGCATGATTTAACTAAACTATATAAATGGCATTGAAAGCCAATGTGTCACACAAGCTGACAAGAGCTAGCTGTAGTGAGGAAAATATTTACTAATATTAGTTTAATATTATCAGAATACGAGTTATATAAGACTTAATAACTTACCCAGTGTAGCATGGGTCTATTCTCTGTTCAAAATGCTCCCGTTCGTCGTCGGAGTCACACAGTCTTCTTCTGAGGTAAATGTAAACTTTCCAGAACATTCTGAAGAGTTTCCTCGGATGTGTAAGCGCGTGCCATCTTCCAAAACGTGCTGAAAACTCACTGAATCGGAGTATTTTTAATCCTGTCTCTCTGCGTTTTTCATGCCGGTGTCCGGGGGCGTGGTCTAGTATGTAAATTACCCTGACTGATTTCAGTGTGATTGGCGTGTGGGCGTGTCCTGCCTCTGATTATTAGCATATAAGTGTGACAGAAATTCTGTGCCTCTCCTTGGTTTCATACGGATTACATAAACTGAGAATATTTGTTTTCAATGTGACTTGCATCATTTAAAAGTAGACATTTTAAGCTTTATATAGATATATTTCTCATTTCAGTTAATTTTAGTGACGTGTTTCAAAAAGATTTTCACGGAGACTGAGGTTTCATATATGTGCATATATCCTCATATACAGTATGTGGCCAATTAGGATTAGTTTTTTGCATTTTTTTTGTTAGTTCTTAGTTATTGTCTTGATAATAGAAAATATGAGCTAGGCATCATGTATGACAGTTGCCAAAGTGAGATATGAGCTAAAATGACCAGATCCTGCCATAGGAGACATATCTTGTATGTACATATACAGTAGGGCTTATATGTGGATATAAAGAAGCAATACAGGAGACCTATATGGCCTGTATATGCACATATATGCACCTCAATGTTGCCTACATGTGGCATATATACGCATATATGCAGCATATATACGCATATATGCAGCATATATATTATCATATATGTGCATATATACTGCATATAGGTTTCATATATGCGCATATATCCTCATATTTACATTTACATTTAGGCATTTGGCAGACGCTCTTATCCAGAGCGACTTACATTTTTATCTCATTATACATCTGAGCAGTTGAGGGTTAAGGGCCTTGCTCAAGGGCCCAACAGTGGCAACTTGGTGGTTGTGGGGTTTGAACCTTAGTCCAATGCCTTAACCACTGAGCTACCCCTGGCCCCATATAGGTGCGGTTATATGCGCATATATACTGCATATAGGTTTCATATATGCTCATATATCCTCATATAGGTTCTTTCCATGTGGGGCACGCACACTGCTCTGGGTCAGACACAGACAACGGGAAACAGGAACTAAGGTCTCAAACAAATGCTTCCCAACAGAATACCGTAGGTCGCATCGCCAAAATTCTTTCACCGTGAGTGGCAGGAACTTCCAGACTACAACATATTGAATTCTCATGCCTGTAGAGTGTATTATAATGACATGGCGACAGTGTAAAAACACCCTCCGATGTTAAATGCGAGCCGAAAATTGAGTACTTTTGAACGGCAAACAGGAATTAAGCTCTCAAGTGAGTAAACTAGACAGCAAGGTAAATACACAAAACTTACCGTCAAATTATTTTTTTTCCTCAATAACTATATATATATATATATATATATATATATATATATTTATTTTTTTTAAGCACCATGGCAAATCTCTTGTAGTCAATTTTTTAACCTGTTTTAAACACATACACACATGCATACACATTTTTATAGAAATGCACTTAGTTAATTTAATTTTCCTTACATTGTTGAATGAGGATGGGTTCCACAACCAAAAATCAACATTGATTCAATGTTTGTCTTTTCAATACAGAAAAGCATTGAATTATCAACATTGATTCAACATTATTTAGCATTGAAAAATCAACCTCAACCAAAATGATGATTCTGATGAAATTTCAACATTGAATCAATGTCACCTTGCTATCTGGGTTTAGTCTAAATATTATTCAAATATTATTACTAATATTATTAATATTATTGTCAACTTTTTTCACCACATGTCTGTTCTTCTCTGAGTAGAAATCAAACTGATTTTTTTTAAAGATGTGAAGGACACTAGGACATTATGTGATGTCAGTGTTGAATATATTTATTATATATATGAACATTATTAGTAACTTTATTATTTATCAACACATTAATGTTTAGCTCTCAGCTGCTCAAATGTGTCATGTGACAGATGTAGGTTGCTTTGGATAATGTTTTGTTTACTGAGTTTATGTTTAGTGGTAGATATAGGTTTAGCAGGTCTGCAGACATAATAAAGAAAAATAAACCGGAAAGAAAGAGTCCATCTGCCCTGTTATGGAGATAGGTAGATATTGTGGTCTCCAGGTTCTGATGGACTGTACAAGTGATGAACAGAGGCACAATTCCTTTATTTCCCACACGGAAATAACCTACATAAACATGTATGTTTCAATATAGGTTTTGATATAGGTTTTTAATATACAGTGGTGTGAAAAACTATTTGCCCCCCTTCTAATTTCTTAATGTTTTGCATGTTTGTCACACAAAATGTTTCTGATCATCAAACACATTTAACTATTAGTCAAAGATAACACAACTAAACACAAAATGCAGTTTTTAAATGAGGGGTTTTATTATTTAGGGAGAAAAAAAATCCAAACCTACATGGCCCTGTGTGAAAACGTAATTGCCCCCTGAACCTAATAACTGGTTGGGCCACCCTTAGCAGCAATAACTGCAATCAAGCGTTTGCGATAACTTGCAACGAGTCTTTTACAGTGCTCTTGAGGAATTTTGGCCCACTCATCTTTGCAGAATTGTTGTAATTCAGCTTTATTTGAGGGTTTTCTAGCATGAACCGCCTTTTTAAGGTCATGCCACAACATCTCAATAGGATTCCAGTCAGGACTTTGACTAGGCCACTCCAAAGTCTTCATTTTGTTTTTCTTCAGCCATTCAGAGGTGGATTTGCTGGTGTGTTTTGGGTCATTGTCCTGCTGCAGCACCCAAGATCGCTTCAGCTTGAGTTGCGAACAGATGGCCGGACATTCTCCTTCAGGATTTTTTGGTAGACAGTAGAATTCATGTATCATCTATCACAGCAAGCCTTCCAGGTCCTGAAGCAGCAAAACAACCCCAGCCCATCACACTACCACCACCATATTTTACTGTTGGCATGATGCTCTGTTTCTTAAATGCTGTGTTACTTTTACGCCAGATGTAACGGGACACGCACCTTCCAAAAAGTTAAACTTTTGTCTCGTCGGTCCACAAGGTATTTTCCCAAAAGTCTTGGCAATCATTGAGATGTTTTTTAGCAAAACTGAGACGAGCCTTAATGTTCTTTTTCCTTAAAAGTGGTTTGTGCCTTGGAAATCTGCCATGCAGGCCGTTTTTGCCCAGTCTTTTTCTTATGGTGGAGTCGTGAACACTGACCTTAATTGAGGCAAGTGAGGCCTGCAGTTCTTTAGATGTTGTCCTGGGGTCTTTTGTGGCCTCTCGGATGAGTTGTCTCTGCGCTCTTGGGGTAATTTTGGTCGGCCGGCCACTCCTGGGAAGGTTCACCACTGTTCCATGTTTTTGCCATTTGTGGATAATGTCTCTCACTGTGGTTCGCTGGAGACCCAAAGCTTTAGAAATGGCTTTATAACCTTTACCAGACTAATAGATCTCAATTACTTTTGTTCTCATTTGTTCCTGAATTTCTTTGGATCTTGGCATGATGTCTAGCTTTTGAGGTGCTTTTGGTCTACTTCTCTGTGTCAGGTAGCTCCTATTTAAGTGATTTCTTGATTGAAACAGGTGTGGCAGTAATCAGGCCTGCGGGTGACTACAGAAATTGAACTCAGGTGTGATAAACCACAGTTAAGTTATTTTTTAACAAGGGGGGCAATCACCTTTTCACACAGGGCCATGTAGATTTGGAGTTTTTTTTCTCCCTTAATAACGTAAACCTTCATTTAAAAACTGCATTTTGTGTTCAATTATGTTATCTTTGACTAATAGTTAACGGTTTTTGATGAGCAGAAACATTTAAGTGTGACAAACATGCAAAAGAATAAGAAATCAGGAAGGGGGCAAATAGTTTTTTAGCATTTTTTTTAGTTAGTTCTTAGTTATTGCCTTGATAATAGAAAATATGAGCTAGGCATCATGTATGACAGTTGCCAAAGTGAGATATGAGCTAAATTGGCCAGATCCTGCCATAGGAGACATATCTTGTATGTACATATAGGGTTTATATGTGGATATAAACAAGCAATACAGGAGACCTATATGGCCTTTATATGCACATATATGCACCTCAATGTTGCCTATATGTGGCATATATACGCATATATGCAGCATATATATTATCATATATATTCATATATACTGCATATAGGTTTCATTCATTCATTCATTCATTCATTTTCTATACCGCTTAATCCTGTGTTCAGGGTCGCGGGGGACCTGGAGCCTATCCCAGGAGACTTCGGGCACTAGGCGGGGTACACCCTGGACAGGGTGCCAATCCATCGCAGGGCACACACACATACACACACTCACACACCCAATCACACACTACGGGCAATTTAGGAACGCCAATTAGCCTAACCTGCATATCTTTGGACTGTGGGAGGAAACCCACCAAGCACGGGGAGAACATGCAAACTCCATGCACATAGAGACGGGAATCGAGCCTGGCCGGGGAATCGAACCCAGACCCTGGAGGTGCAAGGCGACAGTGCTAACCACTACACCACCGTGCCGCCTATATAGGTTTCATATATGCGCATATATCCTCATATAGGTGCGGATATATGCGCATATATACTGCATATAGGTTTCATATATGCGCATATATGCTCATATAGGTGAGGATATACAGTATGCGCATATATTCTGCATATAGGTTTCATATATGCGCATATATCCTCAGATAGGTTCTTTCCATGTGGGAATTGGCCCACATAATCTTGGAAAAATGAATAGTAAAACATCTTATAGTACACTACTGCTCAACATTTTCACACTATTCAAAACCTAAAGTGCACGTAGGTGGCCTATTGTCCAGCAGACTTTTACCCACCTGAAATGTTGGCACTGGAAACCACTGAGTACAGTATGCAATTAAAGTGAGTTAAATGAAAGGAAATTTAGGGGCGATCAGAGATAGTTAATAAGTAACTTACTGGATTAGGGCTGCACGATATTAGGAAAATATGCGATATGCGATATTGTTGTTGAATACTGCGATAACGATATTTCTTGCGATATAACATTTCCCTAGAGAAATGCATTTTTTAATTATTATTATTGCCTATTGTTGATCATATGTAATGATCATACTAAAATAAACAGGTAATAGATATTCGTCTGATGTAATTAAATCTAATTCAGGCTAAAAAGAAACTATATGTCAAGGAAGTTGCAAATATTTAGACTTCAAAACACTATGAATGACTTAAAACCCTCAGCAGATATTCTGACTTCTGGTTTGCTGTTACTATAAACCTGCCAACACAATATGAATTACTTTCAAACATTACTTTTTATTTACATGTAACCATACACTCATCAATAGTGTCTTAAAACAAGAGCATCTTTTAAACAAAATATTCTCTTTGGCTTGCCTGTTTTTTTTTTAAATAAAAATAAATATTATTAAACAAAAATTAAATAAAAAAATATTTGTCACACGCACACACACACACTCGCTCCGCGACCGGCACTAGGACCTGGAAGTAATGCGGGCACGAACCCGGAAGTATAAGAGGAGTAAACAAAGCATTGCATACAGCTTAGTCACTGAGTTCGCCATGTCGGTTCAGATTGTTTACTTTCTGATTTGAGTGTGTGTTTATAAGACGCAGGTTAAATGTGTGTTTTTCCCTTGCTCCCCTTCTGTGAGAGTCCTAAAACTAATTTGCATGGTTATCCTGCCTACTCGCTTGCTTCCGCGTTTGGGTTTACCGTCCACGCTACACAGGGCTAACGGCTAATCGCTAAGTCTTCTGATCATCCGGGGTTAGTTCGCGACAGAATGAAGTATAAAGATATAAATTATATATATATAAGCTATAAGCGGGTATAAACATAGTAAGGGCCCATCTGATTGGTCAAATTTGGACACACAAATGCTTGGCAAATAAAGTATTTATTGCAACTCTTTGCGATATATTTATCGCGCATGCCATTATCGCGATAACGATATTTTTTCGATATATTGTGCAGCCCTATACTGGATATGACATTTTAACCTTCTCTTCATTTCCTTTTATATGCTTCATGTCTTAATATATTGTTCACTGTGGTGTTAGATAGCTAACACAGAGGAAATAAAGGGTTTGTGAACACTTACTTAAAGGTGTGTGTGTGTGTGTGTGTGTGAGAGAGAGAGAGAGAATTTTACCTATAAGACAGTCACACTTATTTTCAGTTATGAAAGTGGGTAATTTTGATGCAAATAATTGTTTAATATATAAATTATTTTCCTGAATAACTACAACTACTACTAATGTGTGTGTGTGTGTGTGTGTGTGTGTGTGAGACGTCATCACCAGCTCCAGAATCTATGGAGCTCCTTTTATGGTGTTTTTTCCCCCCTTGTGTTCAGAGTATCGGCAGCAGCCGTCAGTGATCTCCCTCTCGGTAAGCCACAGAGGGGTAACTCTAAACCTCTTCATTAATCTCCGTTTCAGAGTGATTACAAAAATATGTAAAGAATATTTTGTTAAGCTATTAATACATTTTTCATTGTGTATATTTAGGTGTGTTTAAGTAAGGTTGGTATTTCTCTGGTTAGAGCTGCAGATAAACAGCCTGTCTGTGATTGTCGGAAATTAAAGTAGTATGAAAGAGTTAAAAAATAATAATAATAATAATAATAATAATAAATGAACATCACTGTCTTTCATACTACTTTAATGTGATATAATGAAGTTCCGACATGAATTTTTTTGTTTGTTTTCTGTTCTTAAATCGGAGTAACTTCCGGGTTCGGACAGGAGCAGCCGGTTGATCATGTGCACGCGCACATCTTTAATTCGTTTACAACCAAGTGAAAAATCAAGTCTTGATTTCATTGATTGTTAAATATCCGTGAACACACCACGCATTTTAAACTCAGTTCGCATGTAGGCTGCTGGTTTGCACTCCTTTTACACACCTCAGTGTAGATCAGTATAACGCCTTTAGTTCACACAGAAATAGTGTATCATTAACATATGCACTCTACCTTATCAGTTAGACATAATTAATACAACAGTCATTGCAATACTTGTTTGTAGCACTAATTTGTTTGTTTGTTTGTTTTGAGTCAGATATCAAAATGAATGTGGATCATGAAGTCATGCTTCTTGTGAATGAGATTCACAGACTTGGCCAAAGAAGTAAGTCCTTCCTGCTTCTAAATATTACTAATCCTTGCCTTACACTTGTACACCGCTGATGGTCACACAGTATGGTCCCATTCCTAAACCACGAGCATTGACAGAGACTTGTTCTTATAACTATCTCCACTCCACTCTCCTTAATTAGATGTTGGAATGTGGCTGTGGGAGTTGTGTTCATTCACATATTCTACAAGAGCATAATGAGCTGAGGTGCTGGCTGATGTTAATGAGGCTCCAGTTCATCCCAGAGATGATGGTTCATTGGGATTGATTTCAATCAGGTCTCTGGCAGGACGCTTGAGTTCTATCACTCCAACGTGTCCTTAAAACATCACCATGTATTCATTGACTCTTCATAACTTTGGGCCTCTTAGACCTGGTTACAGCAGACATTCTATACAACTGTACATGCCTAACTTTGTACCAACAGTTTGGGAAAGAAAAAAAATTATATATGGTTCAGGGATGCACCTACTTTTGGTTATATAGAGTACTGTATGTATTGCATATTTTATGGTTTCAACATTAGCTGCTACATCTCCAGGTTAGTTAATTAATTATCCATCTTCAGTAACCTTATTTTACTGATCTTTGAGTCTAGTAAAAAATTGCCAATTTTTAAAAAATGTTCTGAAAAATACGATTATATTTACACTGTAAAACATGGCTTATTGGCGGCACAGTGGCTTAGTGGTTTGCACTTTTGCATCTTGGACCTCCATGTTTGATTCCTACCTCGGGCCTGTGTGCATGGAGTTTTCATGTTGTCCCCGTGCTTTTCTCTTCCCACAGTCCAAAGACATGCAGATTAGACAAATTTTTCGTTACCAAATTGCCTATAATGTGTATGTGTGTGCGCTGCAATTGATTGACACCCCATCCACGGTTTACCCCACCTCATGACCAAAGTCTCCTTGGATAGGGTCTAGGCCCCCCATGACCATGTGTACAGGATAAAGTGATAGCCAATGAGTGAGTGAGAACATTTTTAATAACTTTTACATTTTCTCCACTGCACAAGGCTACAGGACTTTCTTGAGGTGGCTGATTAGAGCTTTTTTGAACAAATAAAATACAACAAAACTTCAACAGGGAGGGAGAAGGCTATCACATACATCCTTAGATTGGCTAGTGTTGCTATGCTTCATTTGGGTGCACTCCTCCTCCCTGAAAGTTCTACTTACGTATGAATTCCTGATCTCTGGATGACAGGTGAATCTGTTTCTGTTGTACCATGTAGGAGAGTGTGTGTGATAATCACAAAATCAATTATATCTGAAGCTGATCCCAGTTATACCCAATTCGGATTGTGTGCCGATCGAACAGTGCAGCTCTAACACCTTAACATCTAGCACATTCCAATATATGAGCCCACAAAACATGACATTACTAATAATAATTTGTCAAATAATTGAATTCTCTTGTAACCCCCTTCATAAAACAAGTGACCACCAAAGTAGAAGATTTTCTCAGTGTACTAGAGATATGATCAGACTGCCTGCTTCACATTTGAAACACTGGATGTGGCAATTCCACCAGTTTAACTCAAACACCCCTTAAATTACAGAAATGCCTACTCCTTAACACACTTACTTTTTATTTATTAATTTTTTTAAATTAGAAATCCTGCTAAATCAGTTGGAACTGAAGATGACTTTGTTCCACCCACTTTACATTATTTAAGGCATCAAGCTGGAAACATTCTATCAGAACTAAACTAGGTCACAAATCCATCTTTCTAATATGACCTTTGGATTTAATTCTGTTATTTTTTGTAAATCGTTATAAATCTGGTGCTTAAATCTAGCAGTAAGTTAAGCAGGAAGTCAGTAAACTTTTTAGCGAGGGCTAATTCTATTCTAATTTTAATTGAAAAATTTTTTTTTTTTGATAAACAGACTGTGGGAATTATGTAGCAAGTAAGATTTTACTTTTAGCAATGTTTTCATACTATATCACTAGCTCCAAAAATCTTCAGATGAGTACTGATTATTATTGTTATTTTTAATATTGCAACACTTTTTAATTTTTTTCTTTATTTTTTAACAGATGCGGATGGCAAACTCAGTGTCAAATTTGGTGTCCTGTTCAACGATGACAAGTGTGCCAATCTCTTTGAGGCGTTGGTCGGGACACTGAAAGCGGCCAAGCGGAAGAAGGTCATCTCATTTCAGGGTGAGCTGTTGCTGCAAGGAGTTCATGACAACGTTGATGTGATACTACTACAGGAATGAACTGGCAGTCGGAAAGAAAACACACTCATGAATGTGTCTTCTTTGTATACTTTTATAAATGTGGTTTTGCTGACTGCTTTTTGACCAATTTTTTTTAAACCAATGCGACCACCACATCACCTACAAATGTTGCTGTGGAATAATCCTTTAATTATGTTACTGCTAACAACATGAAATGCTTGGGAGACTTAACATCAGCATAAATGCCTATCTGATACTGTTCCGTAACAAGTACTACTGTAACTGTACTGTAATCTTCTAGTACTTCTGAATCTGGCCATCACGTAGCCTTGAGCCAAATGATTAGTAATGTAATTGTTTTTGACAATTTTTTTAACAACACGGAAAATTTACAATAAGTTTATGACACAATTTTTTTTTTATATGTGACACTGTACTGATGAAATCTCAGGTGTATCTCAGGTGGTAAATTTTTTGCTGCTGGTTTAATTCACAATAAACGGTTCCACTTTGTCAAGTAGCTTGTGTTTTGTCTTTAAAGTAAAAGGATTTACACCTTAATCTGTGCCTAAAGCAAATGCCAGTTATCACAGATGTAACCCTAGCTGCATTTTATGGACAGTATTTCTTTAATTTTATTGAAATCATTCTGATTAGAGAATCCAAATTTACTGTATACATGGACACTGATCTGATAAGGTCAGTGCATTTGTTTAGCTTTTCTGACATACGCCCAGTGGTTGTGCTTGCTGTGAAGCAGATTTCTGTGAATATGCCAGACATTCAATAATTCAGTTTCTGTCAATATATAACAAATAGTATTAGGCTTATTATAGTATAATAGTATAATAGCAGAAATATAACAAATAGTATTAGGCTTTCTTTGTTAGTTTTTTTGGATAGATCCTGCCCTCTACATTATGATTGCTCAGAAGAATTCAGAATTCAGAATTCAGCTCTCTGCCAATCAGGCCTGTATGGTAGAGTGCCCAGATGGAAGCCACTCCTCAGGAAAAGGCGCATGACTGCTGCCTGGAGTTTGTCAAAAGTTATCTGAAGGACTCTCAGACCATGAGAAACAATTTTTGTTGTTGTTGAAGCCAATTTGGCACCAGGGGTGTGTTCCAGGAATCAGGTTATGTGACATACCCGGATAAGTTTGAGGGTATGTCACATAACCCTCAAACTTAGTGGATAACCTCAACTTCCGGTTCCAAAAACGGAGGTAACTTTCTGGGTATGTATGTAACCATAGCAACTTACTCTCTGAAGATAACCTGCTCGGTAGCAGATTATGTTCCAGGGTAAGTTTGTTTCAGAAGGTTATTTAGCATGCCGCGCCCCTTTTGATGAGGATCCCATGGACGCGGGGGCACGGAAGAGAATTATAAGACCTCGTATTGATGTTTTTTCATTTCCTAATGATTATTAGATAGAGTTTTATTACTTTTCAATGGAATCGTTAATTTACTTAACACATCTCTTGAAACCGCATATTGCAAATGTCACAAACGGCGGGTCTGCGCTTAGTAAACATTCCGTGCATAGCACTTAGTTGTTTTTTTTGCGTCAGGGCATTTTTTGTACAACGTGGGTGATGCAGAGCATGTGGGAAAGGCAACTATGTCTGGCACTTAAACACTTCTTACACACATGTGTACAGTTCCCTGGACATAAACCTCTGTGTGGTATTAAAGAGGAATTCCACAGAGTGGCAGGTTTGTCCTTTGTAGTAAAATCGATGACGCATATTTAATATGTAGTCATACTATTTAGATCTACTGTATACGTGTATTCATCCTGCACACACACACACACGCACACACACTTGATCCTTCCATATATGACTTTCTATTTCAGGGTTTCCAAATGTAATTGGGTGCATTGATGGCACCCACATTCCTATTAAAGCTCCTTCAATAAATGAGGGAGACTATGTTAATAGGAAATGTATTCATAGTATCAATGTACAGGTAACAACTTAATTTTGTGTGCTTAATTTTTTGCCTTGTTAAAATCATTACACTCATTACTTTTTAATATGTGAGGCAACTCACATCATTACTAATGGTGAAGCAAAATGGCCAGGATCTGTGCAAGATGACAGAATTTTCCACAAGTCATCATTATGCCAGACATTTCAGTTGGGTATGTTTTGCTCTATACAATGTTGTTTTTTTTTTTTTTATATATATATTGTACACTTGAATCATTACAGGACAGTACAATGGTTACTTGCTGGGGGACAGAGGATACCCTTGTCTGCCCTATTTAATGACCCTACCCTGAACCTGATCCTGGACCATAGACACGCTATAACCTGGCTCACAGCTGAACACGGGCCAAGGTGGAGATGACCATAGGGATCCTCACGTCTAGGTTTCAGTGTCTGCGTGGGCTCTGGGCCAGTCCAGAGAGGGTCCACACCATGGTGGCTTGTGTTGTGCTTCACAACATTGCCAATATAAGAGGAGAGAGCCACCTTCCTTGTATTGAAGAAGATGGCCCAGAGGAACCTCTACAGATTTTTGCACACAACAGAGATGGAAGACAGTATTTGTCAAAATTACTTTTATTAAATAGTTTGCACTGGTCTGCTGCACAGTTCATTTCTTTATTTCCTGAAAAACTGTAAGAGCCATATCGTACTTGTTATGAATTTGTTGTTGTGTTTATTCGTTTTAATTTCATGTTATTTTACCTTTTTCTATTCATTAGTAAAGCATTAAGCATTAAGTTTATTACATAAGCCATAAGCTTTAAATTTGTTAGTTAAGCATCCACTTTGACAATCGTAAGTTGGTCTGTGATGTCATTCCACTATGACATGTATTTGTATGACTATCGCGTGATAGAAAGTTTCAGTTTAGATGCGGAAGGCTACGGAAACAAGCTTTTGACCGTATGCTAATCGTAATTCAAGAAATTTATAAGATACAGCAACTGGTGTTGTAACCACAGTGGATTTATTCAAGACGACTGTATGAAGTGTTGATTCTTTGATGCTGACAAAATAAACTACAAGAAACAAAGAGATCATCGGACTTCTGTTGTGTGAGTGAAACTTCAAATCAAAGATATGCGTCAAAACTAGTGGAATAATATGTCCGCATCCACAAAAACAATGAAAGTGTTATTTTAATGACATTGCTTTATATACAAACAACACTTTTAACATGCAACAGATTAATATACGCGCAAGTTCTCACCTTAAGGTGATGCTCCAGTAATTCAATTTCTAGTGTTGCTTTTTTAATGGATAGCCTTTTCTCTTCCATTTAAGGTCCATCTCCATGTCACTTTTTCATATGTTTTTGAAGATGGACCTTATATAGCTCCTTTGCTGGCAACTAGGAAGGAAACTAGGATTTATTATTAAAAATAATAAAATAAATAAGGTTCTGTCAGACAATAAAATTAAAATATGAACACCTGCACAAATATTCTTACATTGATTAGATTGTGCAGTGAGGTTGAAGGACCTTAATTCGTGGAGAAATCCTACTGTGAAAAAACAATGACAGTTTATTACTCTAATGTAAAAAGGGTGCATGCATGTTTCCTATGTTTCTTATTTCATGTCATTTTGGGGTATTGTTTGTAGAATTCTAAGGAAAATAATTGAATGTTGGAATAAGTCTGTAACATAAAATGAGGAAAAAGTAAAGCGCTGTGAGTACTTTCCGGATACACTATACGTTAATCCAACGGCTAATACCAACCTGGAGCATGATCAGGTACCATGATCATGTTCCCTGTGGTAAAACAAAAAAGTTATCCACAACCATTTAACAGTTCATATCTTAGACAATTCATATCTAATTGAGTCACTGACTCAACTCATCTACCTCAGTTAAAATATCCTTTATCGTCAAGTTAAATTTATTCGAACACCCATGGGTTTAACCACTTTCAGGAATCTATCTATTGTTTGTTATTGTAAGTCAAATAATCACTTAACAGCAATGAGCAGATTCCAGGATATAATGTCTAACATGTCAGACCTTGAGGCATATTGACTACAAGACCACATGATGTTCCACCCCAGTCAGACAAAAACATCTCTTATCCAGAGATCATGGTTCCTGGCCACTGGTGGCTGTGACACTCTCGAGATTGAAACTCACCGTTGCTCATGATAAAGAGCAAATGCTTTTCAGTTGTGCCTCTCGGAAACGCTGTAGATATTTCTTTGATCGTATTAAAGTCGTTGGTGAATGCACTCCTTGAGCAAGTCCCTTAACCTCATCTGTTTATATGTGTAATGAGATAAGCATGCAAGTTGCTCTGGACAATAGCATCTGCTAAAATTCCTCAAGTTCTAATAACAATCAGGTGTAGAACAGTCCAGAGAGGACTGTGGAAGCTGAGAGAGAGAGGCAGACTGTTAAGCTTACTAACCAAGTTTTGGGTATACCATATGGACCAAAAGTCTGGATCTGTCAAAAAAATAAAAATAGGCAAATCATTTATTAATGTTATAATATATAATTAAGTTAATGTTAAGTCTAACACTATAACACTGATTAAAATGGATGTTTAACGAATGGAGCTGGTTGAAGCGTGGTTTCTTTTATACACCTTTCAGTTCCCAAAAGGAACCCATGATGGCCGCTTTTCAACCATGTTAGAAATTGAGAAGACAATCATTTTAAATGCTTCCTCCTTTATTTTACCCCAGACATGCACATAATGTACAGTACAGTTCCCAAAATGAACCCATGATGGCAGCAAACAACTTTTCACCCTGTTAGAAATTGAGAAGACAATCATTTTCAATGCTTCCTCCTTCATCTTACCTCAGACATGCTCAATAATGTTCATTTCTGGTGACTGGGCTGCCCAATCCTAGAGCACCTTAACCTTCTTTACTTTTAGGAACTTTGATGTTGAGGCTGAAGTATGAGAAGGAGCGCATCCTGCTGAATAATTTGCCCTCTCCTGTGGTTTGGAATGTAATGGGCAGCAAGAATGTCTTGATTCCTCAGGCTGTTTATGTTGCCATCCACTCTGCAGATCTCTTGCACGCTGAACTGACCCCAAACCATGATTTTTCCTCCACCGAACATGACTGTTTTCTGTGTGAATCTTGGGTCCATGCAGGTTCCGATAGGTCTTCTGCAGTATTTGCAACGGTTGGGATGCAGTTCAATAGATGATTCATCGGAAAAATTAACCTTCTGCCACTTTTCCATAGTCCATCCTTCCTGCAAGCTGTGGGCCTTGGCAAATGTAACACGATTTTCTACTTGTCTTATGCTTAATGCTGGTTTCTGAGCACTAATTCGCACATTAAGACCTCTGCATGAGAGAATTCTGTTCTTGGAGATACAGGGGTTTCTGGTGACCAGTTATAGCTCTGCTGCGGTTGAAAAAGGGCTTGCCCTGGACTGTCGAACCAACAAACGGAACCAACCGTCCTCTCGAACAGTTGTCTTACCTGGGCCTGTCATAAACTTCACCAGTTTCTTCAAATCTTTTTCTTATTCTCTCCACTTGATGTTTATATACGTTAAAAATGTCTGCCACCTCAGCAGGAGACTTCAGGCTCTTGATGATTAGCACTTTGGTCTGTGGTTGAATCTTTAGCATGCTGTCAGGTCAGGATGCATTTCAAGTGAAGGTTGGGTGTGCTGGGGTTCTTCTTCTACACACCTGGGAATGTGTTAATTACAGTATTTGTCACAGGTAACACTCTAATCTGTGATTGGTTAAATCCTTTAAAGGTGTGACTAGGGTTGGGTATCGTTTGGGTTTCTTTCGATACCGGTGCCAAATCGATACTTTGAAAACGGTACCGGTGCCAAAACGGTGCCTGAACCACAAAATTATAGTGGATGACTCAAGAATTAATTTTTATTGAACAAAAAATTTTATGCTTAAAATTGAACAATATATTAAAAGTTTAAAGTATATATGAATATGTAAGCTTCAAATTTTAGCAATTCTTTTGCAGAAATTTCACCATATTTGCCTTTTCTGGCAAAATATGACTCCTGACTTATTGCCCTTCACAGGACATGCATAGCCTTCTTTGCAATGGTAAATGGGGTCACTGTTGTAGTACTACTAGTACTAGCTGGAAAACCATAATTATAAACAGAATCCATGTTAGTTTTTTACAAATCATTTGACTATTTGTTAGCATGAATGCAAGATTTGCATTTTGCTATTAACGTTACATTATCCTACTACTAACCTGCGGAAAGGCTGCTGACGTCATCATAATCGGTGACTCCTTTTTGCTACTGTTGGTATGACTGAGGCTGAGGGTCGTCCACACTGATAGTGACAGCTGTTGTCCACAAGCTGTCAAACACGGTGCCTCCCTCTGCTTTTAACTTTATTCCGTGTATTTATTCTGCTTTTAACTTTATTCCGTCTGCCCTCGAATGTTTCATTAGATTTGACATGTTTCCGCCTTTACACGCAACTGCTGTAAAACATTCGCTGCACGTCGCGGTGTCGGAATCCTTTCTTGTGAAATATAGCCACACTTTCGACCGTTTAGTTTTAGGCATTTTAACGAGAGTTGTTAAATTTAGCATGCTAAGCTATCGGTAGACTGAGAGCCGTCAGAGTGAGTGTAACGTTAGTTGCTGCATTCACGCGCATGTCGGATGGTCTCTCATTTACGGATGATTTGTGCTTTTAATTTCTTTAATTTAATCTAATAAACTATTAATCTACAAAAATATATGAATCTAGAGAACAAATATTTAAATCGACAGTTCAGGCATTTAAGTGGCACCGAAATGAGGCACCGAAATTCGCATTCTGTTTCGGTCCAGTACATACCGGTTCACCGGTGTTCGGTACACAACCCTAGGTGTGACAAGACTTTTGTCTAAGCAAAGTCTGACCTTTATGTCCTAATTAAATAATTATAAATCACAGCATGATAAGATTTTATTTTTGGTAAAATACGACATATTTGCCTTTCATATAAACAGCTTCTGATTCCAAATGATCAGAAGTCAAGTTATTATTTGTTGTTTCTACAAATTGGATAGGCAACAAGACTTTTGTCAGGGTGTGTATATCGCATCATGGGTGCTGAAGGACAGTGTCTTTAATTGTTTAACCTTTCCTTTATTATTTAGTGCTTTCAATATTATATATGTGCTCAACTCATGATTTATGCTTTCTAAAGTGCCATGATTTTGGGAAATATTTAGAAGTATTTTGACATTTATCATCTCTTGGTACTTGAGTTAATTCTTTAAACCAGGTGTGTACAGTAATTCCTTTTATTGTTTAGGTGCTGATTCTGTAACATTTAGTTCAACTCGTAAAAAAAAAAAAGTTGGTAGAGGAGCATGTTAAGCTGAAAATGTCCTGGTTAATTCATTGATTAGCATTTACTTAAACAAGTATAACATTCGCCCAACTTTTGTGAAGAGAAATCATACAGTAAAACACCTGAGCATGACTTTGCAATAAATAACCAGGTTAAAATCTTTTGTCTTTTCTTTTTCAAGATTGTTATACACATGGCATTTTTGCATGTCTAGACCTCAGTCTGTTTGCTCGGCTTGTTCCTCGAGGTTGCGTTTTGCTGCACAAAAGTGTGCGTCTTTGTGTTACTTTTAAATGATGAGCAAAATGGTGAAAGGAATTTATGCACTACTTCAAAGTTTTTATTATTTTTCTATAACAACAAGTGTTATAAGTGTTCCATTAGTATATTACAACATTATTCTTTCATTAATTGTCTATAGGGCACACCAACCTATTGCAGGGCACAAGCACACCTGATCAAACACTGATAACTTCAAATTTAATCAATGTCTTAAACAGGAAGAAGTTTGACAAAATAATTATACCCAACAGTCATATGAGGATGTGGGAGAAAATGTCTTATCATATGATGACATTCATAAGAGGATAGGAATATCATCAAGAGAATATGTATTTTCTTCAACTGCATGATCACTTACTGTTTATTTGCGTCCTTATTTTCCAACTTTGTCTCAACTATTTCTGAGACCAAGTCCTAGATGAGTATAATGAGTCCTAGTCACGTGACCAAGTACGGCTTTCGAAACGTTTGTGAAAATTTTCATAAAAAAAAAAACTACCACTTTTTTTTTTAAGCATGTTATTTTGAGGGCATTTGTCATGTTATAGAAAAAAAGCTTTATAAAAATTTTAATCATAATTTAAATGTTGATTTAGCATTTATTTATTTAGTGATTTAAAAATGTGAGTATTATTTTCATTATTATTATTATTATTATTATTATTATCATTATTATCATTTAAAAGAATATTTGTACAAATTAGCCTGATTAGGGATCCCCCTACTTAAACCCTCACTCCTCTTCCTGCGATGTAGACGGAGGCGGGACATGATGACGTCACGAGAGGAAACGCGCACTGTTTTCAGAGCAGGAATCAAAACAAGACACAGACACGCCCTCCTCTTCTGCTTCGTGGTGCACCTCGGCTGTCAAAATGGCCAAGACGACGCGGCTGATGATCAGCATTTCCTGATATCTGTCTGCGTTGGCGCGCGCGACAACACAATGCCATCTGTTAGAGCGGCGCGTGCGGACGGTTAAACGCGTGCGGCGTGTTTCCTGTCTCAAACGCGCAGCAGCAGCCGCATCGATATCATTCTCATCATCATCATTATGCCGAGCCAGAAGAGCAACAAAGGGAAGCGAAGTAAGCGCACTAACAGCAGCGGAGATGAACAGGAAAATGGAGGAGCAGCCGCAGGAGGAGCAGCAGCAGGAGCAGCAGCAGGAGGATCAGGAGGAGGAGGAGGAGGAGGAAGCACGGCGTTAGTAGGAGCTACAGCCGCTCAGCCAAGCGGACACCGAGGTTCTTAACTCATAAAAATCATGCAGGGTAATGCTATGGAGAAGGAGGAGAAGCTAAACCTTCACTCCCACTCCACTGCTGCACCAATGTGTCATGTCTTGTCTTGTAGACTCCTATCTTGCTAAGCTGTTAGGCCTGGCCCTGTTGGATAAGGAGGTGTAGGCCTGAACCTGGTGCTCCTTTATTACATTTATTACAATCCCTTCAGCAGAGGTGATCACAATGTTCTCTCTCACCACTTGAGATGTAGCCTTATCAGTTAAAGTGTTAGATGTACCGGCCTAGGTGTGTTGCATAATATTTTCTTTTGAGGATCTCGGCTATGTGGGTATATCACCCTTGGAGTATCCACCAGCACTGATTCAATCCCAGCTGTTCTTTCATTCATTGATAGCTACACTTTAATGAAGGTCAGACAAGGGAGACCCCACACTAGGTCTGGTTTTTATAAGCCCTCATACTACACTCCATTTTGTATCATGCATGAATTGTATGAGCTGCCATGCTTTTAATGCATCTGACAAATGCAAAGGAACGTTTTTGATTATTTTAATGATGCGTAATAATACAGGCATACTGATTATCTTCTACAGAGAGTACCAAAAGTCTCCATACATGGGGGAAGTTAACATTCTCATGGTTGGAACAGGTAGATTTCTTGGGATGTGTTACACAAGTTCACCATGAGAGAGAGAGATAACTGAGTGTGTGTGTTGAGTGTTTGAGAAATTGAAATCATATGAAGCACATGTTCTTAACTGTGATCCTGGAAAAATCCTATCTTGCAAGTTAGTGTTTTCCCAGCTTATCAGCACAACTAATTTAACTTAATAGATGCTACTGAATAAAAGTGGATGTCATGGCACAAGGGGGAGAACACTAAGCTGAGCAGGACGGGGTTGTCCAGGACCAGGGTTGGGACTCTGGGATGTTAGCGGATATTTTAAATGATATTTCATTAAAAATATGCTCCCTGTGAAATGTGAAATAATGGTCTCAGTTACAGAGAAATGTGTTGATGTGTCTTGCAGAGGCCCTGTGTGCCACGCCCCTTGTGTGCAGCTTTGGCCGTGCTGTGGACCTCGAGAAGGATGACTACCAGCGGGTGCTGTGCAACAGCGAGCACTGTCCTTATGGCAACTGGATGCACCTTCAGTGCTTCTATGAGTGGGAAAGCAGCATCCTAGTACAGTTCAACTGCATCGGCCGTGCACGTAGCTGGAATGAGAAGCAGTGCCGGCAGAACATGTGGACCAAAAAAGGTTATGACCTGGCTTTTCGGTTCTGCTCATGTCGCTGTGGTCAGGGCCACTTAAAGAAAGACACTGACTGGTACCAGGTCAAGCGCATGCAGGATGAGCGCAAGAAGAAGGTGGTGACTGAGAAAAGTAGTGGGAAGGCCAGCGGAAGCGTTTCAGTGGGAGGTGGAGGGGAAGCCTCAGATGAACTAAAGAAAGGCAAGTCATCCAATAAACTGCCACACCGTGGCTCCAATCAGGATCTTTCACGGCGCCAATCTGTGGATCGACAGAACTCTCAAGAGAGGGGCCATGCAGTTATGGGCATTGGGGTAAACCTGGGTGCACGCTCACCCACTGACTCACCTGGCCAGTCACCACCGTTAGGCTTCTCATTCTTTACACCTCAGTCTGTTGGGGGACCACGCAGTTCACGGCAACTGGGCGAGTTCCTTAAAAATGCAGTCCACATGGAGGGCAACAGGAAGCACTTGTTGGTAGGAAACATGGCTGGCCGGGGAACTCTTCAAGCAGATCACGGGGCAGGTGGTTTGTGTTTGCCCCGCCTTACTCAGGGTGACGGCCCAGTGCAGTTCTTGAGGAGGCTGGACCTCTCTGAGCTCCTGGCGCACATACCTCGGCATAAGCTCAACACCTACCATGTGCGCATGGAAGATGATGCCCAGGCTGGGCAGGGCGAGGACTTAAGAAAGTTTATCCTCTCTGCCCTTAGCGCTAGCCACCGCAACGTAGTCCACTGCGCCCTGTGCCACCGCATGCTTCCCATCTTTGAGCAGTTCCCACTGGTGGATGGAACGCTCTTTCTTAGCCCATCACGTCATGATGAGATCGAATATGATGTACCGTGCCACTTACAAGGTTAGAATTCCTTGTGCATTTTTATCACTTTATGTTTAACTGGCAGCAAACAACTGAAAAAGATAAATCTGTGAAACATACAGTGCTGTTCAAAGGTCTTAGGCACCATATTATATGCTGTACCAATTTTTTATATATATTTATCTTGTCTGCATAATTATGTACAGAATCATTCAGTATTTCCATATATAACTTAGATGTATGAATAAATAACATTACAGGAGAATACAGTGGCTTGCAAAAGTATTCGGCCCCCTTGAACTTCTCCACATTTTATCACATTACAGCCACAAAACTGAATACATTTTATTGGAATTCCATGTGAAAGACCAATACAAAGTGATGTACACGTGAGAAGTGGAACGTAAATCATGCATGATTTCAAACATTTTTTACAAATAAATGACTGAAAAGTGGGATGTGCGTAATTATTCAGCCCCCTTTGGTCTGAGTGCAGTCAGTTGCCCATAGACATTGCCTGATGAGTGCTAATGACTAAATAGAGTGCACGTGTGTAATCTAATGCCAGTACAAATACAGCTGCTCTGTGACGGCCTCAGATGTTGTCTAAGAGAATATTGGGAGCAACAACACCATGAAGTCCAAAGAACACACCAGACAGGTCAGGGATAAAGTTATTGAGAAATTTAAAGCAGGCTTAGGCTACAAAAAGATTTGCAAAGCCTTGAACATCCCACGGAGCACTGTTCAAGCAATCATTCAGAAATGGAAGGAGTATGGCACAGCTGTAAACCTACCAAGACAAGGTCGTCCACCTAAACTCACAGGCCGAGAAAGGAGAGCGCTGATCAGAAATGCAGCCAAGGGGCCCATGGTGACTCTGGACGAGCTGCAGAGATCTACAGTTCAGGTGGGGGAATCTGTCCATAGGACAATTATTAGTCGTGCACTGCACAAAGTTGGCCTTTATGGAAGAGTGGCAAGAAGAAAGCCGTTGTTAACAGAAAACCATGAGAAGTCCCGTTTGCACAGCAAACATGTGGAAGAAGGTGCTCTGGTCAGATGAGACCAAAATGGAAATTTTAGGCCAAAATGCAAAACACTATGTGTGGCGGAAAACCAACACTGCACATCACTCTGAACACACCATCCCCACTGTCAAATATGGTGGTGGCAGCATCATGCTCTGGCGGTGCTTCTCTTCAGCAGGGACAGGGAAGCTGGTCAGAGTTGATAGGAAGATGGATGGAGCCAAATACAGGGCAATCTTGGAAGAATACCTCTTGGAGTCTGCAAAAGACTTCCAGCAGGACAACGACCCTAAACATAAAGCCAGGTTAGACATGGTTTAAAACAAAACATATCCATGTGTTAGAATGGCCCAGTCAAAGTCCAGATCTAAATTCAATCGATAATCTGTGGCAAGATCTGAAAACTGCTGTTCACAAACGCTGTCCATCTAATCTGACTGAGCTGGAGCTGTTTTGCAAAGAAGAATGGCCAAGGATTTCAGTCTCTAGATGTGCAAAGCTGGTAGAGACATACCCTAAAAGACTGGCAGCTGTAAATGCAGCAAAAGGTGGTTCTACAAAGTTTTGACTCGGGGGGGCTGAATAATTACGCACACCCCACTTTTCAGTTATTTTATTTGTAAAAAATGTTTGTAATCATGTATGATTTTCGTTCCACTTCTCACAAGTACACACTTTGTATTGGTCTTTCACGTGGAATTCCAATGAAATTGATTCATGTTTGTGGCTGTAATGTGACAAAATGTGGAAAAGTTCAAGGGGGCCGAATACTTTTGCAAGCCACTGTATATGCATGGCTGTAAAGAAAAAAAATATAGTACAAGATAGGCCTGGGCGATAAAACGATAACGATATGTTTCGCGATAGACACGTGATCTATGCTGAACTGGTCTTCATGTCAATTTAAATAATTTCTGTCATATTGAATTTTCACCTGCACAACACACAAGATGTTATATCATTTCTATCTGTTATCGCCCAAATGAGGATGGGTTCCCTGTTGAGTCTGGTTCCTCTCAAGGTTTCTTCCTAATGCCATCTCAGGGAGTTTTTCCTTGCCACCTTCGCCGTCACCCTTGGCTTGCTCATCAGAGACATTTCATTCATTCGTCTCATTATTATCTGCACATTTTTCTCACACATCCACACTTCCAATTATTTTCTTTTCTATAATTATTATTATTATTTGTTTTTATTTATTTATTTTCTATTATTATTATTTTATTTATTTATTATTATTATTATGATTTGTTAAATTTCTTTAACTTTTGTGAAGCTGCTTTGAGACAATGACCATTGTTAAAAGCGCTATATAAATAAAATTGAATTGAATTGATCGATACCAATAAAAAAATGTGTTCGATAGAACGTTCGATATTTTTTATTCTTTGTCGGAAGAAAACGGAGGTCGCGAAGCTAGTTTGGTTGCTGTCATGCGCACTCGATCCGGGACCGGCTCTAGGACCCGGAAGTAGTACGGTCGCGATTCAGGAAGCATAAACAGAGACAAGATGGCGTTGACATTGGCACGTGGCGGGTAATAACTTTAGTCTCACTATCCACATTGGCGGGTAGTTTATTCTTTGGTGTGACAATTATGTTTCCATCAATATGCACAACTAACATCTATAATATTACTTGCTTTTTGTGTGAGAAATGGAGGCATGGAGAAAAACGGTATTCTTCTTTTACTGCATTCAGTGCACACGACATATATAGTATATAGCGCGGTATTGCCCCCTGGTGGCCTGCCAGTGAATTAACATCAAACTCAAATATACTACAACAATATATTTTTGTTGTAGTTTTCTCTAAAGGCATCTGATATAATAAACGCATTGCACTATTTTATTGCACTTTATTAAGCATTTCTTACATTTTCTTTTAATTTTGCCCCTTAAATGTTGAGATAATTAAGTGTTCATTGTGACTTTAGACTTATGTTTACATTTTAATTATTTGATTTTTCCATGGTTGTTGACACTTCTGTCTTAATAACTGATGGGACTATGATCATAGGAAGGTTAAGTTTAAAATAAAAATGTTTAAATATAATATATTCTTCTCCTGGTCCATATTTTAAACGGGTCATAAAAAATATCAATAATTATCGATATCGACCGATATGAAACACTGATATCGTGATACAGTTTTCAGCCATATCGCCCAGCCCTACCAGACCAGTTTTCAGATAGAAACAAAAAACGTAATGTACACTCCTAGGATTTGAATAAAAATAGAAAGGAGCGGGTGGCACGGTGGTGTAGTGGTTAGCACTGTCGCCTGCAACCTCCAGGTTCCGGATTCGATTCCCAGTCAGGCTCGAATCCCGTCCCTGTTTGCATGGAGTTTGCATGTTCTCCCCGTGCTTGGTGGGTTTCCTCCGCTTACCCCGGTTTCCTCCCACAGTCCAAAGACTTGCAGATTAGACTAATTGCCATTCTCAAATTGTGAGTGTGTGTATGTGTGTGTGCCCTACGATGGATTGGCTGTCTGTCCAGGGTGTATCCCACCTCGTGCCCTAAGTCTCCTGGGGCTCCAGGTCCCCGCAACTCTGATTACAGGATAAAGCTGTATAGAAGATGAGTGAGTGAGTAGAAACAGCTGTTTTCTTATAAAACTGCAAAATCTGTCTAAAACTCCTGATTTTAAGCAATGAGTTTTCACTCCAAATATTGACTGTTTATTTTATTACACTTTATTGCTCTTTATAGAAATTTCTTTTATTCAAAAATGTTTTCAAAAGCAACTTTTGCTTATGCCATATTTTTGTGTATGCCCAAGACTTTTGCACAGTACTATAAGTAAAATAGGTTTTAATGAGCTTACTGTAGAATGAGTTATGGTATGAATATGGTAACTTTGTCACACTCTCTTCTTTCTATTTTTATGCAAATCCCAGGAGCGTACATTAGGTTTTTTGTTTCCATCTGAAAACCGGTCTGTTTTATACTATTTTTTTCTTTTCTTTACAGCCATGCATATATTCTCCTGTAATGTTATTTATTTATTAATTCTTAAGTTACATATGAAAATACTGAATGATTTTGTACATAATTATGCAGACATGATAAACATGTATAACAAAATTGACACAGCATATATGGTGCCTAAGACTTTTGCACAGTACTGTATCTTTGAAGGTAGATGAAATTGTGCAGCTCAAAAATTATGCAGAAACATATAAGGCACTAAATAAACTATCCAAATTAAAGGCGAACATTTGAACTGCAAATGAAACAGAGCTAAGAAGTAAATTTCTCCTGTTTCCTTTCTAAAGGGAGGCTGATGCACCTGTATGCCATCTGTGTGGACTGTCTGGAAGGCGTTCACAAGATTGTGTGTATAAAGTGCAAATCCCGATGGGACGGAAGCTGGCACCAGTTGGGTACGATGTATACTTACGACATTCTGGCTGCTTCGCCTTGTTGTCAGGTATGCAACTTGTCAACTTGTAAGTGGGTCGGGGGTAGAGAATTTACAATATATGGATTTTTCTGTGGAAAGCAAGATAGCCATTATGTAGCCTGGGGGTGTCCTTGAATGACAATCATTTTAGGTCCAGGTTCATGAGACTTGAAGCGTATCTGTTCATACAGGAAACACTTGAAATGGTACATACAAGTCATCCTTATGGCTTAAACATTAATACGTCATTCTCATTAAATAGTGGTTAGTGAATGATTATGACTAGACAGTTTGGAAAATAAAATTTAATGAAATGCAGTAAAAAGAAAAATCCTGCTCTTTTCTTAGCTCCTTAAGGCATACAGAAGGAGAAGAATACAAAATACAAAAGAGACATAAGAGAGAAAAAAATACATTGAAGAAATAAATTGCTGAGATAGTTGAGTTACAAATATAAATGTGCATGATGATTGAAATAACAAAAACAAGAATGTTTGCAAAACTGTTAGCAAGCTTCTGTGTGTGAGGATAAAAAACCCTGCCCTTAGTGTTATGACTGGTGAGAAGAATTCAGTCTAGTCTACAATTGGCTAGAAACGTAAAGCACTAAAGCTGGACTTCAAACATTGTTTTTATTGCAGGTTAGCTAACTGTACAATGAATGGTTATTAGGGCCCAAGCTAGGACTGCACGATATATCGAAAAAATATCGTTATCGCGATAATGGCACCATATCGCAAAGAGTTGCGATAAATACTTTTTGCCAAGCATTTGTCCAAATTTGACCAATCAGATGGGCCCTTACTATGTTTATACCCGCTTATATATATTTATTTATATATATATATATATATATATATATATATATATATATATAAATTTATATCTTTATACTTCATTCTGTCGCGAACCAAACCCAGATGACCAGAAGACTTAGCGATTAGCCGTTAACCTTTTGTAGCGTGGACGGTAAATCCAAACGCGGAAGCAAGCGAGTAGGCAGAATAACCACGCGAATTAGTCACAGGACTCTCACAGAAGGGGAGCAAGGGTGTCCTTCTGTGAAGGTACATAACCCATGGGTAGAAGGTACCTGCAAATGGAAAATCCTTCTCTTAAAAGGGGTGGAGGTCTTAGGCACAACCTGTCTCCTAATTCTCATTTTTAGGGAACCTAAAGAGTACCCCTACTCTCTCTCTGGTTGTTTTAGCTTAACAACTATCCCCCTACTCTCTAACTCTCTACTATTCTCACTTGCCTCATTGTTCACCTAATGAGCCTTTTCAGACAGGAAAGGATTCTTGACCCTGGAGGATAAAAATATGTAGAACTTATCCAAGTAGGTTACTTCTAATGAAAGTGTTGAGAAGTGAAATGTCTAGTTGACTCCCAGATACAGTAGCTTCACCTGGATGACTGAATCTTCACGATCATTGTCAGGTCTTTTTTTTTTAATGCAATTTGTATTTACTGACATAAGAAACTTTAAATATCCAGCGATATATGTTTACAGTATCTCAAAGATAACACAAGGTTATGTTTAAAACTAAATGTATATCGGACTTCAAAATAAACCTGTATTAAATCAAAGCATTTCATGCGTGAGAGAGAGAGCGAGAGAGAGAAAGAGAGAGAGACTGTCAGGAAGATGAACAATTATACACCATTTAATAATGTGTGCATAGTTTATTAAAGCAAGAGTTAAGTTATAAGGTGTTGAGTTATAGTGCTCTTTAGTTTATTAATCCTTACACACATTTTATTAAAGCCAGAAATGCAATGCAACCAGGTGGACAATTACAGTTATTCAATTCAATTAAATTTTATTTATATAGCGCTTTTAGCAATTGTCATTGTCGCAAAGCAGCTTTACACAATCAAAAGAATTATTTAAATTTGTATGGAATGTGCATGAATCAGAATGATCAGATTGTCCCTGATGAGCAAGCCGCGGGCGACAGTGGCAAGTAAAAACTCCCTGAGATGGTAATAGGAAGAAACCTTGAGAGGAACCAAACTCAACAGGGAACCCATCCTCATTTGGGTGAAACAGGAAGCAGGAGTTGAGCTGCATTTACAGTATAATATAACAGTTGATGTTAATATGGAGTCCAGGTAGTTTATTGGAGACTCAGGTAGACTTGTAGGAAATTCCATTCTTTGAACTATCGGGCAACTGCAGCCAAGTCAAGTCCTCAGGCTGTCAACACCGGTCGAGGCCAGAACCGTCTTCATAGTAGAGTGAAACCATCCCCAGACACCAGACGCATCCCAAAGAAACAAACGGGGCATCCATGTGATGAGATCTCCAGTTATTGCGGTCTTTGTTGCTCTGACATGATGTTAAATTTTTGGGTGCACGTCAGGCATGGGCATAGTGCGTGGTGATGTATGCCGTAAACTTGACAAAGAAGCATAAATTGGCCTTGAAGGTCCATATCATAAATGTATTGTCTGTATCACTGAGTAGGGAATTTGAATTGATTGCAACTTGTTATGGGTTATTTTATTACGGTGGCAGTTTGTGTTAGAGCTCCTTCAGCAACCAGCAAGGCCTTACCATCATCGAATGAACAACCATTGTCTTACGATTTTAATGAGATTCTTTTTGTTTGCTTTAATTGAGATTATTCTGTTTAAAAACTGTTTTTAGTCTTTCTGTGACTCATTAAATCTTACACATTTGATTAACAGCCCAACTGTTTAATCTGTAAACTTTTTAACAACTAATCATTATAAAGTTTTAGATACTGTAAATTGTTAGCAATAATACCAATAAGTCAGGAGTGTCATACTGTAGTTGCAGTTAGACAAGTTAAACCTCCAAAATTAAAAACAACAAATTGTTCTCAAAAGAGATATTAATTCAATTCAATTCAGTTTTATTTGTATAGCGCTTTTAACAATTGACATTGTCTCAAAACAGCTTTACACAATCAAAAGAATTATTTAAGTTTGTATGGAATGTGAATGTGTATGAATCAAAATGTTCAGATAGTCCCTGGTGAGCAAGCCCGAGGGCGACAGTGGCAAGGAAAAACTCCCTGAGATGGTAATAGGAAGAAACCTTGAGAGGAACCAGACTCGACAGGGAACCCATCCTCATGTGGGTGAAACAGATAGCAGGAAATGATCTGCATTTATACAGTGTTAGGTTCAGCTATAATAGTTGATGTTAATTGATGTTATAATAGTTGATGTAAAATGGAGTCCAGTAGTTATTCGAGACTCAGATAGACTTATCCGGATTAAGCAGAAGGAAGTTAATTAGCATCCAATTTCTTATTCAATTCAGTTTTATTTGTATAGCGTTTTTAACAATTGACATTGTCTCAAAACAGCTTTACACAATCAAAAGAATTATTTAAGTTGTATGGAATGTGAATGTGTGTGAATCAAAATGTTCAGATATTCCCTGGTGAGCAAGCCCGAGGGCGACAGTGGCAAGGAAAAACTCCCTGAGATGGTAATAGGAAGAAACCTTGAGAGGAACCAGACTCGACAGGGAACCCATCCTCATCTGGGTGAAACAGATAGCAGGAAATGATCTGCATTTATACAGTGTTAAGTGTTAGGTTCAGCTATAATAGTTGATGTTAATTGATGTTATAATAGTTGATGTAAAATGGAGTCCAGTAGTTATTCGAGACTCAGATAGACTTGTAGAAAGTTCCAGTCCTGAACTATCGAATTGTCAAGTCCTCAGAGAAACAGCTGACAACACCAGTCGAGGCCAGAACCGTCTTCTAAGTAGATAGAATCATCCCCAGACACCAGGCGCATCCTAAAGAGACACACGGGGCATCCATGCGATGAGACCTCCAACCAGAAACCGGGCACCAGGATGGATCAGACAGGTCCGGAGGGCAGAGGGAGTCTGGATCACTGGCAGCTCAGGAACCACATGTGTAGCTCGACAGAGAGAGAGAGAGAGAGAGAGAGAAAGAGTGAAAGGGGGAGACAGGGGGAGAGAGGAAAGAGAAAGAGGGGGAGGAAGAGAAGAGGAGGAGAGATTGCAATTAGGTATGGTCACAGTCACAATGTCTAATGTGAATGTATATTTACTGTAGAGTGCAAGCAGGGACTCCGGCAGGACTAACTATGACAGCATAACTAAAAGGGAGAGCCAGAAGGAAACACAAACATGAGGGCTCCCTGAGATGTAAAGCAAACAATCACCTCACCGTCAACAAACCTGAGTGATCAAATGAGACTGAGGAAGACAGCATCTAAACATACCAGTTCACCATAATACTCTACGTCCATGAGTCCCCCAGATCTGCTCCTTTACCTTATGGCAAATCTATTTATAAAAATGCTTGGCTAAATAAATTGGTTTTGAGCCTTGACTTAAACACTGAGACTGTGTCTGAGTCCCGAACACTATTTGGAAGACTATTCCATAATTTTGGGGCTTTGTAAGAAAAAGCTCTGCCCCCAGCTGTAGTTTTCATAATACGCGGTACTGATAAGCAGCCTGCATCCTTTGACCGAAGCAGGCGTGGCGGATCGTAAGACACTAGCAGTTCGCTCAGATACTGCGGGGCGAGACCATTTAATGCCTTATATGTCAAGAGTAGTATTTTAAAATCAATGCGAAATTTCACAGGGAGCCAATGCAGTGAAGATAGGATAGGGGTGATGTGCTCATATCTTCTGGTTCTAGTGAGGACTCTCGCTGCTGCATTCTGGACTAGCTGAAGCTTGTTTATGCACCTAACTGAACAACCAGACAGTAAGGCATTACAATAGTCCAACCTAGAAGTGATAAAAGCATGAACTAGTTTTTCTGCATCGTTTAGCGACAATACATTTCTTATTTTGGCGATATTTCTGAGGTGAAAGAATGCTATCCTGGTGATATTATCTACATGAGCTTCAAATGAAAGGCTGGAATCTATAATCACGCCGACGTCTTTTACTGTTGCACTTGACGGAACAGAAAGGCCATCTAAAATTACGGTGTGATCTAAGATTTTACTTCTAGCTGTATGCGGTCCTATGACTAGAACTTCTGTCTTATCCGGATTAAGCAGAAGGAAGTTAATTAGCATCCAATTTCTTATGTCCTGCACACATTGCTCAACTTTAGTAAGATGGTTTTTCTCATCAGGTTTTGTTGAGACGTATAGCTGTGTGTCGTCAGCATAACAATGAAAATTAATACCATGCTTACGGATTATGTTGCCCAGAGGAAGCATGTAAAGGGAAAAAAGCAGTGGGCCTAAAACTGAACCCTGCGGAACGCCAAACTCCACTAGAGAACATGCAGAATAATCACCATTTAAGTCTACATACTGATAACGATCAGTCAAATAGGATCTAAGCCAGGAGAGGGCTGTACCCTTAATTCCTACTACATTTTCTAATCTGTGAAGAAGAATAGCATGATCAATAGTGTCAAAAGCTGCACGGAGGTCGAGTAATACAAGCATAGTTACACAACCCTGATCAGAGGCCAATAGGAGGTCATTTACTACTTTAACGAGTGCTGTTTCTGTGCTGTGATGAGGCCTAAATCCTGACTGATACAGTACATGTATGCCATTTCTATGTAGGTATGAGCATAGGTGCTCCGCTACTATCTTTTCCAGAATCTTAGAGATAAAGGGGAGGTTTGATATTGGCCTGTAATTGGACAGCTGACAGGGGTCGAGGTCAGGTTTCTTAATTATTGGTTTAATAACTGCTACTTTAAAAGATTTTGGAACATAACCAATGCTGAGTGGGAAATTAATTATTCTCAACAGCGGTTCTGTTATTACTGATACTATCTGTTTAAGAAAATGTGTCTGTATAGGATCTAATATACAGGTTGATGAATTTGCAGAAGAGATGAGTGAAATTAGTTCATTCTCTTCAAGAGGAGTAAAGTATTCTAGGTTTGAATCTGACATGGCTAGGTTAACATCTGTATCAATTACATTGTTTGGTTTCAAAGCCTCAATTTTATGCCTGATATTTACAATTTTATTATTAAAAAAGTTCATGAAGTCCTCACTATTGCATGATGTTGTTGTGGAGATTTCTGTAGTGGTCTTATTTCTGGTTAATTTGGCTACGGTATTAAATAAAAATCTAGGATTATTTTTATTTTCTTCTATAAGAGTGGAGAGATACGTTGATCTAGCTACACTAAGAGCTTTCCTATAGTTCAGGATGCTCTCTTTCCATGCTATTTGAAATACCAACAATTTAGTTTGACGCCATTTACGCTCTAATTTCCGAGCAGTCTGTTTTAAAGTGCGCGTGTGATCGTTATACCAGGGAGCGAGTTTCTTATCTTTAATAATTTTTCTTTTAGCTGGAGCTACATTATCTAAGGTACAACGAAGTGTCGACTCTAAATATTCAGTCGCCTGATCAAGTTCTGTGGGGTCAGACGGTGGCCTAATCGAAGTTGGTAACTCTGGGAGATTACTGATAAAACTCTGTGTGGTAGTCGATGTGAATGTACGTTTAATACGGTAGCGCGCGGTGCTGTGCGTACATTATCACTGTGACACACTTGAATGGAGACAAGATAGTGATCTGAGATAATTTCAGACAGTGGAATTGTGAATACATTTCTTATAATTAATCCGAAGAATATTACAAAATCTAAAGTGTGACCTGCTTTATGAGTGGGTCCTACTACACACTGATTTACGCCTACGGAGTCCAGTATGGATATAAATGCTGTTCTCAGAGGGTCTTCTGGATTCTCAAAATGAATGTTAAAATCTCCAGCAATTAACGCTTTGTCTACAGAAACGACCAGGTCTGAGATGAAATCCGCAAATTCACTAAGAAATTCAGAATACGGCCCTGGAGGTCTGTAAATTATAATTAGTGGAATCGACTGAGCTGATTTAATATACTTAAATAGACTTATGTTACTATAGAGAATTTCAAATGAGTTAAATTTGTGTCCGTGTTTTTGTACGATAGACAGATTATCATTATGAATAACTGCGACGCCTCCTCCTCTACCAGTTAACCGAGGCTGGTGTATGTAGCTGTATCCAGGAGGACTAGCTTCATTTAGAGCTACATACTCATCCTGTTTAACCCATGTTTCAGTTAAACAGAGTATATTAAACGCCTGATCTGTGATAATTTCATTAACAATAACTGCTTTTGATGCGAGAGATCTAATATTTAACAATCCTATCTTCAGATCAGAGGTGCCGGCTGCGCATTCAGTATGATCGGAGTTTGTGGTCTTTATGTTAATTAAATTATTGAAACAGACTTTCTGAGTCTTTCTACATTTTTGCTTAGATAGGGGAACAGACACAGTCTCAATAAGGTGAACCCTGAGTGACGACTCTATGCAGCTAGCAGACGGTTGGTTTAACCTGTCTGTCTGCTCCCTGGCCTGGGCTCTGGATTGTCACCGATTAACTAGACCTCTACTGAGACTATGAGCTATACTACAGGAAATGAGAGCAGCACCTTCCCGAGTGGGATGGACACCGTCCCGCCCTAACAGGCCAGCTTTGCCCTCAAAGGTCTTCCAATTATCTATGTAGCCCACATTATTTTTGGAGCACCACCTGGACATCCAGCGGTTCAGCGACCATAACCTGCTGTAAGCTATGTAGCCACGTCTCATTGGGATGTCCTGCACACATTGCTCAACTTTAGTAAGATGGTTTTTCTCATCAAGTTTTGTTGAGACGTATAGCTGTGTGTTGTCAGCATAACAATGAAAACTAATACCATGCTTACGGATTATGTTGCCCAGAGGAAGCATGTAAAGGGAAAAAAGCAGTGGGCCTAAAACTGAACCCTGCGGAACGCCAAACTCCACTAGAGAACATGCAGAATAATCACCATTTAAGTCTACATACTGATAACGATCGGTCAAATAGGATCTGAGCCAGGAGAGGGCTGTACCCTTAATTCCTACTACATTTTCTAATCTGTGAAGAAGAATAGCATGATCAATAGTGTCAAAAGCTGCACTGAGGTCGAGTAATACAAGCATAGTTACACAACCCTGATCAGAGGCCAATAGGAGGTCATTTACTACTTTAACGAGTGCTGTTTCTGTGCTGTGATGAGGCCTAAATCCTGACTGATACAGTTCATGTATGCCATTTCTATGTAGATATGAGCATAGCTGCTCCGCTACTATCTTTTCCAGAATCTTAGAGATAAAGGGGAGGTTTGATATTGGCCTGTAATTGGACAGCTGACAGGAGTCGAGGTCAGGTTTCTTAATTATTGGTTTGATAACTGCTACTTTAAAAGATTAAGAATTTTTGTGTACCAGGTTTTGTTAGACCTGTGGCTTTTTGAATATATAATTTTAAGAATAGATTTTTAATTAAACCTTAATTTATAAAAATTTATTAATGAGGATGAATTGGCCTGGAAATATTTTTATGATTCTTATATTTAAATTATGTGAATAAGCATGCTCCATTTCGTAATTTAATGTAAAAGGTCGATCCAACACTTGGTCTACCCCTCAGATGCCTAATTTATTACAGGTAAATTGGCTGATTTCACAGGTTGATTGGCTGTTTTTTAGACAGGTTCAAAATTACTGTACATAGTTATATCTTGTATGATTAGTAGTTTACGTGACCCAAAGAAATTTTGTAAAGTGATAAAATCTTCCTATGGGATCTGCCTGCCTCCCTCAGTTATTTTAACCAATGAAACAGCTATCCTTAACCATTTTAACGATCATTGTTTCATCAGGCTCTTTGTGTCTACTTATCAAGATTTAAGAATTTAATGATCAAGATTTATTATCCCCAATTAATTGTTCTACTACATGATCTGATTTTACCCAAATTAATGTGGAGGTTCCTAGAGCATTACAAAAACTCGGTCCAAATAAGTCCAAAATGTAATTATAATAAAACATTTTATGATGAGCTTCCCCTGTTTCAAAAGCTAGCAGCCACCACTTTTATATAGGTACTGGTGCCGTATTGGCACCGATTTTTGGTACCCAACCCTAGTGTTGAAGGAGGAGATCCATCATTTGTTAAAAACTACAGACCAATATCTAAATTATGGTTTTTAACTAAAATTTTTGAAAATGTTAGTGAACTGATTGAGGAGTTCTTGGCTACAATTAGAAATTTCTCTTAGCATCACTCAGGTTTTAGAAAACAGTATAGGTCAATAATCTGCAGTTATTAAAGTGATGAATGATATGTTATTTAAGCATTGGATTGCAAAAAAATATTCTGCTGCCCTGTTTATTGATCTAGTAGGGACAATAATTGTTTGATCCCCTGTAGATTTTGTAAGATTCTTTTTTACCCAACAAGGGTCTATAATATTTATCATAGTTTTTTTTAGGATAGAGACAGAGTATCAATCAAAAATCCAGAATAAAAAAACATATTATATAAGTGTTATAAATTGAATTGCATTTCAGTGAGTAAAATAAGTACCCGACATACGAACGAGTTCTGCTCTGGAAGCACGTTCGTAAAAAAGGATTTGTTCGTTAGCCCAACAAAGTGAATCTTATACCCCCTATCTCAGTCAACGCAGTTTCAACACAGTGGCCTTAAGTACTTGGAGAAGATCTGTAAAGAATAATGGACCGAAATTTCCCTCCTGAGATGTGTGCAAACCTGATAACCAACTACAAGAAACTTCTATGCCTCTGTGCTTGCCAACAAGGGTTTCTCCACGAAGTTTTTTGTTTGGGGATAAAGGGTTGATATTCTGTCTCTATTCTTTACAATAAACTTACAAAGAAATTGTCAAATATTTTACTATAAGTGGGCAACTTACAAAATCTGCAGGACACTGTATACACACACACACACACACACACTCACAGGCGGCACGGTGACGTAGTGGTTAGCACTGTGGCCTTGCACCTCCAGGGTCCGGGTTCCATTCCCGTCTCGGAGTCTGTGTGCATGGAGTTTGCATGTTCTCCTTGTTGTTGGTGGGTTACCTCCCATAGTCCGAAGACATTCCCAGATTGCCTGTAGTGAATGTGCATGTGGATGTCATACTTCAATTGAACTAACGCTAGGTCATAACGCTGCCCCCACAGCCTTGTATGGCAGGCACTACACATGATGGGGGCATAAATTAATCTGCCTCTCTTCTTACCCTGATGATATTTTTCCAATGCTCCACAGTCCATTTTGTAGGCTTACTAACAAATTGAAGACCTTTTTCGATTAACCTTTCTTCCGGCTCTTACTGTCACTATTATACATAGCTATGAATTCTAATGTTGTTTTTATATGATTTAATTTTACTAAGCCTTTAAACGATTTAAGTATTTTTCCACTGGTTCAAAAATCATCCTCCCATGGCCTTTTTTAAAGTGAAGAGTAGGACTGTGCCTAGGAAAGTGTGTAACATTACAGCTCTCAGTGTTGTAAAAATGTGAAGTAGGCTGCATGTTCAGGAATCAGCCTGGTAACGGAAATTTCCCAGAACGGATCTGATCAGCATAACATTGCCTTTCAAATGCATGGGTGCTAATCAAATCAGCCTGACAGAATCGCCCAGACCTTCATATTATCATAGAGACAAAGGCACACCCTGGCCTTGAGATTAGCATTCACATTTACTTTGAGACCCTACCCAGTGGTCAGGAAGTTCATAAAGACAAAAGGTTAATGTCTCAGACACCTGGGCTACCAGACTTGTTCTTCTTAGAATGTCACCATCTCTAAATGTAAAACCCAATGTACAACTCTTTCAGTTTGTATACTATTACGTTGAAAGCTAGATTAAACATTTTATAAATTTGTAATCTTACACTAGTGATCGTGTGAAATGAATGGGTTTGAGACTAATGTAAAGACTAGGGTTTGAGTTTGGAGAAAAAGGCAGTTTTTAATGTACGCAATTTGTGATAATGTAATGCCATTTAAAAATGCATTTCTATTTCGCCACTCGGTACAGAATCGCTTATATTTCAGGCTGATCAGTCGTTCACCGGTCATAGCCAATCACACTAAAAACCAGTCAATTCTAGTCGCTAGTTGATCGAACGGTTCATCTGGGAATCACCCAATTGCCAAACAAAAGAATCATGATTCATAACTGAATTGAATTTGTTTCTCTATCATTAGAATTGAGTAGTATTTATTTTTTTGTAATTTACTTTGAATTCTCAACTCCACTTCCATTCCTGTGCATGTACACTGAACTAGTAAGCCTGCAGTGGTTCAGCTAGAGTTAGCGTTAGCAAAGCCGTCATGGCTTCACTTTAAAGCTGTTTGAATGTCGAGGTTATATTGCAAAGACGCAAAAGTACTGGCACTGTTTTTAGTTATTATTAAAAACTATTAAGTTAGTTAATTATTAAGTATAAACTATCAATTATCAAGTGAGCAAATCCACTCTTTCAAACACGTCAAACTTTTTGTCCTCATTCTGCATGCAGCTTTATAAACATTACTAGTAATAAATGTGTTTGTCTTTTTATTACAGTTTTAGTTTTTCTTTCCTGTTAACTTTTAAATACTTCTACAGTGGAACATCGGATTACGAGCATAATTTGTTCCGGAAGCGGTCTAGTATTCCAAAACACTCATAAACAAATTTAATTTTCCCATAAGAAATAATGGAAACTCAAATTATTCGTTCGCAGGCGCTGTGTGTGTAATGTGCGTGCACACATTAACGGAGAGACAATTTTTAAAACCGTTTAAAAATTAGCAAGGAACATTGCTAGTCACACTCGCGTGAGCGCATACTAACGGAATCACTGCTGTAAAGTAAAACAACAGCAACAAATTAAACAGCACCTTACCTTTGAATTGCGAGAGAGCGGAGTTTCTGTGTGTTTGTTAGAAGCCGGGTGTGGGTGGGTGGAGGCTATAAAGCCGAGTGTGTGTGTGTGTGTGTGTGAAGCCCACCCACCCGGCTTCAAACACACAGAAACTCGCCTTTACAGCCCCACTCCTCTCAGTAGTACTCGTAATCCGAGATTCCACTGTATTTTTATTTTTAAGATTTTTGCATAATGAGACATTTATATCATTCTGTTGTAATCTGTCAGTCAACACCAGTGTGCCGAGTCATAGTTTGTCAGACATAATAATTTATAGGTAAAGCATTACACTGAAGTTTGAGAGATGTTCCGTTTGGTACTGATGCGTTCGAAACATACCGCCTGCTCCTGTGAGTGGATTTGACAATAGATTGAAAAAATGTTATTATGAAATAATAAAAAGAAAAATATTTTGTACTAAAATCTGTCGTTTTAATGTAAAAGTCTATTTTCTGTATGATTGTGTCTAACACTGGGCTCCCTAAACTGCTCAAGGGGCAATAACTTGACCTTTGTAGCATCTGGAAATCAAACTGTTTTAGTTGATCTTTTCCTGGCTTAGTACTGGTGCTTTTGTTGTTGTTGGTCTTTCGGCTGCTCCCGACAAGGGGTCGCCACAGCGGAATATCCAGTCCGCACTACATCTTGGCACAGGTTTTACGCCGGATGCCCTTCCTGACGCAACCCTCCCATTTACTGTATCTGGGATGGGGACCAGCACTGCATCCAGTGGCTGGGGTTTGGGCACTGGCTGGCTTAGGACTGGTGCATAATTACTTTATTGCTTATGATAATAATGGATCTTGGAAAAGACAATCTGGATGTTATGTTTAATCCTCCATGCTTTCTCATTTAGATAGCTTGCAAGGCAAAATAATTCAACTCTACATTCATATGTAGTGTATAATTATTTCTGTTCCTGCCTGTATAGTGCAGGTTATTAGGAGGTCTGGAGCTCTTTAGGAAGGTTTTGCTCTTTTGATAAAGTAAAACACAAGCTGTGCACATGTTTTACTTTTGAATCAAAGTACGCTGTTCTTCTGAACAATGTCTGGACAACCCATTTTACTCTGATTTTCAAAGAGAAATGCACAGGACAACCTTTTCTGCATTTATCCTTAAATAAGGGGAACTTGTTTGACACCTGTTTTTCACAGAATAATTTACCTCTCTAATTAAACTCCACACTATTGGCCTTTTTTGAGCTGGCTAATATTTGTATTTATTCACTTACATTAAACTAATAATACATTTAGCACATTTTTCTGCTATTATTTTGAACACCACTGTATGTTTGTATTTGTACCTTCTCAAGCACTCTGTAATCTGTTACCTCACTGAAATGTCATTAGTGCATCACAGTTATACTGCAAATGTTATAAATATGACAATCAATTCTGTAAAAAGAAGCTAAAATGAAGAAAAGACTAGACATAGTCCATAAATTTACTGAGTTAGTTTAAATAGGAAGTGAATATATCTCCTTTTGAAATGGTTACATTTCTCTCTCTCTCTGTTCTCACAGGCCAGACTGAACTGTAAGCACTGTGGGAAGCCTGTGATCGACGTTCGTGTGGGCATGCAGTACTTCTCAGAGTACAGTAATGTGCAGCAGTGTCCTCACTGTGGCAATCTTGATTATCACTTTGTCAAACCTTTCTCCTCCTTCAAAGTCCTTGAAGCCTATTGACAAAAGTTCTATTTGCATGCTAGTGTCCTTCACCTTTTTACGTTCCTAGGGAGTTTTATTTGTCAGAATTTTTAACTATAATATGTAGAGCGCAAGAGCTGATGGTAGTTAATCAAAGAGGATGAAGTCAGAAAGTGCTTCACTGTCTGTTCATCTGGTATTTACAACCACAAACGTGAGAATAATACTGTGACAAGTGAATGTATCTGCATATGCCAAATTTACATTTTTGTACAAAGAACAAAAAACATAAAATAAAATGCATAAAATCTCTATATTCCTGTTTTTATTTATAATTTAATTCATTCATTCATTCATTCATTCATTTTCTATACCGCTTAATCCTGTGTTCAGGGTCGCGGGGGACCTGGAGCCTATCCCATTAGACTTCGGGCACTAGGCGGGGTACACCCTGGACAGGGTGCCAATCCATCGCAGGGCACACACACATACACACACACACACACACACACACAATCACACACTACGGGCAATTTAGGAACGCCAATTAGCCTAATCTGCATGTCTTTGGACTGTGGGAGGAAACCGGAGTACCCGGAGGAAACCCACCAAGCACGGGGAGCTTTATTTATAATTTAATAATTATAAACATTTTTAAATAATAAAAACGTCCTCATACCTCAGCACACTAGCACTCATCTTTTTTCTTTATTTCCTCCAAGTATTATGACCTTATTCTCTTACGATACAGTATTATGACTTTTTTTCATATAATATAGAAGATTTGTAAAACTTTTGAGATTACATTATCATCTCTATATATATTATCTCATCTATATATATATTATTTTAACTTGGAGAGTTTGTTCTTGAAATGTTGAATGAATTTGTGTATTACAACTTTATTCTCAAAAGTTTTACAAATCTTCTATATACCACAATGATATTTATTCTTAAAAATTTAGCAATTTTATTCTTAGTAGTACAGATTTATTGTATACATTTTAGAACCTGATCTTGAAATATGACAACTTTATTTTTTGAAAATGTATTACAAAAATATTACACATTTATTTATTTTTATTTTGTTATGAAATCTCATTAATTTATTCTCGAAATATAACAAATTTATTGTTGACATTTTTCAAATTTAGTCTTTATTTTGTAATCCTTACCACTTTTATTTCTCAAAATGTTTCCATTTTATTCTATTCCAAGATTTTGTTTATTAAAAGTTATCTGTAAGTATTATGAATTTATTGTAAAGAGACTAAAACTGCTGTATTCCTCAGACTGAGCTCTACTCTCTGTGCCATTAAAATTTAAGGGTTGCACAGGGGCAGTATGCATGATAACCCTTTTCCATTGCAACAAAGTTCAATAATTATGCTCCTAGCATTGAAGCTTACTTTCACCATTAAACATAGCTACATGCATTTTTACAAATGTTAAGTGATCTAAATTCATGATTTTTTTTCCCAACCACATTTCTTACACAAAGTTGATGGTTCAGCACCATTCTTCCAGGTTTCTATGTTTGTTGAAAGGTTCTTAGTTGATACAGACACTTGGCACACTTTCTAGCTACTTACATGGTTGTTTCTGATTATTTCTTTCTACATTGTAAACTAATGCTGAAGGCATCCAAAATATGCAATAATTTCATTTTAACAGTTCATATTAAGATGCGTCTGCTACCTACACTCTGTAAAGCCTTCAAAAAGGCTATAATCTGAGATTCTGTTAACTGCAGATTTTTGAAACTGGACTAAATGGTCACCATATCTTTATTTTTGAGCAGAGTAAAATAAACGGTATATAGTACCGTTTAAAAGTACATCACACCCAATAATATTAGAATACTTATACAGACTTATAAATAAACTTACTTTTGGGAGTAAAAAGGATATAACTATAGGGTCTCACACAAACACACCATAAAGAGATAATGACCGGAATCCCACACAACATTACATTCATTGCCTCAGGTTTTCTTAGTTCCTTTAGCTGCACCTTTCTTTTTTGAGGACCCCTGTTTCTTAGAGTGGGGTTTATTAGCGTCAGACTTAGCCTCTTGGGGTTTGGCATTTTGTGGTTTTGCTGCCCCTGCTGTGGACATCTCGGGTGCAGGTGGTTCTGCAATAATAGGTTCTACTTTAATAGGTTCCACTTCTGCACCTGGAGCTTCTTCTGTAGGCTCACCTTTGGGGTCTTCTTGTGTATGAAGTTCATTTTTTATAGAGTTTATTTCAGGCACGTCAGCTTGAATTGTTACTCTCTTTACTTCTTTGGGTTTTGTTTCTTTTTGGTGAACAGAATTTGGCTTGTTGGATTTTTTTCTTTGTGTATCTTGCTTGATCGGCTCTACTTTGGCAATATTTTTGGTTGGCAGTTTGGTTAGCTTTTCTTTGAGTGGTTCATCTTTAAATGCTTTTGTTTTTGGTGGTTCTTCTTTGGGTGGTTGTTCTTTGATTGGTTCTGCTTTTTGTATTTCTATTTTGGGTGGTTCTATTTTGTATAGTTCTGCTTTGCACGGTTCTGTTTTGGGTGGTTGTTCTTGAAGTGGAGTTGCATTAGGTGGTTCTTCTTTGAGTGATTCTGTTTTGAGTGGTTCTACTTTGGTTGCTTCTTCTTTGGGTGGTTCTGGTTTGGCTGGTTCTGCTTTTGGTGCCTCTACTTTGGGTGGTTCTACTTTATGTAGTTCTTTTATTGGTGATTGTGTTTTGGATGGTTCAGCTTTTGGTGGTGCTTCTTTGAGTGGCTCATCTTTGGGTGGTTCTACTGTAGCTTGTTCTCTTTTGGCCTCTAATTTATTTACCTCTTCATCCAGAATGTGCTCCACTTTCAAATTGACTGTTGGTGGTTTGCTTGGCACAGGAACATGAGCAACAAGTTGTGTAGACTTAGATGATTCCTCCTCAGTGTCAGAACCCTCCATGTCATCTGCAGTCGAGGCCATCAGGGATGCTGCAAACTCCTGCAGACGGGCTTGCTCTTTCCACAGCTTCTCCATCTCTGCTGTTAGTGCCGGGTTGTGCACCGGCTCAGAGACTGACAGCTCCGGGAGTTCTGGGATCTCTTCATTAACAACGTCCACGGCAGGTGCTGAGAATGCAATGGATTGCAAGCGGATATCCTTTATTTTGTCATATAGTACTTTCCTTTCCTCCTGTAGAGCTCGGCACAATGTTTCCAGCTTGGCAATCTTCAGAGTAAAGAGTTCAAGCTCTTTGCCCTTCTCAGATCTCTGGTGGAAAATAATGGTCAGAAAATCAGCACAGCGAAGCATCACCGAACTGGTGAACAATTGTGTTTGCAGTAATATAACAGGTTACCTCCTCAATCATGTCAGCAAGGGCTTTGTTGCAACTTTCAAAGCGTATTTTCCAAACATTGGACTCCTTTTCCAGCTTCTTCATCTTTTCGGTCATCTAAATAGATAATAAATAATGTATAATATTGTTCTCGATTCATGTTTCTGTTATTGTTATGGAATATAAAATGTGAGATAATGTAAAGTAGCATACCTTCTCCATTTCTTGTTTGAAAGCAACATAAACTTCATTGCTTTTGGCCAGTGTAGCCTGGAACTCATCAAACTTTTGAGAGTATAAAACAAGCTGTAAGACACAAAAAAATGCAGATGGTTGGGATTGTTTGAGCTCCTCAAATAGTGAGTGCATGAATTATAGAACCAGGCCATAATGCATTGGGCTCCCTGAACTGGTCTGTATCTAATTAAGTAAATGTGCCTTACAATATTATATTGTGGGTCATTAGATTAGATTAGACTGGATATGTGCCATCATTCTGAGTAAGTGTTAACTAAAATTTAATGACCGCTCAAAACATGACTCGAATGACAGACATTCGCTGCTTGTATGAGTTAATGTAATTTGTTAATGAATTACTCATAGAGAAAACATCAAATGAATAACCTATACTTACCCTCAACTAAAACCTGATTAGCACCCTGATGTTAATAATCAGAGTCAGTGCTATTCTTAAATAATACAGTCTAATTGCATATTACATAATACATCAAATTACTAGGGATGTAACAGTATCAAAACTTCACGGTACGGTAATACCTCAGTATGAATGGCACGGTACGGTATTTATTGAATCATTTACAGGAAAAACTAAACTAATGCCAGAAGTGTTTATTAAACAGTATACATGAACACTGAACATATCAATGGCATACAAATTAGCCATCTATCTGTAAACTTTGAAACAGAAACTTAAATTTTTCAATTTTAATAACAGAAAAATAATTAAACCATGTAAAAAAAATGAAGTTTTATTTCTCAATTTAGTATTCTTGAAAATTCAAGAATATTTTGTATTTGAGTTGTATTCAAGTATTTGAGAACACTCACCTCATTCACTCACTTATTCAGACAGAGACAGGATTTTTTTTTCCTTTCCCGTTTCTTTTCAGAGAGAAACCGAAATGACTCGATAAAACTATAGGTCTTCTGAGAAAAGTTTGCTCAGGCGAATGGAGCGAACGGGAGGTAGCGGGAACTACAATTCCCATCAGCCCAGGTGTGACCATCATCCTTTGCGGTCTGTTGTCGCTACAGATCCAGTAATGCGGAAATGGCGGTGCTGCTATTAGCGGCGAAGGAAAAGAGATGGAAAGAGTAATTAATCATTACGGAGTAAGCGGGTTTTAAATCGGATGTGCGCATTACTGGATCTGTAGCGACAACAGACCGCAAAGGATGATGGCCATGCCTGGGCTGATGGGAATTGTAGTTCCCGCTACCTCCCTTTCGCTCCATATGTGTGAATGTCTGTGCATTTGTACATGTGTGTGCTTGTGTGTGTATTAGTGTGTACCTATACTTCATATAACACTGTTCCCTATCTCTAACTTTTTAGACATTAACACACCCCTCAGCTCATGTTTTCCTCATGAGATGGAGAGTGGGTGGTTTAAAAAGCAGATGATTAAGCACTAGATGGGATATTCACCTGTGCCTGCATCACTGTGTTCTGCTCTTTCAGCTCTTTAACCTGTAGCTTCCACTCTGCAGCATGAGTCAGTAGCTGCGCTTACACACAAAAAGATGGGAGAGAGAGAGAGAGAGAGAGAGAGAGAGAGAAGGAGAGATGAAAAAGCACTCTTTTTTACCTGCTTCTTCAACTGCAACTCCTGCTTCTTCATTTCGAAGCATTTCTTTGTTTTGTCAATTGCTTCTTTAAGCAACTAGCAACAAAGACAGCAAATCAATTAGCATGGGTCCATCAGCCCCCCAATGTTCCCCAACCATACCCCACACTCATCCAGCACCAGCATCATAAACCCATTAGCAATCCTGCATGCAGGGACTCACATATTCTTTCTCCCGCTTGTGTTTCTCCTCTGCTTCTTTCAAAAGCATGTTAGTTTCTTGCAGTTTGGCATCGGACAGCTGCTGCTGCAAGTTTTTCTGTTTGAATATCTTCTCGAAGCTCTGTTTAATGAGTAGAGAAAAAAAAAAAAAAATATATATATATATATATATATATACACAGTATATATCATCGAAAAGTAAATTTATTTCAGTAATTCATATATCATATAGATTCATATGTGTTTCTTTTTTATGGCTTACAGCTAATGAAAACCCAAAATTCAGTATCGCATACAATTAGACATTATTTAAGAATGTTTACACTTTACAACAGCCCTGCTGGGGCAATTAACAGCCCAGCCCCTCAGAGAGGTCACTGCACACCCCTGCCGGATAAGACGCACGATATGACACCTCATTCATGGGCCTACGACATACGGTGTTGTTCTAGAGAGGGCAATTAACCGCCCGCCCTCAGTAGTATCATATAACCCCATGCCCGAATGAGGCGAACGGTTTGTCACCTCATTCAAGGGTCTGCGACAAACTCAGGCAAAGCTGATCTCAATGTTAAGTCTATGAGTGGTTAATTGCCTCCTGCGGAGGCAATTAACCACCCCAGCCCTGAGAAAAGACATTGCACCCCATTCCCGAACAAGCTGCACGGTTTGACACCTCATTCATGGGCCTACAAAAAACACAGTCAAAGCTGGTCTCAATGATAAGTCTATGAGCGGTCAATTGCCCCCCGCATTCATGGGTCGGCGACAAACTAATTATTCTATAAATTCCCCATTATAAGTCAATGGGGCAAATTTGGGGACCTCTCTTGCCCCCGGGGTACAACTTATCCCCTTGTGCGGGGTATCCTCTGACACAGGTTGCAAACCTCCTCAAATGGGGTGAATTTCACGTTTCTACAAAATTCCCTCTCTGCGCCACAAGCCGTCAAAATTTGGCCTCCATGTTAACCTATAGGACTTTTTTGGGACTTTTTTGCAAGATAACAATAGTGATGCTTTTCAAGCACCACTAATGATCCAAGACCAGAAAACACCAAGAGTAAAAGACCTAGAAGAAGTCACGTTGTTGTTCCATATGTGGCCGGGTTGTCAGAAATTGCGGAGGATTTTTTCTAAGCACAACATCCTAAAAATACCTTGAGGCAGATGTTGGTGCACCCAAAGGACCAGGTCCCCAAACATCAGAAGTGTAACTTGGTATATGCAGTAAAATGCACAGATGAGTGCAAAGATCTCTATATTGGGGAGACAAAACAGCTGCTTAGTAAACGGCTGTCATCACCCATTTACAAAAAGAGCAACACAGTTTTAAGGATCAAGATGTTCACATTTTGGACAGAGAAGACGGATGGTTTGAGAGAGGCGTTAAGGAGGCCATCTATGTGAAAGTAGAGCGACCTTCTTTAAACAGAGGTGGGGGACTGAGACATCATTTGTCCTCATCATACAATGCTGTTTTGAGAACATTGCCCCGGCGCTTTGCAGACAAGCCAACTGACTCCCCCTCATAGGCAGGAGAGAGGAAATCTGCTTAAGCTGCTGGAGCACCATTTTCTTCGGCACACAATTGGACCTGTCATGTGATTTAGATCATGTGACCCTTTTGTGTCTACATTTGCCAGAGTTACTTCCTGTGCACCAAACAACTGATGAAGGTGTTTGGATGAACACTGAAACGTCTTGTGTTTTTAAGTAAGTTTATAAGTACAGTGGTTTGTTAATTAAACTTTATTTAGAAGAAATTTTTACCTGGATGAATGAATCTCCACAGACACTTTAAGAACAATGAAAAGAAAAAATTTTTACAGAGCAATGTTGGACTACTGAAAAGTATGAACATGTACAGCACTTAATACTTGGTCGGGGCTCCCTTTGCATGAATTACTGCAGCAGTGCGCCGTGGCATGGAGGTGATCAGTCTGTGGCACTGCTGAGGTATTGTGGACATCCAAGTTGGTCTGATTGCAGCCTTCAGCTCTTCTGCGTTGTTGTGTCTGGTGTATCACTTCTTCCTCTTCACAATACCCCATAGATTTCCTACAGGGTTTAGGTCTGGCAAATCACACACAGGACAACCATGATCCTTAAACCAGTTATTAGTACTTTTGCCAGTGTGGGCAGGTGCAAGTTCTGGGGCCAAATGAAATCAGCATCTCCATAAAGCTGGTCAGCAAAGGTGCATAAAGTGCTCTAAAACGTCCTGGTATACGTTTGTACAAACCATGGACCTGATCAAACACAGTGGACCAACACCGGCAGATGACATGGCTCCCCAAACCACCACTGACTGATAACTTTACATTGGACTTCAAGCAACTTGGATTAGGTTGCTCTTCGCTCTTCCTCCAGACTCTTGGACCTAAAAGTAGATTTCCAAAAATCTGAAAAGAGAACTTTGGCCCACTAAACAACAGTCCTTTTTGTCCTTAGCCCATGTAAGACGCCTCTGACGTTGTCTGTGGTTCAAGACTACCTTGACACAAGGATTGCGACAGTTGTAGCCCATGTGCTTAATATGTCTTTGTGTGGGGGCTCTTGACTCCAGCTGCTGTCCACTCCTTGTGAATCTCTCTCAAATTCTTGAATGGGCATAATTTCACAATCCTCTCAAGGCTGTGGTTATCTCTGTTGATTGTGCACCTTTTCCTGTGCAGGATGTCAATGAGTGCTGTCTAGACGGTTGTCCAGAAGACAGTCTTCCCCATGATTGTATAGCCTAGAGACCATTGAAAGGCTCAGGAAACCTTTGCAGGTTTTTTGAGTTAATTAGCTAATTAGAGTGTGACACCATGAGTCTTCATTATTACTTTTTTACAATATTAAAATTTTCTAAGATATTGAATTTTGGGTTTTCATTAGCTGTAAGCCATAATCATCCAAATTAAAAGACAAAAACACTTGAAATATATCAGTTTGTGTGTAATAAATCTATATAATATATAACTTTCACTTTATGAATTTAATTTCCTCAAGTTATTAATTATAGTTAGTTATTAAATATCACATTTGCAGCAGGATATAATAGCTAAAGGGGGCTCTACTAAATACTGACGATGGAGGATTTTTCCCATCAAGGGGTTGAATAATTTTGATACTGTAATATTCATTAAAATATCATTTGAATTGATTTGGGAGAAACCACTTGTTCTATCAGTTGTGTTGAGCTATTTAAATTGCTCTTGTTTCACTGATTTATTACAAACATCTTTTTTTGCTTTTTGGAGACAACTTTTCTTGTATTTTAGGGTCAGAAGTGGGGCATGTCTTCAACATTCAGTACAGTATGTGCCCTACAGTGTGAAACTTCAGTGCCTGCTGCCACCAAATCTTTCTGTACACCTTTTTCAGTCAATCAAGGGTTTTTCAACAGAAATTCTGGAGTGAGTTAGATGACGTGATGCAGAGCATCCCCAGAGGTGAGAGAGTGGTGATTGGTGTAGACTTCAGTGGACATGTTGGGGAAGGGAACAGAGGTGATGGAAATGTAATGGGCAGGTTTGGTCTTCAGGGCAGGATTGTAGAAGGACAGATGGTGGTGGACTTTGCAAAGAGGATGGAAATGGCAGTAGTAAATATTTTCTTCCAAAAGAGGCAGGAACATAGGGTGACATATAAGGGTGGAGGCAGAAGCACTCAGGTGGACTACATCTTGTGTCTACAGGCTCTTTTCTGTTCTGGCACAGTAGGTGGTGGAACGAACTTCCTCTAGATGTCCGTACAGCAGAGACTTTGACTATCCTTAAACGACGACTCAAGACGCATCTGTTTCTCCAGTACTTGGACTAAACTCCCCCCCGCCCAACCAAAAAATAAATAAATAAATAAAAAATCCCTCTTCCCAGTTGTGTTGGACTAATGGCACTTAGTTATTAACCTAGTTAACCCAGTGTAAGTATGTATCCAGTGATGTAAACTTTAAAGCACTTTTTGTAAGTCGCTCTGGATAAGAGCATCTGCCAAATGCCTAAATGTAAATGTACGTTGTAATCTGAAAAAGATCAGTGACTGCAAAGTGTTGGTAGGGGAGAGTGTAGCCAGACAACACAGAATGGTGGTGTGTAAAAGAACCCTGGTGGTGAGGAAGGTGAAGAGGACAAAGGCAGAGCAGAGGACAGTGGTGGAAGCTGAGAAAGGAAGAATGTTGTGTAGTCTTCAGGGAGGAGTTGAGACAGGCCATGGGTGATCAGGAGGTTCTTTCAGTTGACTGGACAACTACAGCCAATGTGATCAGGGAGACAGGCAGGAGGGGACTTGGTGTATCATTAGGTACTGTAAGGGAAAAGTGGACAAGGAGACTTGGTGGTGGAATGAGGAAGTCCAGGAGTGTATACAGGGAAAGAGGCTAGCTAAGAAGAAGCGGGACACTGAGAGGACTGAAGAGAGTAGACAGGAGTACAGGGAGATGCAGCATAAGGTGAAGGTAGAGTTGACAAAGGCCAAACAAAGATCATATGTATGCTAGGCTGGACAGTAAGGAGGGAGCGGTGGATCTGTACAGGTTGGCGAGGCAGAGAGATAGAGATGGGAAGGATGTGCAGCGGGTTTGAGTGATTAAAGATGTACTGACAGATGCCAGGAGGGTGATGGGAAGATGGAAGGAGTACTTTGAGGAGTTGATGAATGAGGAAAACGAAAAAGAACAAAGAGTAGAAGAGGTGACTGTTGTGGAACAGGAAGTAGCAAATATTTGTAAAAGTGAGGTGAGAAGGGTGTTGAAGAGGATGAAGAGTGGAAAGGCTGTTGGTCCTGATGACCAGAGGTGGAAAGTAACGAATTACATTTACTGTAATTGAGTAGCTTTTTTGTGTATTTCTACTTTTTAAAGTACTTTTTAAAATCTGTAATTTTACTTTTACTTAAGTACGTTTTGTTTGAAGTATTGTAATTCGCTACATTTTAAATCATATTCGCTACTGAGTAAAAAAATAAATGAATGAAAATGCTAAAATAATGAAAATATTATGCTTTGTATAATTGCTTCGTTGCGCTCGCGTGTGTGTATCATGTCCGGGTTGCGCGCCGCTCCAGATTCCACTCCAGGTTTTCTGACTGTCCCCACATCAGCATCTCCCTGACCTTCCACACGGTCGCTTCCGCCCTGAGAGTGATGTCATCCACAAGCGCGACTATAGATAAACCGAAGAGAGACGCGGGAAAAAGGAAAGAGATTGTGATTTTGGCTTTTTTATATTTGGTTATGTAATCTGGTTTTTACTTTTTGCCTCCCATTAACTTTGATTATTGCTTTGTCCCTTTGGTTTTGTTGATCTTTGTATATACAGTGGTGTGAAAAACTATTTGCCCCCTTCCTGATTTCTTATTCTTTTGCATGTTTGTCACACTTAAATGTTTCTGCTCATCAAAAACCGTTAACTATTAGTCAAAGATAACACAATTGAACACAAAATGCAGTTTTTAAATGAAGGTTTACGTTATTAAGGGAGAAAAAAACTCCAAATCTACATGGCCCTGTGTGAAAAAGTGATTGCCCCCCTTGTTAAAAAAATAACTTAACTGGGGTTTATCACACCTGAGTTCAATTTCTGTAGTCACCCCCAGGCCTGATTACTGCCACACCTGTTTCAATCAAGAAATCACTTAAATAGGAGCTACCTGACACAGAGAAGTAGACCAAAAGCACCTCAAAAGCTAGACATCATGCCAAGATCCAAAGAAATTCAGGAACAGATGATAACAAAAGTAATTGAGATCTATCAGTCTGGTAAAGGTTATAAAGCCCTTTCTAAAGCTTTGGGACTCCAGCGAACCACAGTGAGAGCCATTATCCACAATGGCAAAAACATGGAACAGTGGTGAACCTTCCCAGGAGTGGCCGGCCGACCAAAATTACCCCAAGAGCGCAGAGACAACTCATCCGAGAGGCCACAAAAGACCCCAGGACAACATCTAAAGAACTGCAGGCCTCACTTGCCTCAATTAAGGTCAGTGTTCACGACTCCACCATAAGAAAGAGACTGGGCAAAAACGGCCTGCATGGCAGATTTCCAAGACGCAAACCACTTTTAAGCAAAAAGAACATTAAGGCTCGTCTCAATTTTGCTAAAAAACATCTCAATGATTGCCAAGACTTTTGGGAAAATACCTTGTGGACCGACGAGACAAAAGTTGAACTTTTTGGAAGGTGCGTGTCCCGTTACATCTGGCGTAAAAGCATTTCAGAAAAAGAACATCATACCAACAGTAAAATATGGTGGTGGTAGTATGATGGTCTGGGGTTGTTTTGCTGCTTCAGGACCTGGAAGGCTTGCTGTGATAGATGGAACCATGAATTCTACTGTCTACCAAAAAATCCTGAAGGAGAATGTCCGGCCATCTGTTCGTCAACTCAAGCTGAAGCGATCTTGGGTGCTGCAGCAGGACAATGACCCAAAACACACCAGCAAATCCACCTCTGAATGGCTGAAGAAAAACAAAATGAAGACTTTGGAGTGGCCTAGTCAAAGTCCTGACCTGAATCCTATTGAGATGTTTTGGCATGACCTTAAAAAGGCGGTTCATGCTAGAAAACCCTCAAATAAAGCTGAATTACAACAATTCTGCAAAGATGAGTGGGCCAAAATTCCTCCAGAGCGCTGTAAAAGACTCGTTGCAAGTTATCGCAAACGCTTGATTGCAGTTATTGCTGCTAAGGCCGGCCCAAGCAGTTATTAGGTTCAGGGGGCAATTACTTTTTCACACAGGGCCATGGATAGGTTTGGATTTTTTTTCTCCCTAAATAATAAACCCCTCATTTAAAAACTGCATTTTGTGTTTGCTTGTGTTATCTTTGACTAATAGTTAAATGTGTTTGATGATCAGAAACATTTTGTGTGACAAACATGCAAAAGAATAAGAAATCAGGAGGGGGGCAAATAGTTTTTCACACCACTGTATTTATAGATAATTTCACTGTTTTTGGTTTAGGGAGTCCGGGAAGGTACCTGTATTTTTGTTTGTGTGTTTTTTATTATTTTTTTGCAGGTAATCTAGCTACTAAATATAAATACCATTTTGTTTATTATTTTGGCCTGGGTCCACCCTGAATCTGATCCTCCTCCTGTGTGTGTGTGTGTGTGTGTGCGTATTTTTTTTGTATATACAAACCTCATTATTTCATCAGTTAATGATTGGATCTAGTTCTCCATATACCACCATTTCCAGTTATATATATTATAAATAGAACCCTGAACCATTCTTTTGCTGTTTGGCCCTAGACTGGGATGTAACACCATATTTAAGTGACCACTTTGATTTTCAAGCACATCCCACCCCCGCTGTTAAAAAAAAATAAAAATAAAAAAGTAACTCGGTAACTTTTACTCTGAGTAATTTTTTTAAGAGCTACTTTTTACTTTTACTTGAGTCGATTTTTATAATGGTAACTTTACTTGTACTTAAGTAAAATTTCACTGAAGTAACAGTACTTGTACTTGAGTACAAAATTTTATTACTCTGTCCACCTCTGCTGATGACATACCTGTGGAGGTATGTAAGTGCTTAGGAGAGGTGGCAGTAGAGTTTCTGACTAGTTTGTTTAACAAGATCTTGGAGAGTGAGAGGATTCCATTGGGAATGGAGGAGAAGTTTATTGGTGGCAATTTTTAAGAACAAGGGAGATGTGCAAAGCTGTGGCAATTACAGAGGTATAAAGCTAATGAGCCTTACAATGAAGCTGTGGGAAAGAGTAGTGGAAACTAGGTTAAGGGCAGAGGTGAGCGTTTGTGAGCAGCAATATGGTTTTATGCCTAGAAAGAGTACATCAGATGCAGTATTTGCTTTGAGGATTCTGGCGGAGAAGTACAGAGAAGGTAATAAAGAGTTGCATTGTGTCTTTGTTGATATAGAGAAAGCGTATGACAGGGTGCCGAGAGGGGAGCTGTGGTGTTGTATGAGGAAGTCTGGAGTGGCAGAGAAGTATGTTAGAGTGGTGCAAGACATGTATGAAAGCGCTAAGACAGTGGTAAGATGTGCTGTAGGTGTGACAGAAGAGTTCAAGGTGGAGGTGGGTCTGCATCAAGGATCGGCTCTAAGCCCCTTTTTTGTTTGCTCTGGTGATGGACAGGATGACAGATGAGGTAAGACAGGAGTCTCCATGGACTATGATTTTGCAGATGGCATTGTGCTTTGTAGCGAGAGCAGGGAACACGTGGAGGAAAATTTGGAGAGGTGAAGGTATGCTCTGGAAAGCAGAGGAATGAAGGTTAGCCGCAGCAAGATGGAATACATGTGTGTGAATGAGAGGGACCCAAGAGGAACGGTGAGGCTACAGGGAGCAGAGGTAAAGAAGGTGCAGGATTTTAAGTACTTAGGGTCAACAGTCCAGAGCAATGGAGAGTGTTCAAAGGAGGTGAAGAGGCGGGTACAGGCAGGTTGGAATGGGTGGAGAAAAGTGTCAGGTGTGATGTGCGATAAAAAAGTATCTGCGAGGAAGGAAAGGTGTACAGGACAGTGGTGAGACCAGCAATTCTCTATAACTTAGAGACAGTGGTTCTGAAGAAAAGACAGGAGGCAGAGTTGGAGGTAGCAGAGCTGAAGATGTTGAGGTTCTCTTTGGGAGCGACAAGGATATCAGAGGGACAACCCATGTTAGATGTTTTGGAGATAAAGTCAGAGAGGCCAGATTGAGGTGGTTTGGACATGTTCAGAGGAGAGATTGTGAGCATATCGGTAGAAGGATGCTGAGGTTGGAACTGCCAGGCAGGAGGTCTAGAGGAAGACCAAAGAGGAGATTTATGGATGCAGTGAGAGAGGACATGAAGTTAGTTGGTGTAAGATAAGAGGATGCAGAGGATAGGGTTAGATGGAGGCAGATGATTCGCTGTGGCGACACCTGAAAGGGAACACCCAAAAGACAAAGAAGAAGAAGATGCACAAATAGGTGTGATGGTCAGGGGTCAGGAATGCACATACTTTTAGTCATATAGCATACATGTAGTGTGACTTGTATATTACATAATCTATATTCAATTGTTTATATAAAGAAACCTTACACTGTCCAGCTCTGTATGTCTTTGCAGTTATTTTCCAAAAACACATCGGGGCAGAAAAGAGTGCATTTCTCAATGCTGTGCTAAATGCCATGCGCTGTCTTTTTCTACCCATAATGCACCGGGCTACTATGGAACAACGTTAAGGTCATAATCACCAAGAACAGGGCTCTGGACGAGCAAAAGGTCAAGAGGAAGCTGCAGAATGATCTACAGCAACATTAAAGGAGCTGCAGGAACATCTGCTAAGTACTAGTCACTTCTGTATCGTAGGTAGGGTTTCTAGGTGGAAGACTTTTCTTGTGAAAAAAACTCAAAGCCCACCTAAATCATCCTAGGCCATGGTGGAAGATATATTATAGTCTGATGAGATCAAGGTAAAACTTTGTATTTACAATAATAAGACACAAGGAACACCATAAGCCATGATGAAGCATGGTGGTGATAGTGGAGGCTTCACACAATGGCTGTGCTTCTCTTCAGCTGAAACTGGTCAAGGTAGAGGGAAACATGGGTAGAAAATCCATCCAATCTGCTTTTTGCACAGACCGTCAGTCTTAAGGTGAAAAAAGAAACTTTCACCTTCGAGAAAAATAATGGACCAAAATGTCCAGAGCTAAACCGTCTTAAAAACCTGTGGAATGACATGTCCTCTATATTTTTTAGATCTGGCGCATAAAATAGCTAAATCCATGATGTTATTCTGAAAACACTGAGTGCTGTATTACAAGCAAAAGGTAGCTTAACACAGTATTGGTTGGGGGTACATACTTTGTTCACCAAGGTTTTTTCCCAATAAAACCTAAAAGACTTGAATGTTATGGTTACTATATGACATGAAGGGTGAAATTAGATCCTATACATCATACAAGTCTGCAACCTCTACAGGTGTGCAGACAACAAGAACAAGTACAACAGTTTAGTCCCTAACACACCTCATCCCTCTTCTCACACTGTTGGATGATGGAGGTGAGCTTGTTGGCTAGCTCAGTGTTCTCCTGGCACAGTTTGTTGTTGCGATTGCTGTGGTGCTCAATCTGGGCCTGGATGTCTACCACCGTGTTCTGGAAGTGGCAGGAGATCTCTGCTCGCTTTCTCTCATCCTCCTGACACTTCTGCTGCATGTCTTCCTGTGGTGCGACACAGATGTACTTTATGTACCTGTTCCCTCATTAACACACTAACGCCACTATTAAGGTTTTGTCATTTGCCTTTTAAAGGACATTTCAGCAGCTGAGTGAGCTCACCTTCAGGGTCATGTTGTGATTATGGAGCTCACGACAGAGGCTTTCCAACTTGCTCCGTGCCAGGATCCCCTTGCTGTGATCTAACTGGAGCCGGTCCCTCTGTTTAACCAGGAAGCCTTGTTTCTTCTGAAGTAACTTTAGGTGTACCTCCTCTGCTTTTTGCTCCTTTAGCTACACAAAAAAGAGCATACACACAGATTAATCCAAACATTTGTCATTTAACTAACAGATTTTACTTAATAAAAGTGTTTTTGTTTTTTTGGTTAGAATTATAGTTCGTATTCAGGCATAACTTCATGATCATTCAATTAAAATCTCTCTAGAAATTAGTATGTATGGGTTTAATGCACCATCAGTGAAAGTAAGAAAACCAATGACAGGCTTATTGAGATTTCTTGAGTGTGTGATGCTCTTTAGATATTTAGAAATCTGGATGAGGTTCAGATCCAGTGTGTAGTTTAATGGATTATGCTACCTTTGTCCCAAGCATGCTAGATTTTGTGCTCCATATTCAGCAAACTGTTCAACCTTGTATATTCAGGATTTTTAAATTGTATGTACTGTATGAGCCCTGTTTGCACATCGAATCTGTAGAGTGCCATTTCTTTTGGGAATCCTGCTTTTTTCTCCCATTGTCAGCACAATGTTAACTTACTATAGTAAACTATAGTACATACCATAGTGCTATAAACAGAGGTGGAAAGTAACGAATTACATTTACTCACGTTACTGTAATTGAGTAGCTTTTTTGTGTATTTCTACTTTTTAAAGTAGTTTTAAAAATCTGTAATTTTACTTTTACTTAAGTACGTTTTGTTTGAAGTATTGTAATTCGCTACATTTTAAATCATATTCGCTACTGAGTAAAAAATAAATGAATGAAAATGATAAAACAATAAAAATATTATGCTTTGTATAAATGCTCCGTTGCGCCGCGTGTATCATGTCCTGGTCGCGCGCCGATCCAGACTCCACTCCAGGTTTTCTGACATCGGCAGCTACCTGACCTTCCACACGGTCGCTTCCGCCTCGAGAGTGACGTCATCGACTAGCGCGACTGGAGAGAGACGCGCGAAAGAGGAAAGAGATTGTGATTTTGGCGTTTTGACATTTGGTTGTGTATTCTGGTTTGACTTTTTGCCTCCAATTGACTTTGATTATTGCTTTGTCCCTTTGGTTTGGTTGGTCTTTGTATATATTTATAGATAATTTCACTGTATGTCTGTGCACTCACTAGTAGCAGGGGCGTGGCTGCCATTTATTTTTGGAAGAGGGAGTTTATTTGGTAATTTATTTGCTCAGGATGTTATGTGGCAATAAAATGAAGATAGCTGACTACCTTATTGTACGGAATGATGGGGGGGGGGGGGTGATAAAATTATATATACATAATATATATAAGGTTATCAAAGCAGTCCCACAGCTTAATCATAGCTAAAACAATCCAATGAAATATTAGACTGTGAGACTTTTTTGAGCCAGGTATTTTATATAGTTTAGCTTAGGTTTATATTTTATATAGTTTATATTATATTATATTTTTTTGCAGGTAATCTAGCTACTAAATATAAATACCATTTTGTTTATTATTTTGGCCTGGGTCCATCCTGAATCTGATCCTCCTCCTGTTGTGTGTGTGTGTGTGTGTATACAAACCTCATTTTTTCATCAGTTAATGATTGGATCTAGTTCTTTCTGCCATATACCACCATTTCCATACAGTTTAAAATAGAACCCTGAACCATTCTTTTGCTGTTTGGCCCTAGACTGGGACGTAACACCATATTTAAGTGACCACTTTGATTTTCAAGCACAAGAAAGACAACAGCTTTATTATGCAAAGGTGTTCCTTCAGTTAAAAAACAACTAGTTTGAGATTTTATATCTGCTAATCTTTTTTGAACTACGCTAGAATGCCTCATCCCACCCCCGCTGTTAAAAAAATAAAAATAAAAAAGTAACTCGGTAACTTTTACTCTGAGTAAATTTTTTAATGAGCTACTTTTTACTTTTAATTGAGTAGATTTTTATAATGGTAACTTTACTTGTACTTAAGTAAAATTTCACTGAAGTAACAGTACTTGTACTTGAGTACAAAATTTTATTACTCTTTCCACCTCTGGCTATAAAGGTCCTTCAGATATTACCATGGTTGGCAGCAACAACCTGGAGTAATCATTTCCCGTATGCCTTTATCAGAAAAGCATGGCTTTTTAAAAACATGGCACTACATTATACATCATGGTATCTATACCATGATAAAAATGTTTTTGAGTTTTTAGAGATGAACAAAAGGAGTTATTAAGGCTGTGGTGACTAAGTAGAAGGTGTGTGCTTTGCCTATTAAATCTGACTCTCACCAGCTCTGCATATTTCTTCATCACCATCTCCAGTTTCTCTTCAGGTGTAATGAGAGTTTTTAGGCTTTCCAACAGGAGCAAAGCGTCATTACCTGTACAAATAAAACAAACATCTTGGTTTGTACAAGTCAGAATGATAGGTGTAATTCTGGGCAAACGTTTTAATTGTAATACATATGTATGATGATCATGCACATACAGTAAACACATTAATTAATCTCTAAGTAGAATCCTAAATTTCAATTTTAGGAATCAAGGCAGCGTTATTCCTTACCAAGTCCTTCAAGGAGCTTACTGGCTGTTTGCTCTCTCTCTGGACTGCTGCATGTCCCTGTGTTAGCATTCATATCCTTGGCCATTGTCTCTTCATATAGCTTTTCTTCATCCTCTTCCTGCAAGATGGAGATCTTCTCCTGCATCAGGCTACATGCAGACCCATATGTGTTGATGATGTCTTCCAGCTGCCTGCTGAAGCCTTCCATTGGGTCCACAGGTTTCTCCTCGGCACAGTTGGCCTGGTCACTGGCAACAGCAGACAGCTGAGGGGTGCTCTCCATTATCTGATAAACACATGACCAATGAGTTCAAGGCAATAGGAGGTTTAAATGAATTAACCTGGGAGAAAATCTTGATCAGTTTCTAGTTTGATGTCCAAACTGGAGCAGTGAAATTAACAAGAGCACTACAGGGTGTCGTGGAAGTTTCCAACCATGGTGAAAATACTGTACAGAGGTGGAAAATAACGAATTACATTTACTTGCGTTACTGTAATTGAGTAGATTTATTGTGTACTTCTGCTTTTTAAAGTAGTTTTTAAAATCTGTAATTTTACTTTTACTTAAGTATGTTTTGTTTGAAGTATTGTACTTTGCTACATTTTAAATTATATTTGCTACTGAGTAAAAATAAATAAATGAAAATGGAGAATAATAAAAAATAATGCAACGGGGAAGAAAATAAATTGCACCCCAGAAACCACTGCACTGATTGATTGATGGGCGTGGAAAACAAACGCTCTAAACTCTCAAGACTGATGGAGACGGACAAAACAGTGTCAGTGTCTGCCAGTGGTGCAGACCCAACTGTAAGCGAAATGCCATCAAATTCTTATGAAGCAAACCCCTGGTCATATTTAAGCGACACTTTGATTTCAAGCACAAGAAAGGCAACAGCTATATTATACAAGGGTGCTCCGTCAATTAAACACAGCTAGTTCGAGATTTATATCCGCTTGTTTGTTTTTTTTGGTCTACACTAGAATCCCCCATCCCACCCTCTCTGTTAAAAAAAGTAACTTGGTAACTTTTACTCTGATTAAATTTTTATAATGGTAACTTTACTTTCACTTCAGTAAAATTTCATTAATGGTATAGTACTTTTACTTGATTACATTATTTTAATACTCTTTCCACCTCTGGAAAAATAATATAATTACACAATTACATGCACAAGACAAGATAAATATGAGTGAGACACGACTGTGTGTGCGTGTTTTTTTTTTTTTTTTTTAAGAGAAAACTTAGAGGAGGTCGTATTAACAAAGTTAGATATGCAGGTCCTTTATGTATAATCTGAGATATAGTTCCTTTTCAGTCACAGAAAAGAAAATCTTTTGTTAGTCTTAACAGTTTAAAACAAACCAGGCATCACAGCATGAATTGATCCTTGATTTTTTAGAAATTGAAATATTGTTTATTTGGTGGCTTTATTGCTTCTGAAGTGACCATGCTTATCATATTACACTTCACCCACATGGCGCAAACACTCAGCTCTATTTATGGAGTTTCTAAATATGGATTAAAAATCCTAACATGCACTCCTTAACGAGAGGTTATTGTTTCAAGAAAAAAAATATTTAATTTAGATATTAGATTTTAATAATGCAGACAATGTTAGCTCCTGGATAATGTTTACATTGAGTTTGAACTTCTTGTCAATACCATGTAATTTAAATATACAGAGAAGAAACAAAGTGTTTCTTCAAAGTGCTCAACAAGAGCAAAAACAACCAGACCAACAACACAGCAATGGCTAAATGGAGCTGTTTAAATAGTAGAGTTTACACATTGTAAAGTTTTAAATAATACTCACAGAATCTGTTGCTTTTCTGTCCAGAGAGGAAGAGAGGTGAATGGAGCAATGTGGGTTCACTCTTGCAGTGAACAGAAAAAGGAAATTCCACGAGCACTGTGGTGACTGAGACAACAGCTGTGACAGACAAGAGTCTTAAAATAACCACTCACTGGAACTAGACTCCGGCTGCTGGACAGACCCAGCCTCCATGGGAGAACTGGCCTGCTCAGGCTTTCCACAAGGTCACAGGAGGTGGTCTGTGTGGTTTCAAGTTTTACAAAGGGCACCTTGGACAACTAGATGAAGACGTAAATGTACTTACAGCCAGACTAATGACTAGTATACTTGAAGTTTGCTATTTTGGAACAACTAATTTTGTACTAAGTGTATTTAAGTTGTAATACAATTGTACGAAAGCACAATTTTAAGTGTATTAAGTATACTTTTGTGTGCTAAAGTGGAACAACTTTAAGTATACTTAGTACGCTTAAAGTATATGGCTGTGTGTGTACTAACGTACATACCTGACAGTAATTAGTACAATTTAAGTATATATTTACTGTATTACAAATACATGATTAATATACTATGAGTATATTCTTATTGCAGCAGTAGCATGCTGTTATACTTCTGGACAATTACAAATACTAAAAAAGTACACAGTGGTTAATACTTTATTATATCATACAGTACACACAACTTTCAACAATACTGTATTGCAAATGTGTTACCAGTACATTAAGTGTTTAGGATAATTTACAAATGCTAAATGCATTTTCTACACTATAACATGTTTTTGAAACACATTACATCAGTAGTTATGAGGCAGATTATAATATAATACTATAGTTTATTTGTGTTCAACAAAAGTCAGGTTGTTTTACAAACACACAAACTAAAATGTAAACTGGTGTGTGAACACAGACAGACATTAGTATTAGAATCTACAGGTACAGTATTAGTTTAAACGCACGCGCACGAGAGAGTAGTGCACTACATATAAGTACATATTAATAAGTACATTTAAATTTAACTGATAATATACTGAGACTACCGTATATTAAAAATTTTATTCTAATGTATACTTTCTGTACATTTGTACAATGATTATTTCAAGCATATTTTTAAAAAATATACCAAAAATATATTGAAAAACAAGTTATACTAAAAAATTAAAAGTATACTTTGGAAATTAGACCAACCTTTCACTTAAAGTATATTTTCCAATAATATATTTTTGGAAAGTGTACTATAATACAATTATTTTTAAGTATATTTAAAGTTTAATTCCAAAATTTGGTAAAAGCATGATGTTAGTATACTTTTTATATATTAACTGATGGTACAATTTTTTGTTAGTATATTTGCAATGTACTATCGAGGATTTCAATATATTTGTAATACACTAAAGTGTATTTTTTTTTCACTGGGGTTGCCCAGTGGGTTTCCTCCGGGTTTAATCCCACAGTTCAAAGACATGCACATTAGGCTAATCGCCGTATTAAAATTGCTGGTAGTGTGAATGCATGTGTGAATGTTGACCGGAGGTCCTACTGCGGTCATAAAAAAAATGGTAAGAAATTCAATGGTCACCACTGGGCTCCACGGTCCCTAGGTGGACTACCGAGGTTCCACGATGGAGGGATGGATGTATTTTAAAATATCATATTTTTGACAAAACTTCATATGGATTTACATCTTTACATTAAAATGTGTATGTGTTATGTACATTTTGTAAATAAACATCTATTAACCTGTAGGTAAAAAAATATTTGATACTCATAAGCAAAATAATAGGAAATATAGCAAGGTTTCAAATAAAAAATAAATAAATACTCACTCACTCACTCACGCATCGTCTATACTGTTTTATTCCGTATTCAGCTTGGAGCCTATCCCAGGAGACTTAGGTCACAAGGCGGGGTACACCCTGCACAGGGTGCCAATCCGTCAGAGGACACATACACTCACTCACAACCTACGGGCAATTTGTGGCAATTAGACAATTAGCCTAATCTGCATACCTTTGGACTGTGGGAGGAAACCGGATTACCCGGAGGAAACTGACCAAACATGGGGAGAACATGCAAACTCCATGCACACAGAGACTGGAATCGAACCTGGCCCCTGGAGGTTCAAGATGACAGTGCTAACCACTACACCTCCGTGCTGCCTATATATAAATACTTTCTATACTAAATTAATGTACAGTATGTAAATACAGTATTACTGCGTTATATTAACTATTATCCAATTTTAATTTGCCAAGTGTTTAAAAAAATACAAAAGCAGAGAAATACCGTTTACTAAAATATTTGCATGCTACTGTGGGCGCGTGTTTTTTAATACAGTCCACATACAGTAAGTCCACGTGAGTGAGTCTTATATACTTTTGACACAAGTATACAATGCATCTCTGCAGTATACTCTGTAGCTCCAAATCATGAGGGGAATCCTGGTGACACAGCAGTGTCGGCTGACAACACTAAATGGTGTTTACTGCACGCTTGAACGGACGCCATATTTTCTAAGAGCTGTATTGGACTGTGAACTTTGTTTCATTAAATATTTTCCAAAATTAGGATTATTCACCATCAAGACAGCTTTACAGGACAGTCATTTTCAATCATCGTGCATCGTGATTCACTGACACCAGTGAGGCGAACTCATTTCCCCCCACCCACCACATGGACACACATACAATACTGGACATTTTATACATTCACTTGTAAAATATTGTATATAATTGTAAATATTGGTATCTGGTACACTGCAGTGTCTATTTTTGTACAATACTATACAATACAATTTGTTCACATCTATGAATGATCAAATTATTATAAACACACTCCTAAACCTTGTAGAAAGCCTTCCCAGATGAGTTGAAGCTGTTATAGCTGCAAAAGGTCGGCCAACATCATATTAAGATGTAATATGGAACTCCAAAGTGTTCAAAATTAAATAAATAAATAGGGCATTATGAAATAAATAACTCTATGAATAAATAAGACACATATAAGTAATATGAGAATGATATTGTGAAATAATGGAACATATTTTGAAAAAAAGCTTATTATTGTGAAATTTATTTACTTATTATTATGAAATAATATTTCATGGTCATTATTTTTCCCAATAACAGAGATTATTGCAGAGGCATTATATTTAATTCATGCTGTTTTTATTTCAAAATGTCATTTTTTCAAAGTCAGTATTTATTCCAAAATCCGGTTTTTCACGATGGCCTATTTATTTCATAATGCGACTTTTCAGCAGAATGAGTTGTTCTGTCAATTGTTCTGTCAATTCAAAAAGTTGTTCGCCACACATTCAAGATTAACTCATCTGTTTATCAATAATTATGCAAACAAAAATGACAAATCGCATCTTTTCTTACTCTGGAGTGGACAGACAAACAGGAGTCACTAAGGGACCGTCTAAAAAGTACATGCCCAAGACCCAAACGTTTGTTTACTGAAGAATACACAAGATTACAGAGGAATACCTCACAGGACATCAAACATATTACACTGTTAGGCTACAGTATGGATTATTTGTATATTTATTTGTTTGTTTTATTCATTAATGATAATTTTAATGTACATTATAAAATAAATGATTACACAGAAAATTATTGTTCCAATAAAACAGATAAGTTGTTAAATGAGAGTAGGGCTGTTTTTATAACTGTACTATAATCCACTCTATCATTTCTAATAACTACAACCATTCTCTTTGCAATATTCAGTTTAATAATTAAATTTTTTTTTAAATGCAGCCCAAAGCGGATGGTAAATGCCCCCTGTAAGGTTAAATACCAGCACAAGAACAAATACTATAAGGGAAAGTTGAAAAGAACTTTCAAGAGTTCAACAGGGCGTGAAATGGTTGGGGTCCACACAGTCCGGGAGATTCAACCTGACGATACTGGGCTGTCCCTGGGGGGCGAAAGTGGCTCCTGGTTCCGACCATGAGCTTTACAGCTTCCCCAACTTCGGTAAGAGGCGAAGTTCTCCCAACTTCGCCTCTTACCCCGGGGCCGCGGGCGAGTCACCTCCATGCCCTTCCTACTCCCAGGGCACTCAAGGTCCATATTGATGCCGGCCACCCACTGACCTGTCTTGAAACACGACCAAGGAGGCCCGTCTTGAAACACGGACCACGTGTGCACGAGTCAGAGGGCACGAATGAAAAATGCTACCGTAGCACAAATCGATAGCAGAGTCTGTCGATTTACACTACCGCATCACTACACTGTGGACGTTAAATATTATTAGAAGAGTTGATTAAATTTATAAAGCTAATAGATCATCACGTGCCATCACGTGCGTAAGCATTTATGTATGGACTACTCTGTGCACTGAATAGTGCTGCACACATATGATAACCACAAGATATTCAAGTATATAAAAAGATGTAAACGTAGGTGTTTAAATTTGAGACACTGAACCAGTTTCAAGATTTTATTTTCTTCAACCTTAAGACTCATTCACGACAATTTATGCAGAAACTAGAATGTTTCGGTCAAATTAAGCAAAGGAAAACGGTTTAAACCCACCGCCAATCGAAGTCTCAGCACCAAGGTAGTATGGATTTATGGGCGTGAAAACAGTGTGCAAACTTGTGGGACTGAGCATGCGCAGATCCGATAGTTAGCAAAACTCGATGGGTAGCATTTTTCGATTGAACACCGGTAAGCAGCGTTTCTGAAAGATTTAGCGCCAGCAGGCTGTAACAGGAGAAAATCTAAAAATATATTTATTTGTAATAGCTTCTCTGTCTACTCCAGAGTAAGAAAATATGTGATTTGTCATTTACGTGTGTTTATTTCAGATGGGATAATCTTGAATGTGTAGCGAATCTCAAATATAAAACCAACTTCACCGCGGTAGTTAGATGACTCGGTGCTGTAATTGTGTATTCTCCGCGCCTACAAGGGGCGCTGACGTCATAATTCCACAGAGCGCACACTTCCTGAATCGTGTGCCTGAAGGCGGAAGTTACTCTTTCTGTTTGTTGTTGCCTAGCCTTGTTGGAGCATTACTAGACATTTTTTTTTACTAGTATGGCTGTTCCACCGCAGTTAAAAGCCATTCAGCATCATTACAGAACCGCGGTAGAGCATGATCAACGAGACCCGGTAATAGCGTATTACTGTAAGTGCAATGTTTACATCTTTATTATCTCTCATATACGAAATAGAAAGCACGGAATCGCTTTAGGACTCGGTTCACAACCCGATTCTCCAATGTACGTGATTTGTTACTTGACACAGAGGCTGGGTAAATAAGGACTCGGTTCCCTACCCGATTTTACCTGTGAAGTTATTTGATCTTTGCAGAAGACATGTTAATGGACGGCTGCTATGTAGTGTAGTAAATAATTCGATTTTGGGTATTCCCAGCTAGCATGGGTAAGAGTGTTATTGGATAAATTTGTGTTTACAAATTTTTCTGCTTAACGAGGCCACTCGGTTCTTTTGGTAGAGTGCGTGTTCTGTCATTGTGTGAGTGTGTGTCCTGTCTGCCATTGTGTGTCCATGTCGGCCTGCCAGTCTGTGAGCGGGTGTGTGTCCTGTCGGCCTGCGCGTGGGTATGTTTTCTGTGTGTCATTAAATGGCATTGTGTGTCCCGTCAGTCTGTGCGCGGCTGTGGGTCCTGCCGGCCTGCGTGCGGGTGTGTGTCCTGTTTGTGTCTGTGCGCGGGTGTGTGTCCTGCCTGTCATTATGTGTTCTGCCACATGAGGTCAGCACTGATCAGTGAGTCCCATCTTGTTAAAGCTGCTGGAGCTTTCCTTCTGCCACTAGACTAATTCCATGGTCTGCACGACTCCAGTTTGATGTGCAATATATAAGCAATACACACAACTAACACAGTTCTAGAAATACAATTGGATTAATTAACATCACCAGTTCTCTTAAAGAGACTTGGTCCTTGATATTACTGCCATGTCCTGAAGCAGTAGCGCACATTGTTCCCCTTCTGCTCCCTGGACCTGGGCCAGCGCTGGAGCCGAGCCCAAGTCACATAATGAGCTTGTTGTAGTGAGACGAGTGGAGAGTAGGCTGGCATTCCTCACTGCAGATGTCAGTGAGAATATTTGCACTCATGCAGGCAACATGTCTGTCACACATCAACCTTATGAGTATGACCGGAATATCTTGTTGCATTGTTTTATTTCTAAAACCATGTTCAACTCAAGTGAGTCATCTCTGATCAACAGGCCAACAACATTGTCTGTCTTAAATAAATAATTCCTTTAGTCTTTAATGAATAAAATGTTAAAATTTTGTTGTTCTGTTACAAGAAGTAAACCAACTCTCTCATTTAATGCCATGTGTTTTCTTAGATTTCAATCATTCATTAAACATTGGACCTCTAGTGCAGTGTTATCAACCTTTTTTGAGCCAAAGTACATTTTTAATTGAAAAAAATCACAAGGCACACCAACAACCGAAACTGTAAAAAAATTAAACTCTGTTGCCTATATTAACAATACATAACAATACATATAGCCATTCTTATCGAAGTGTCTTGAATAGGAATCAAATAAACACAATGAAAACTGTCTTTTTTGATCTTTCATATTTCTACCTACACAGTGTGAAACCTGGGCCTGTTTGGATGAACACAGAGCTGATATCTTGGCAGGAATTGAAGAAAGACACGGCTACGTTTACACTCAGTTAAATGTGACCCAATTCCAATTTTTTTCAGAATGGATATGTTCTATGTCCGTGTAAACAGGAAAAAAATGCAGGCATTCCGATATTTCGAGATCGGTTTCAGGCCTCCTTCATATGTGGAAATTAATCAGATATAAATCAGATATGTGCTAATGAAATTGTCGTGTAAACAGACAGATCGGATTTCCTGAGGCACTGTGTTCTGTACATCATTAAAACTGCGACTTCTTCGCGGTTTAATGACGTAATGTTACACTCGCCTTGTGTTAATGCTTATTTGGGCTAAATAACATTAAGAAATCAGTATTTGGTGAATAAAGCATATGCGCAGGTAGGGCTGGTCGATAAAACAATAACGATATGTATCATGATAGACACTTGATCGATATCAATAAAAAATGTGTTCGATAAAATGTTCGATATTTTTTATTCTTTGTCGGAAGAAAACAGAGGTCGCGAAGCTAGTTTGGTTGGTGTCATGCGCACTCGCTCCGCGACCAGCACTAGAACCCGGAAGTGTTTCAGGAAGCATAAAAGGAGACAAGATGGCTCTTCACATCGCTCAGTCATTGAGTCTGCCCATGAAATTTTCGACGCTTCGCCGGATCTTATGCGAGTACTCACCATTTTGGGTCCAATTCCTGATTGAGTGTGTGTTGCGGGTTTAATTGTGTAAACCAGGGGTGTCAAACATACGGCCCGCGGGCCGAATACGGCCCACTAAGGCGTCCAGTACGGCCCGCGGGATGATTTGAACAATAATATTAAATATCAAATATTTTTTATTATTATTATTAGTAGTAGTAGTAGTAGTATGTCTATGTCCGGGTATTCGCTGCAGTATTGTGTTTGGGTTTATTAATTTTTTTATTTTATCATTGATCATTTAACTGCTCTTTTATTGCGCTTCTGCCGAAACCTCTAACACACATGCGCATTCTAAATTGGCGCCTAAATCAAATTTCTTCGGCTATTTGAAGATGTGTGGCAAGCACTCGCGATTTTAAAAAAATGTCCAAAAAAAATGTTTCTGGAGAAATGGAAAGAGAAGTATTTCTTCTGTGAGGTTAACGGCAAGCCGGTATGTTTAATCTGCTCACAAGCCGTGGCTGTGCAAAAAAAATACATAATTAAAAGACACTATGACATACACACAGAGAAATATGATAAATACACTGGACAGCTCTGAACGGAAAAAGTTAATGCCTTAGCATGCATGCGCTTAAAAAAAAAACAATCAATGTTTACAAAAAGAGCAGTGACTGATGAAGCTGTAAAGGCCAGCTATTTGATTGCCAATGAAATCGCAGCAGCATCAAAGCCATTTTCAGAGGGAGAATTCATCAAGAAGTGTATGGTCTTTACACAGAGTCTGCAGCATTTTTTATTTCTTATTTTATCATTACTAAAAAGTATCTGACAAGTAATATTCATGTTCAAAGGAAAGGATTTTGCTTGCCATTACTTGGCATTGTTTTTTCCCCAAAAAGGAATAAGAATGCTAATGAACAGTTTCTGAGGACTTGTTAAATGCAGTTTTACAGAATATAGTGTATTTGCAAAAAAACAAATTCGGCCCGCACATGGTCACATTTCTTCTCATCCGGCACTCACCCTAAAATGAGTTTGACACCCCTGGTGTAAACTCTTGTTCTCGGCGTGAGAGAGTTCTTACAATAACTTGCGTGGTTATCCTGCCTGTTCGCGCTATTTCTGCGTTTGGTTTACCGTCCACGCTACAAGGGCTAGTCTTCTGGTTGCCCGTGACAGTTGCATTAACAAAGGCACTCGCTCTCTGGTAACCTAGCAAAGTAGGGAAGATACGCTAACAGCCAGTCATGTAACAGTATGACGTGTGGTTGCACCATATCGTTGTCTCGTGCTGGTCTGCTGGATTCCTCTTCATAAGCAGAAAATGCACTTTGCACTATTTTATGACACTTTATTAAGCATTTCTTACATTTTCTTTCATTTTGCACCTTAAATGTAAAGAGACAATTGTTAAGTGTTCATTGTGACTTATGTTTACATTTTAATTATTTGAGTTTTCCATGGTTGTTGACATTTCTATCTTAATAACTAAGGGGACTATGATCATAGGAAGGTTAAGTTTAAAATAAAAATGTTTAAATGTTTCTAATATTAATTATTAATATACAGTGATTTGCTTAAGCAATGTTTAAGAAGATAATTTAGGACTCATTTTGTGTTTTAGGTCGTCTTTATGCCATGCAGACTGGGATGAAACTGGACAGTAAAACCCCAGAGTGCCGTAAGTTCCTTGTGAAGCTCATGGATCAGCTGGAAAAGGTAAGAGTCACCTGTGTGAGTGGATTTTACTAGTATAAACAGTGGTAATATAAACTTTTAATGTTTCAGATCATCAAACAAATTTAAATATTAGTCAAACATAACTAGGGTTGAAAAGATTTCTCAAGTAATTCGATTACAAAAAATGATCGAGGCAAAATCTTCTGCCTTGAAGCTTCTTTTAATTAATTAAAAAAGTTTGCGTTATGTTTTTTGCAAATTATTTGTTTGGCGTGTCACAGCCAAGTACAGGTACCCAATTAGAATATTGGTTTTACCGCCACGCTGCATTTGGGCTTGTCCGTTTGCTAGCTTTTACCGCTGAGTGGCGCTATATTACTACATTAACTATATAACTACGCCTCGGGCCTTAGTTCATTCTCTCCAGGATTAATGAGCCGCAGCTCCTTTAGAGCTGCATGTAGTAGCGGATAAAATCAAGTGAAACATTGTAGTTAAACGAATTCATAATCACAGTACAAATGTAGAATTTAAATTAAATTAAATCTTATTAGGATCAAATTTAAGCGAAATAAACGTTAAGACAGTGAGCCTTAGATTTTATCATGTGTAATTAGAAAAGCTACGCATGTAGGGTTTTGTGTCATCTTATATTTTGTGTTCTTTAAATTTATTGTAGATTTATTAACTGAAATAAATGACCATAAAATTAAAACATTGTCAGGACGTTCTACTGCGTCAGCAGATGTCGGTCATTCAGCCCCGCTTGTATTTTTGCGTTATTATAAGAATGAAATGCAGTAAGCTGTTATGATCTGTAATGGGTAATAAAGCACGGACACGAGGCGAAGTCTTACGGAAAAAAGGGTAATTTTATTTAGGTTAAATGGAGAAGGAAAGGGTTAAAGGAGGGAGGATGGAAGGAAAGGAATGAAGGTTGTGCATGTGCAGGTTGTGGGCACTGCACGGTAAATGGCGGTGGGTGGAGTGGCAGAATGCACTCTTCCTCGTGACGGCGCTTTTCCCACTGTCGATGGCCGGCGGGAGTCCTCGCTGACACAAATGCAAAAACTTAACACAAACGTCCTCACAGCCTTTTCCTCTTCGGCGGCAGGGCTGCGAAGTGTGGGAGCTCACGCAGCTCTTTCTCGCGCTGTCCCCTAATTCCAGTGTCCATTTTGGCCCCACTCGCATGCCACTGTTCTTATGGCTCTGTCAGAGTAAATCATTCAGTAACAAGCCTGTAAATTTCCATGTAAAACAGGTACATCTGTATGAATAAATTGATATGATGAGCTATTGATCAGTGATTTATGTAAATGACTCGGTTCAGATGTAAGTAAATGCTCATGGCTGCGTTGTTTGGGGGAAGGACGTGCTAATGACGATTTGGTCTGCTGTGTATGCGTGTGGGGGGGGGGGGGTGACGAGGTCTTACATACCCATGAGAATTCGTGGATTATTCAGTGGAACAGAGGCTCTGCTGAAAAAAGTTTCTCCCAATCCCCGTAAAAAATTTTTTTTTTAATAAAAATACCAAAGAATATTATTGTGTATAGAGTGATTAAAAACAATGCAATTTATGCTATCATAAGGAAAATCTCAATTTCTTCCATTCCAAGTTGGGCTGGGCGATATGGCAAAAAAGTAATCTCGATAATTTTTCCCCATACTGAACGGTAACGATATATATTTCGATATAAGCTGTTAATGCTGCCAGCTTTAAAAGAGTATCCCAACAATGACTGAAGCCACAAAAATTAAAGGGTTCATTAAATTGCATTTTAAAGTATAGTTTATTAACAAAAACAGATGACAGATTTGGCCTTAAAAATTAAGATACTATAGGCACACATGCTCAATCTTTACAAGGCAAAGATTTTTCTAAAAAAAAAAAAAATTGTGATAAGTATCTTGTGATGATTGTAATTTATGTTTTGAGATTTTTAAACAATAATGAGAAACATTTAGACCACACACACACTAGGGCTGTCTCTTTATCCCACAATTCAGAGTTAAATAAAGGCTATTTCACACTGCCCCAATAAACTGACATAATTGCTTAAGCATGCAATGACAACAAAAATGGAATGAATTATGCGAAATTATCACGTTATTTATGTAGAACAGATGCATTACTCACTTTTTAAAACATTAACACCGTGTAACATACCTAATATATATGCATATTTATTAAATAGCATCAAGCAGGTCTAGACGATCATTTATTTATTTATATCTGCCTTTACAGCGAACAACCACACGCAAATTGGTGTTTGTTAGGGCAGTGTGAATACAACAGCATTTTCTAAATTATTCAGTCAAACGTGATAGCCTCAAATGCTATGAAATCGTAGGATATGTTATAAATCCTCATAAGCTGTTTTAGCACTGAAAACTTTAACTTTAGTAGATGCTTAACTTACCAATGGCTAGATGCAGCTGTCAATCTGGGCCAGGACAATTTCACTTTTTCTATATAGTTGTGTACCTGCTGTGTATTGTATAGTTCATATTTGCTTGGCCAGAATGGTTTAAGCCACCAAAATAACGTTTTATTGATAAACTTTGCAGCTTTCGCCAACGTGAACACTCTCGTTAGTAATGAGGCGAATAAGGAGCTAACTTCAGCCGCAGAATGAGACGCTGCGCAATAAGGAGCCAAACGAATCGAAAGCTGCTAATAAGGAGCTAACTTCAGCCTTGTGTGCTTAGGGGCATCATATCTTTCGCTAGAAAGTTAGAAACGGCCCTGGTTATATCCTTGCTCCTTTGTTTGCTTCGCAAAATGCAGTAGGAAATTAACTTTGATGTGCACGGCACACGCAAGCTGCATGCTGATTGGCTGTTGTCGTATTGTTCTGCTGTGGGATTGGCTCTAAGATTAATCAACATCGTAAAAAATGTCTAGAGCTTATCATCGTTATTAAAATCAAATAAGTTGCGATTCGATATGATATTGTTTATCGACCCAGCCCTAATTCCAAGGATTAAAAACGGTAACAATGTCAACTTTAGAATCTAGAATCCAGAAGATTAAATTTACACAAATTTAAAAAGAGGCCTTAATCACTGCAAGTCTTCAGAAGAGCCTCAAATCCAAGAGGTTTTTAAAGTGTGAAGAGGTGCATTACAGCTCCTCTGAATGTATAGGTGAGAACAGCTGATTCACACCTGGGGAGGGGTGAATTACAGTATTTGCATTTGAATGTTGTCAGACATTGTAACAGTAACACTAATGGCGCTAGTTAGTACGGCACGACACGGTTCAGTGCAGCTCACTTTTGGGGGGTTTTCCACTGGGAACAGTACCTGGTACCTGGTCCTTTTTTTAGTACCACCTCAGCCGAGGTTCCAAGCGCGCCGAACCGTTACCAAAACGTGACGTGTAAACTCCGCTGGTCACTGATTGGCCGGAGAAAATCGTCATTACTACGTCACTGAACTTGCGACACGAGAAACAACAGAACCGCTATATTTAGAACAGCCAGCGAAGGATCAGACAGAATGATGTCACGGCAGTAGAGGCGCCGCAACTATAACGACACGTGAATAATCCCGCACACTCTAAAGCGTTACTAAACTGCAGTGGAAGCGCAAACCGAGCCGAACTGAGCCGAACCGAAGTGAGCTGTACTGAACCGTGCTGTGCCGTACTATGCAGTGGAAAAGAGGCATAAAAGAACAACAACCTAGAATAAATAGGAATAAGAGGCTCTGATTATACTGTACAAATATTATTTAGTACAACAAAATTCCTCTGCGCTCTGGAAAACTATATTTTTATTTTAAATACATAAAAATTATATTTTATATAAACTAATGGAAAAAAAACGTAGATGATGTAATTCATATGAAAAGTGTATTTTTGGTGCATCCACTGCTACGGAGATGCAAGATGACATGATTACCTTCATCACTATAGCCGAAACCAAACACATCACTAATTTTTAATGATTTTTTAAAATATGATCAGTGTCAGTCTCCTGTCAGCTGTTTTTCCTGATGCATTCTTAATCATTAGTCTGCTTCTGCTGGTGCACTCTGGAAAACTTTATGCGTGCAGTTGAGCGCTGATTAGACTACTTAGGAAATTAAAGAGGAGGATTACGATGCCGAATCGAAGGCCTGAGCCCAAACCTTATTTTAATTAATTTAACAAATATTATAAGTAAAAAAAATAATAGCCCAAGTTTAGAAAACGTTTATAAATTCTTTCCGACATGAGTTGGCCCCGTGTTATGCGCAGAGCGCCGGGAGATTTCTTGAAGCTCAAATCTCTGAAATCGTTGGGCCATTTTGTTCTAAATAAACGCTATCATTAATAACTGATGGAGGTTTTGAGCTGTATACACGCATTCTTGCTTAAACAACTCCTAAAACAGCACCTGTGACACAGTAACAGTAATATAGTAACATTTTGCAGGCTGCCATTTGGAGAAACAAGATAATAATGAATAAACCAGTTGTTGGGTCAAATTAACTCAACCAGGTGTTCATTTGTAAATGACCCACTACATCTCATATAACCCAACATGAGCAACACAACAATGTGTTTAAAGTACCCGAAATAACCCAGAACTTATATAGCGTATCTCTGTATCTGTTTATTGTTATTTAACAGTTTATGCTTTGTACAAATAAAATTGTCAGCTAGTGAACTTGATCTAAACAACATTTAACCAATGTTTTTTTTTTTGACTCATTATTGTACAGTAAATATCAATAGCTCTGGTTCAGATTTTTCATGTTTGTTGTGTAAATTACTCATGTGGAATTTACCATCACTATTGTTTTTCTTCGATACAACATTTTTCATGACTAAATTGTATTTTAAAACTGCGGCTAGTGAAAATATCATCTTGCGCCACCTTGCGGTCATTTTACGAATGACTTTGAAATGCATCTGATTTATTTTGGTCGCTGTCGTTTTTACGCGGCGGTGAGCGCGGCGGTATTAACCATTCCGATTGGGTACCTACTATACACTGTGTTCCAAATTATTATGCAAATTGGATGTAAGTGTCATAAACATTAAATGTTTAGTTTTTAAATTAAACTTATGGATGGTATTGTGAAAGCAGCAAACAGGTGCCTGCTGCTGTTGCCTCAGGAGTCCCGTGAACATCAAGGTGTAGGATCCTTTAGAGGCTTGCAGTTGTGCATAAACCTACTATACAGCCACCCCTAAACAATGCTCACAAGCAGAAACGGTTGCAGTGGGGCCAGGCATACATGAAGACTCATTTTCAAACAGTCTTGTTTACTGATGAGTGTCGTGCAACCCTGGATGGTCCAGATGAATGGAGTAATGGATGGTTGGTGTATGGCCACCATGTCCCAACAAGGCTGTGATGTCAACAAGGAGGTGCCGGAGTCATGTTTTGGGCCAGAATCATGAGGAGAGAGCTGGTAGGCCCCTGTAGGGTCCCTGAAGGTGTGAAAATGGTACAAAAAGGTGTGAAAATCGTACAAAAAGGTGTGAAAATGGTACAAAAAGAAGAACCATGCCATGTAACAAAATCATCTTCATGCACGACAATGCACCATCTCATGCTGCAAAGAATATCTCTGTGTCATTGCCTGCTATGAGCATAAAAGATGAGAAGCTCATGGTGTGGCCACCATCCTCCCCTGACCTCAACTCCATTGAGAACATTTGGAGAATCCTCAAAAGATCTATGAGGGTGGGAGGCAGTTTGATTCAAAACAGCAGCTTTGGGAGGCTATTCTGACATCCTGCAAAGAAATTTAAGCAGAAACTGTACTAGGGCTGCAACTAACGATTATTTTGATAATCGATTAGTTGGACTATTTCTTTTTCGATTAATCGATTAATCGGATAAAAAGTGACCGCTTTAATTTGCTGTTTTGCTTAACAATATAAAACCATAAATCAAGGTATTATTTATGTATAAAAATAAACTTTTAAAAATACAATAGCCACATAGAGTATAATGATCTTTAATTTTGACATTTAAACCTTAGTTCATGTAAATCAACATTCTTTTTTAACAATAATTGCAGATGGCAAGTTAACAGTGTTGATATGGTGTATCTGTGTGTGTGTGTTTATATATATATATATATATATTATACACACACACACATACATGTATATACACACACACACACACACTAGTTTAAAAAAATACACTGACATATTCAGTTGTTAAGAATGACCTCAATTTTAAATTTTAATTAATTCAACTTAATAATAAGAATAATAGACTTCTAGATTATGATATTATTTTTAATGAAAGTGTCTCTTGCTACATCCTTGTCACGGTTTATACATTATTTCGATCCTCTCATGTATTTTATCCTTTTTTGTTGTTGTCTCAATAAATTTTTATATATATATATATATATATATATATATAGATAGACCATTTTGCTATACTAGACATTCTCGTAAGGACGTAGGGAGAGAGAAAAAATGGCCGCTACTGGGTTCACTCTGTTTATTTTTCCCTTTTCCCGCATTTCCCCCTGTATAGCCTGTAGGATCATAGGATATATCCGGTCTTCCGAGGTGTAAACTGAACGTGAAGAAAACGAACTAGAAGTGTTTTCCTTGCGTTCGTTGGGATTTGAACACCAAGAAAAAGCTGCATGCAACGGTTTTTTTTTATTTTTACCCCGTATAACCGCGCAGCCGGACAAACACACGTCACCAAAGCCCGTGTGAACTCTCTCACTGACTCCTTTTTTTTTTAGTCGTGGCCAATTCCTCCCCGTCGCTAGGGGCTCCCACATGTGTAGAAAACCCTCGGCGCTTCATCCGCGCTCATGGGACACTACGACCGGCAGAAAACCGCTCGCTTTTAACGCCCGATAAGAGGTGTTTAATGTAAACTGCTGCCATACCTTGGAGGACTTGGCGCGCGCGCTTTTTCCTGCAAACGCTTCTGTAACCTCCATTGCGCGAGCGACTGTGAATCTGTGTGTGTTTATTTGTGTATCTTGTGGTCGCGCGCCTCAGTAACGTGAGCAGCCCAACTAATCGATAACGGCATTCGTTGACAACGAATTTCATTATCGATAATTATCGATTTTATCGATTAGTTGTTGCAGCCCTAAACTGTACAAAAACTCACAACTTCAATGGATGCAAGAATTGTGAAGGTGATATCAAAGAAGGGGTCCTATGTTAAGATGTAACATGCCCTGTTAGGATGTTTTTGATTGAAGTTGTTTATTTCAGTAAATATGACCTCCTAAAGCTGCAAATTCAACAAAAGCCTATTTTCAGTTCTTTACAACCTATAAAATGTTTTAACTCTGTTGTGCATAATAATTTGAAAAGAAATATTGTTGTTATAAGGAGGTTTGTTCAATTCAATTCAATTTTATTTAACAATTGACATTGTCTCAAAACAGCTTTACACAAAATAATGATTTAAGTTTGTATGGAATGTGAATGTGTATGAATAAAAATGGTTAGATAGCCCCTGGTGAGCAAGCCGCGGGCGACAGTAGCAAGGAAAAACTCCCTGAGATGGTAATAAGAAACCTTGAGAGGAACCAGACTCAACAGGGAACCCATCCTCATCTGGGTGAAACAGATAGCAGGAAATGATCTGCATTTATACAGTGTGTTAGGTGGCAGGCAGTTCAGCTATAATAGTTGATGTTAATTGATGTTAAAATGGAGTCCAGGTAGTTATTACTAGCCCTAGTTATTGGAGACTCAGATAGACTTGTAGAAAGTTCCAGTCCTGAACTATCGAATTGTCAAGTCCTCAGAGAAACAGCTGCCAAAACCAGACGAGGCCAGAACCGTCTTCTAAGTAAAGAGAATCATCCCCAGACACCAGACGCACCCCAAAGAGACACACGGGGCATCCATGTGACGAGATCTCCAACCAGAAGCGGGGCACCAGGATGGATCAGACAGGTCCGGAGGGCAGAGGGAGTCTGGATCACTGGCAGCTCAGGAATGACATGTGTAGCTCGACAGAGAGAGAGAGTGAAAAGGGGAGAGAGTAAAGAGAAGGAGGAGGAGAAAGAAGAAGAGAGATGGCAGTTAGGTATGGTCACAGTCACATAATGTATAATGTGAATGTATATTTACTGTAGAGTGCAAGCAGGGACTCCGGCAGGACTAACTATGACAGCACAACTAAAAGGGAGAGCCAGAAGGAAACACAAACATGAGGGCTCCCTGAGATGTAAAGCAAACAATCACCTCACCGTCAACAAACCTGAGTGATCAAATGAGATTGAGGAAGACAGCATCTAAACATACGAGTTCACCATAATACTCTACGTCCATGAGTCCCTCAAATCTGCTCCTTTACCTAAGGCAAATAGGTTTTTACCCAAGACTTAAACACTGAGACTGCGTCTGAGTCCCGAACACTATTTGGAAGACTATTCCATAATTTTGGGGCTTTGTAAGAAAAAGCTCTGCTAAGACTCGGTACTGACAAGCAGCCTGCATCCTTTGATCGAAGGAGGCGTGGCGGATCGTATCTAGCAGTTCGCCCAGATACTGCGGAGCGAGACCATTTAATGCTTTATATGTCAAGAGTAGTATGTGCTCATATCTTCTGGTTCTAGTGAGGACTCTTGCTGCTGCATTCTGGTGAAGCTTGCTGAAGCTTATTTATGCACCTAGCTGAACAACCAGACAGTAAGGCATTACAATAGTCCAACCTAGAGGTGATAAAAGCATGAACAAATTTTTCTGCATCGTTTAGCGACAATATATTTCCTATCTTGGCAATATTTCTGAGGTGAAAGAATGCTATCCTGGTGATATTATCTACATGAGCTTCAAATGAAAGGCTGGAATCTATAATCACGCCGAGGTCTTTTACTGTTGCACTTGATGGAACAGAAAGGCCATCTGAAGTTACGGTGTGATCTAAGATTTTACTCCTAGCTATATGTGGTCCTATGACTAGAACTTCTGTCTTATCCGGATTAAGCAGAAGGAAGTTAATTAGCATCCAATTTCTTATGTCCTGCACACATTGCTCAACTTTAGTAAGATGGTTTTTCTCATCAGGTTTTGTTGAGACATACAACTGTGTCGTCAGCATAACAATGAAAACTAATACCATGCTTACCATGTTGCCCAGAGGAAGCATGTAAAGGGAAAAAAGCAGTGGGCCTAAAACTGAACCCTGCGGAAAGCCAAACTCCACTAGGGAACATGCAGAATAATCACCATTTAAGTTTACATACTGATAACGATCGTTCAAATAGGATCTGAGCCAGGAGAGGGCTGTTCCCTTAATTCCTACTACATTTTCTAATCTGTGAAGAAGAATAGCATGATCAATGATGTCAAAAGCTGCACTGAGGTCGAGTCATACAAGCATTGTTACACAACCCTGATCAGAGGCCAATAGGAGGTCATTTACTATTTTAACGAGTGCTGTTCCTGTGCTGTGATGAGGCCTAAATCCTGACTGATACAGTTAATGTATGCCATTTCTATGTAGATATGAGCATAGCTGCTCCGCTACTTTCTTTTCCAGAATCTTAGAGATAAAGGAGGTTTGATATTGGCCTGTAATTGGACAGCTGACAGGGGTCGAGGTCAGGTTTCTTGATTATTGGTTTGATAACTGCTAATTTAAAAGATTTTGGAACATACCGAATCTGAGTGAGGAATTAATTATTCTCAACAGCGGTTCTGTTATTACTGGTACTGTTTAAGAAAATGTGTCGGTATAGGATCTAATATACAGGTTGATGAATTTGCAGAAGAGATGAGTGAAATTAGTTCATTCTGTTCAAGGGGCGTAAAGTATTCTAGGTTCCAATCTGACATGGCTAGGTTAACATCTGCATCAATTACATTGTTCGGTTTCAAAGTCTCAATTTTATGCCCGATATTTACAATTTTATTATTAAAAAAGTTCATGAAGTCCTCACTATTGCATGATGTTGTTGTGGAGATTTCTGTAGTGGTCTTATTGCTGGTTAATTTGGCTATGGTATTAAATAAAAATCAAGGATTATTTTTATTTTCTTCTATCAGAGTGGAGAGATACGTTGATCTAGCTACACTAAGAGCTTTCCTGTAGTTCAGGATGCTCTTTCCATGCTATTTGAAATACTAACAATTTAGTTTGACGCCATTTACGCTCTAATTTCCGAGCGGTCTGTTTTAAAGTGCGCGTGTGATCGTTATACCAGGGAGCGAGTTTCTTATCTCTAATAATTTTTCTTTTAGCTGGAACTACATTATCTAAGGTACAACGAAATGTCGACTCTAAATATTCAGTCGCCTGATCGAGTTCTGTGGGGACAGACGGTGATCTAATCGAAGTTTGTAACTCTGGGAGATTACTGATAAAACTCTGTGTGGTAGTTCTCTGATGTGAATGTACGTTTAATACGGTAGCGCGGTGCTGTGCATACATTATCACTGTGACACACTTGAATGGAGACAAGATGGTGATCTGAGATAATTTCAGACAGTGGAATTGTGAATACATTTCTTATACTTAATCCGAAGAATATTATTAAGTCTAAAGTGTGACCTGCTTTATGAGTGGGTCCTACTACACACTGATTTACGCCTACTGAGTCCAGTATGGACATAAATGCTGTTCTCAGAGGGTCTTCTGGATTCTCAAAATGAATATTAAAATCTCCAGCAATTAACACTTTGTCTACAAAAACGACTAGGTTTGAGATGAAATCTGCAAATTCACTAAGAAATTCAGAATACGGCCCTGGAGGTCTGTAAATTATAATTAGTGGAATCGACTGAGCTGACTTAGGCTGAATCCCAATTCTATTTTCTACCCCTTCCCCTACCCCTCGCCCCTTCCCCTTGTCCCTTGAAACGAAGTGGAAAGGGGAAGGGTTTAAATTTTTCCCCTAAGAAATGGGACACCACTACAACACTGTTATACGTCATCATACGTAGTCGCTAGTTCCTAATGTTACGTCAGAGGACATGCGCCGATGTTTATCACACATTCCAATAAGAGAGAGATTACTCACTCCCAAAGTTTTTTTGCGCCGTATTTCGATTTTTTAAAAAGTTGCTCATTTTTACCACGAACACGGATGAGCCTTCGGGTTTCCTCAGCCGTCCTTGCACAGAATATAAATGACAAAACTGTGGTCACGTTGCAATAAGCAAGAATAGTGTAAGCACCATTCATTTACATGTACACATATGGCCGTAAGCAAAACAAACAATGCCTTATCAAATGCTCGGCAAACTGCCGTGCTACTGACCTTTCATATTTGTTTGTAGCATGCAGTAAAGTGTATGTGACATATATTTGTAATATATTTGACATATATCGTGTATTCTGTGCTATCCGCTAGCAAACTTTAGCGATTTTTTTGCAAACGTTTCTTTACAGAACATCACCATAAACACAAACACAAGACTAGAGGTAATATACATATAATGAAAACTTGTCATAAAAATCTTTATTAATGGCAAAAATTAACATTTATGGGTCTGCTTGCTCGAGTGAGCAGCCATGTTGAAATTTTCGCTTAGCCCTTCGTTTGAAGTGAGGTCCTGAAAAATCTTCGTTTGGAGGGCAATCTGGCCCTTCCCCTTCCCCCTACCCCTCCACGTGAACGCGCCAAACGGAGGGGTAGGGCTATGTGTAGGGGTAAGGGGTAGAAATGGGATTCAGCCTTAATATACTTAAATACACTTATGTTACTATAAAGAATTTCAAATGAATTAAATTTGTGTCCGTGTTTTTGTACGATAGACAGATTTTCTTTGTAAATAACTGCGACGCCTCCTCCTCTACCAGTTAACCGAGGCTGGTGTATGTAGCTGTATTCAGGAGGACTACAGTAGCTTCATTTAGAGCTATTCATTTACTCATCCTGTTTAACCCATGTTTCAGTTAAACAGAGTATATCAAACACCTGATCTGTGATAATTTCATTAACAATAACTGCTTTTGATGCGAGAGATCTAATATTTAACAGTCCTAGCTTTAGATCAGAGGTGCCGGCTGCGCATTCAGTATGATCCGAGTTTGTGGTCTTTGTTAATCAAATTATTGAAACAGACTTTGAGTCTTTCTACATTTTTGCTTAGATAGGGGAACAGACACAGTCTCAATAAGGTGAACCCTGAGTGACGACTCTATGCAGTTAGCAGTCGGTTGGTTTAGCCTGTCTGTCTGCTCCCTGGCCTGGGCTCTGGATTGTCACCGATTAACTACACCTCTACTGAGACTATGGGCTATACTACAGGAAATGAGAGCAGCAGCTTCCCGAGTGGGATGGACACCGTCCCGCCCTAACAGGCCAGCTTTGCCCTCAAAGGTCTTCCAATTATCTATGTAGTCCACATTATTTTCGGAGCACCACCTGGACATCCAGCGGTTCAGCGACCATAACCTGCTGTAAGCTATGTCACCACGTCTCATTGGGATGGGACCAGAGCATACTACTTCATCGGACATCGCCTTCGCTAATTAAAAACACCTCTGTAAAGGTATTCTTGCTAACCTCTGACTGACAAGGCGTATATCGTTAGCTCCAGCATGTACCACTATCTTAGAGAACCTAGAACCTGTGCTGTCCTAGAGCCCTAAGGTTACCTGCTATGTCCGGTGCTCTGGCTCCCGGGATACACCTAACCACTGCCGCTGGCGCCCCTAAAGGTCTAGCTAATTTCACGCGTCTCCTATAACCAGAGCTCTTTCAGGTTTCTCAGCGGGTGCAGCACTGAGGAGAGCAAACCTGTTGGACACGTGAAGCGCAGAGGAGGTGTGCTCCGGTGGGCTAGCCTTAGCGTTAGCTTTGGCTGAACGAGTTTGCCGCCGAGTCTTCACCCACTCGCCCCGGTGTGAGGGCTTTAATGCCGGAGTCTGGGGCTGTTTATCTCCGCCTGCGGCACCCAGACTGTCCGCTACAGGAATAACGCTGCTCTCGCGCTCTCTAACCCTCTCTAAAGTCTGGATGCGCTCCTCTAACGCTGATATTTTCTCCGTCAGAGTGCTAACTAACACACCTATCACAAATAAAGTTATCACTAATGACGGAGGAAGAATGTCTAAACATCCTGCACTCCACACACTGAACGAGCTGAACGGTAGACGTTATAACGTACCTCTGAGTCGGAGTTTTAGTTGTTTGGAGCTGAATTCTGTTTGTTGTTCTTAGCCGAGGAAACTCGCGCATTCTCCAAAAATCGCAGAAAAAAGGCGAAGCCGAATAGTATGGAGATGTAAAAGCTAGTTGCTATTAATATTATTATTGTATAAATGAAAAAGCTATGTAATTTAAACGCTGATACAAATGCTAAACTTTCGCGGCAACAATACAAAAACAGGAAGCTACGTCACCAACAGGAAAAGTATAAAATAAAAAAAATTTCAAAATAATACCCTAATAGTTGATGACTAGAATTATTATTATACAAAATTATACTGACTGTCATTGCATTTACTAATTATGAAAATCAGAGAAAGATATAATTTGCGTAATAATTTGGAATGCAGTGTTAATGCAAGCCGCCAGTAAACACCGACGGAGAAGAAGCGCTTACGTCACCCACAAAGCGGAGGGAGACGCAAACAGTTAGCTGTGTATTGATTTGAGGGAGTGTTCTGTTGCGGGCTGCATAATGGAAGGGTGTGATTAAAATTATATTAAATTTTATTTATTTATTTATTTATTTAATACTAAAAGTCATTTGAAATACCTTTTTTTTTTTTTTAGTTTTTGCATCTGAGAAAAGGCTTTAAAATAAGAATGTATGGCACTGTAATGCACTTAATTAATCATTCAACTTTAAGTTATTTCTTGTATTGGGAATAATGACAGTTTATTTTTGATAAAATTATATATGCAGTAAAACTATCTATCCATACTAAATGAGTTGATTTTTCTAAAAAGAAAACCAATTAATCTTCTAAAAATAATAAATTTTCTAAAAAGAAAACCAATTAATCTTTGTTTCTCTTATATATTTTACATTGCTGTTTAATCGAGTAATCAGATAAAATATACTTTTTCTTAATTAATCAATGACATTTTTGGCAGAATACTCGATTACTAAAATATTCGATAGCTGTAGCCATAAACATAACACAAGTGAACACATCATGCAGTTTTTAAATTAAGGTTTATTATTAAAGGAAAACAAAATCCAAAACTACATAGCTCTGTGTGAAAGTGTTTGTCCCCTAAACCTAATAACTGGTTGTACCACCCTTAGCAGCAACAACTGCAATCAAGCGTATTCGATAACTAACTTGCAATGAGTTACAGCGCTGTGGAGGAATTTTGGCCCGCTCATCTTTTCAGGATTGTTGTAATTCAGCCACATTGGAGGGTTTTTCGAGCATGAACCGCCTTTTTAAGGTCATGCCACAGCATCTCAATTGGATTCAGGTCAGGACTTGCTGGTGTGCTTTAAATCATTGTCCTACTGCAGAACCCAAGTTCGCTTCAGCTTGAGGTCGCAAACAGATGACCAGACATTCTCCTTCAGGATATTTTGGTACACAGCCGAATTCATGGTTCCTTTTATCACAGCAAGTCTTCCAGGTTCTGAAGCAGCAAAACAGCCCCAGACCATCACATTACTACCACAATATTTAACTTTTTATGAATTGCTGTTACTTTTACGCCACATATTTAAAAAAAAAAAAACAGCTTTGCCCAGTCTCTTTTTATGGTGGAGTCATGAACACTCACCTTAACCCTCTGAGGTCCGGGGTGATTTTGGGGCCCTTGAGATGTTTGGACATGCTCTGATATTTGTGCTTTTTTCAGCTACTTATAATATATTATTGACCAACCTGTATTTTTCTTGTAATCAGTACAAACTGTTCTACAATAATACATGACCAAAATGAATGTACGTGTTTGCATTTTTTAGGAAAAAAATATTATGCGTGGTTAGTAAGTTTTGTGAAAAAAAAAAGTAGCTGAAATAAGGCCATGAAACTCATACAGACAATTTGTTCACAAGACATTGTTTCACAAGGGCTGGTGGACTAGTGTTTTTGCTTCAAAATGATGTGAAAATTATCTTGTTTACTTGCTCACAGAAAACAATATAGTGATTAACACTTTTTAAGTCACTTTTTGAGTGTAAAGGGTCTATGCGAGAAGGCGTGATCTATCATTACTAATGCAGTGATTCACACCTGAGAAGACAAAGGCCTGCATACTGATCTGCATAATGAGCCATCAGACAGGTATGTGACTGAGAGAGGAGAGTTACAAGAAAGAATCTGAGGATAAAATAAGTTTATATATTTTCAGTGTTTAGGTTATTTGAGAATATATTTGACACACAAAAAAATCTTGAGATTCATTTGCGAGTTCAGTTAAACAGTTTATTAGGAACAATCAAAGTTGACTTTTTAGCAGCATTACTGCAATCACTATAACAGAAAATATAGCTAACAATAATATATAGATATATAAACACACACACACATATATATATATATATATATATATATATATATATATATAGGCCTATATACTGTATATTATAATATAGAAAACAACAACAGCTCTTTGTAATTACCAGAACAAATGACTTTACCAACACTGTACTACATTTTTTCTACAATACACTACAGTTGACTATGATGAATATATTGTATTATATATTTATATAATATAGTTATATTTAACTAACATCTATGATATACTGAATGTGCACTTACTTGTGGTTCTCCAGTGAACTCGAAACTGAACGACACTCACGTGACTTTCTTGTGCACGCGCCGGTGATGCAGCCACAGTCCTAAACAAAAACAAAAATTGAAACTTGAAGAATGGACGCGCATACAATCATTCACAAACAACAGCTGGTGAACAATTTGACCATCTGAAACACGGTCTAAACAATACAAAACACGTATATATATATAAAATAATAAAACTTTAGACAGATCGTAATCAGATTTTATTGCGGGCTTGTAAGTAGCGTGCATATTTAATATTTTAACCAATTTTACTCTTGCTGGCATTTAGTATTTTCCAAATGTACATATAAAATATAGAGCAGTGATGGTGAGAATAAAAGACTTACTGGTCAGGAATCACATCCTCCGTTGAGTCCAGATGTTGTTCTAAATAAAGCCGTTCCTCGTCTGAGTCTTGCTCTTCCTCTGATGAGAAAGTAAATTCTTCATCGCTGTCCAGAGCCATCTGAAGCGCTTCTTCACCCGTGTAGCGTGACATCATTCAAACGCAGAAACAGTAAGTAAGATGCAGCTTGTTGTTTTATGCCCTGGGGGTGTGTACGTGATCACCTGCCTCACCTCAGGTCATTTCCATATGAACAGCGCGCGCGCAGGGAGGCGGGAGCACATTAGCTGTAATGAGCCGATACAGGAGAATCTGTACCACTCCTTACTTTCATACGGATTACATAAAAGCAGATTATTTGTTTTCACAGTGACCTGCATCATTTCAAAGTAGACCCTTTAAGCTTTCTATAGATATATTTCTCATGTCTGTGTGTGCAGTATTCGCGGAGTTTCAGTTCATTTTAGTGACGTGTTTCAAAAAGATTTTGGCGGAGACTGAGACGGCTGAAAGCGCACCCGGTTTATTTTATTTATTTTATTAATGCACAAAGTTTTCTTTTTAACATGTGTGCATATAAAAAAAGTAGACACTTTACAGATTCGATTAATATATAGATCTTGTCTGTACGATCAAAACTGAAAGTGTAATTTAAGTTCTTATTGGCGTCATCAGGGAAAAACACCTCAAAACGCATATATGCGTTCGCGGACCTCAGAGGGTTAACTGAGGCAAGTGAGGCCTGCAGTTCTTTGGATGTTATTGTGGGGTCTTTTGTGACCTCTTGGATGAGTTGTCCCTGCACTCTTGGGGTAATTTGGGTCGGCCTGCCACTCCGGGGAACGTGTTTCATGTTTTTCCATTTGTAGATAAGTGTTAGGAGTTACAGCGTGCTTTTGTTTTCCCTTAATAATTAAAACCTTCATTTAAAAACTGCATGATATGTTTACCTGTGCTATCTTTGTCTAATTTTTATTATATATAGTTAATATATTTATTTATATTATTTTTATTTTTATTAAAGTGTGACAAACATGCAAAAAAAAAAAAAAGAAATCAGTAAGGGGGCAAACTATTTTTCACACCACTGTAGTTGCCTTAGACAAATCAGAATTGAGCCTACAGTATATACAGTATGATTCACAGCTCTAATGAATGCCTTAATATTTTCTTATAGAGAGGTCATGTAGCTATTTAGCAATACATGACGTTTTCATGTTATATAATATAATAAATACATAAATACAGGCCTTTTTTAGTATCGCTGGTCAGCCAATTAGAAATGGCTCCAGTGTTCCTCTGTACTCGAGGGAGTTGTAATCAGCCCCAGGGAGTGTCCCTTCATAGGTCAAGGACAAGGTCTGGCCTGGGAACTTTTTCTTTGGACCCAGCCACTAATGAGACGCATTCACCCACCGAACTATTCAACAGCCTACTGTACCGATAGCTGTCCTGTTGGTGAGTAATCCTAATTTCGGAAAATCCTCAACGAAAGAGACTTCACAGTCCAATACAGCTGTGAGACAAAATGGTGTCCGTTTCCAGCACGCAGTAAACACCATTATGTAGCATTGTCCCACCCCAAAGGTCTTCCCGGCTGCCTTTAAACGAGGTCATAAACCCGCTACATCACCGAGATTCCTTTTGCGATTTGGAGGCACATGCCTGTCAGAGTATAATGCAGAACTAAAACACCAAACCTGTGCACTTGTTTTTTTTATGCTTTACATTGTATATTTGTGCCAAAGGTATAGACAGTATTGTTCAAAATAATAGCAGTACAATGTGACTAACCAGAATAATCCAGGTTTTTAGTATATTTTTATTGCTACATGGCAAACAAGTTACCAGTAAATACAGTAGATTCTCAGAAAACAAACAAGACCCAGCATTCATGATATGCACACTCTTAAAACTGTTCAGTTGGGCAATTAGTTGAAAGGGGTGTGTTAAAAAAAATAGCAGTGTGACATTCAACCAGTGAGGTCATCAATTTTGTGAAAAAACAGGTGTGAATCAGGTGGCCCCTTTTTAAGGATGAAACCAACACTTGTTGAACATGCATTTGAAAGCCTGAGGAAAATGGGTTGTTCAAGACATTGTTCAGAAGAACAGTGTACTTTTGATTAAAAAGTTGATTGGAGAGGGGAAAACCTAAAAAGAGGTGCAAACAATTATAGGCTGTTCAGCTAAAATGATCTCCAATGCCTTAAAATGGAGAGCAAAACCAGAGAGATGTGGAAGAAAACGGAAGACAACCATCAATATGGATCGATGAATAACCAGAATGCAAAGGCTCAGCACCTGATCAGCTTCAGGATGATCAAAGACAGTCTGGAGTTACTGTGACAGTGACTGAAGACATCTGTGTGAAGCTAATCATTTTTCAAGAATACCCCACAAAATCCCTCTGTTAAAAAAAGGCATGTGCAGAAGAGATTACAATTTGCCAAAGAACACATCAACCGGCCTAAAGAGAAATGGAGGAACATTTTGTGTACTGATGAGAGTAAAATTGTTCAGTGTAGACAGTGAAGCATGGTGGTGCAAGCATCAAGGTCATGTGTCTCCTACTATGGTGTTGGGCCTATTTATCACAAACCAGGGATCATAAATCAGTTTGCATGTGTCAAAATACTTTAAGAGGTCATCTTACCTTATGCTGAAGAGGACATGCCCTTGAAATGTGTGTTTCAACAAGACAATGACCCCAAACACACTAGTAAACCAAGCATAAGTCTTGGTTCCAAACCAACAAAATAAATAGTTATGGAGTGGCCAGCCCAGTCCCCGGACCTTAATCCAATCAAGAACTTGTGGGGTGATATAAAAAAATGCTGTTTCAGAAGCAAAACCAAGAAATGTAAATGAATTGTGGAATGTTGTTTAAAAAAATCATGGAGTAGAATAACAGCTGAAAGGTGCCATATGTTGGTTGACTCCATGCCACACAGAAGTTAAAAAAACTGTGGTCATACAACTAAATATTAGTTTAGTGATTCACAGGATTGCTAAATCCTAGAAACAAAAACGTTTATACAAAATAGTTTTGAGTTTGTACAGTCAACGGCAGACACTGTTATTTTTTTTTAACACACCTCTTTCTAGTAATTGCCCAATTGCACAGCAAAACAATTAACATAAATGATTTTAGCAAATGGCTGCACTATAACAAAGAGTGAAAAATGTAAGGGGGTCTGAATACTTTCTGTACCCACTGTGTATACACTCTCACACACCGCCTCGTGGGCAACTCTATAGAATTAGCCAAAAGAGAGCTGTAACGAAAGATGACTTCTCTCTCTCTCACACACACACACACACACACACACACACACACACATGGAAGTTGGACTTCCTCTCGGACAGATCTCAAGCGGTGAGAGTGGGCAAGTGCTTCTCCAACAGCATCACCATCAACACAGGTGCTCCCCAGGGATGTGTTCTCTCTCCACTGCTATACTCCCTTTACACTTCAGACTGTGTGGCCATGTTCGACTACAACACCATCGTTAAGTTTGCTGACGATACGGTGGTGCTAGGCTTCATCTCCAACAACGATGAGTCGGCCTACATAGATGAAGTGGAGAACCTGGCACTATGGTGTGAAGAAAACTGCCTCCGACTGAACGTCAGTAAGACGAAGGAGCTGGTGGTGGACTTCAGGAGGGGACAACTGGACCACAAACCCCTCATCATCAATGGAGCTCCAGTGGAGAGAGTGAGCAGCTTCAAGTACTTGGGCGTCCACATCTCCGAGGATCTGACTTGGACTGAGCATATCTGTGCTCAGACGAAAAGGGCAAAGCAGCATCTGTACCACCTGAGGCAGTTAAGGAAGTTTGGGGTTTCCCCTGCTGTCCTTAAGGCTTTCTACTCGGGTGCTGTTGAGAGCATCCTCACACAGAACATTTCATCCTGGTTTGGGAATAGCTGTGTACAGGACAGGAAAGCCCTCCAGAGAGTGATCCGGGCAGCTGAACGCTGCTGCAGGTTAACTCTCCCCTCCATGCAGGACATCTACACCAGGAGATGTAAAACCAGGGCAGCTCGGATCATTAAAGACTTGTCGCACCCCAATAACGGACTGTTCAAACTTCTCCATTCAGGCAGAAGGTTCCGGGTCATTATGGCCAAAACGGAGAGACTCAGGAGGAGTTTATCCACAGGCGATTAGACTCCTCAACCATGATGGGCCACTCTCCCATTCATAAGACTGTACCAGTTCACCCACACACTGTGGGTGCTGCACTGACATTCCACACTGCACACTGCACTTTAGTCTGGACTGTAAGCATCACTTGCACTAACATTTTATCCTGCTCAGATACACACTTTATTATGTTTACATTTGCACCTTTTTTATTTTTTTAATTTTTTTAGATTATTTCTTTTGTTTCTTGTTATTTGCACAAAGTAGGAGCGGTTCAGGATACATTTCACTGCGTGTTGTACTTGTATAACTATGCATGTGACAAATAAAGAATCTTGAATCTTGAAACATGGGTATAACTTGTCTTCAGCATGCTAATCATGTCTAGTTTGCTAATCATGATGCGAGTTTTCAGAAAACTATTTACATTGGGATTTTGGAAAGGAATTAGGAGGTGCCAATGCCTCACATGTATCAGTCATGAAAGTGTCCAGCAGCAGGGATATATTTCCTACACACTTCAGTCTGTACTGCCCCCAACACATTCAAGAGAAATCCTACATTCTTTTTTGCCTCGTAATCCGACAAATTTGTTTTGACAAATACTTTAACCAGCTGTTTTGTGCTTTTTGTGTTTGTTGCAGATGAAGCAAGAGCTCAGCACCAATGAGTCCATCTCCCAGGAGATTGTGGGCAACGCCCATATTGAGAACTACGCCTTAAAAATGTTCCTTTACGCAGACAACGAAGATCGCTCAGGTCGCTTCCATAAGTAAGCTGACTGCTATGTTTGCATCAGAAATATTTAGTAATTTTATTCAGGACTAAGTTTACAGAGAGTCACCTCAGGATATATTATCCGCACTCTTCCTGTTGAAGTTCTGGGGAAACCTGTGAACGTTTAATATTTTAGAGCGTTAATCGACAGGCTATTGTCCAGCTGTCAAATTCTACCCTACAGGAAGAGATAATCTGAACACTATAACAATCAGCTTAGAATCCCTTTAATTCTCCAGTACATTTACAAAAGTAGCCTGATTAGTAAAGAAAATATTTTCAGACCCCAGTTTTATGATTGACAGATTTATTCACATTCACCTTTGTAGACGCCCCCTTCGAGTGACTTGATATGAGGTTATATATAGGCAGTTTTAATAAGTGATAATTTTTATATCACCTCCCTTCCAAATTGTGTTGATTGGCTTGTTTAATCCCCGGCCAATACAAAAGATAAACTATAAACAATCAGTCAGATTTTCCCACTAATGTGACTTTGTATAAGGAGAGACACCCCAGCTTTTGCTCACCTCTGCTATTTCCTGGAGGGGCATGGCTCAACTAGTAACTCATTTACATGGACACTAAAATGGCATGTACAAAAGAATAATGTGAAATAAAGTAAGTTTGATCTGATGGGTGTTTTGGCTCTGGCATTAACATCTATTCTGGGGGGCTCTGAGACCTGTGTTAACTTGTTAATGAAATGTATATGAAAATACGGGCCCTTAATAATTCCCTGCTCATGTTCCTTTACTCATAGTTTTCTGCAGTATACTATAGCAACAGTGCTCATGGCAATGTAACTTTTGTTTGTGCCTTTTTCAGTATATTTGGTGCATATTCAGTAAGAAAGACTCGTCTATATATACACGGAGCTTCCTCTTTTCTTTTCTATCAGGAATATGATCAAATCTTTCTACACTTCAAGCCTTCTGTTTGATGTGCTGTCTGTGTTTGGCGAACTGTCAGAAGAGGTAAGGAAACTAAAATCAAGTTTTAGCTCAAAGTTTTATTTGAAGTCAAGAGATGTTCTGGCAACGCTGCCTCAGCACTCCAAAAATACACGTACAGAGTTAAAAAAATTTTTTTTTTTATGAATTTTGAGAATCTGGCTGGATTGTTCTGACTGAACCACCAGTAATCAGGCTTCGTTTACTGTCATACTTATAATATTTACAATGCACATGTGTGCATTGCATGCTGTGTGTGTTATTTCAATGAATTAGTATATCATCAAAGTTTATTTTTTCAATAATTCAATTTAAACAGTTTAACACTTGTATATAGATTCATCACACACAGACTGATATATACTCAGCAAAAAAAGAAACGTCCCTTTTTCAGGACTCTGTATTTCAACAATAATGTTGTACAAATCCAAATAACTTTACAGATCTTCATTGTAAAGGGTTTAAACAATGTTTTCCATGCATGTTCAATTAGCCATAATCAATTAATTAACATGCACCTGTGGAATGGTCGTTAATAGCTTACAGAAAGTAGGTATTTAAGGTCACAGTTCTAAAAACGCAGGACACTAAAGAGACTTGTCTAGCGACTGTGAAAAACACCCAAAGAAAGATGCCCAGGGTCCCTGCTCATCTGCGTGAATGTGCATTAGGCATGCTGCAGGGAGGCATGAGGACTGCTGATGTGGCTAGGGCAATAAATTGCCATGTCCGCACTGTGAGACGCCTTAAACAGCGCTACAGGGAGACAGGAAGGACAGCTGATCATCCTCGCAGTGGAAGACCACGTGTAACAACACCTGCACAATCCCATTGAGCACGTCGAGGACCTCTTGGATCGCAGGGTGAGGGCTAGGGCCATTTCCCCCAGAAATGTTCAGGAACTTGCAGGTGCCTTGGTGGAAGAGTGGGGTAACATCTCACAGCAAGAACTGACAAATCTGGTCCAGTCCCCATGAGGAGGAGATGCACTGCAGTACTTCAAGCAGCTGGTGGCCACACCAGATACTGACTGGTACTTTTTATTTTGAGCCTCCCTTCATTCAGGGACACATTGTGAAACATTTTTAGTTTATGTCTTATGGTGTTGATTCTTTTAGTGTTCATACAAATATTTACACATTAAGTTTACTGAAAGTGAAAACAGTTGAAAGTCAGAGGACATTTCTTTTTTTGCTGAGTATATTTCAAGTATTTATTTCTTTTCATTTTCAAAACACAGATTTTTAGCACAGAAATGTTGGACCACACATAAGCATAAACATGTACAGCACTCAATACTTGGTCAGGGCTTCCTTTGCATGAATTACCTGGGCTAAGGGCAAAAAGGACTGGACTGTTGCTCAGTGGGTCAGATTCCTCTTTTCGGATGAAAGTCAATTTTGCATTTCATTTGGAAATCAAGATAACAAAATCTGGAGAAAGAGAGAAGAGGCACAGAATGCAATTTGCAGGTTTGAGGAGCCATGTCATCTGCTGATGTTGGCCCACCGTGTTTGATTAGGTCCATGTTTAGCACAACCGTCTTCTACCAGGATGTTTTCGAGCACTTCATGCTTCCCTCTGCTGACCAGCTTTATGGACATGCTGATTTCATATTTCAGCAGGACTTGTAGACTGCTAAATGTTCTAATACAATGGAACCTTGGATTATGAGCATGATTCATTCAGGAAGCGGCCTCGTATTCCAAAACACTTGTAAACCAAATTAAATCCCATTGGAAATAATGGAAACTCAAATTATTCATTCCACAGCCCAAAAAAATTAATACATGAAAATAATTAACACAAAATATTAACTAAAAATAAAACGAATCAACCCGCAATTTACCTTTAAAAAATAAAAGTAAAAATAAATCAATCCAAAAAAAAAAAAAAAATTATATATATATAATTCAATTAATTGTATAGCGCTTTTACCAATTGACATTTTTACACAATCAAAAGAATTATTAAAGTTTGTATGAAATGTAAAAAGGGTATGAATCAAAATTATAAGATTGTCCCTGATGAGCAAGCTGAGGACGACGGCGACAGTGGTAAGGAAAATTTCCCTGAGATGGCAGTAGAAAGAAACGTTGATAGGAACCAGACTCAACAAGAAACCCATGTATCAAAACAGCAGCTCCGCCATGTATCTTTCTTCTACCTTTCTTTTTTCTTTTTTCTCCGTCTTGTCTGTGAGGCGCCAACCTCTGCTAGCACCAGTGCACGAGGCCAAGTGTATTCATTCCGTTCCGCACTCAACTAAAGTTTTTTTTAAATAATCAAATGTCTCCGCATCGCGCAACACTTTGAATCAATTATGAAATTTGTTGCCAACGCTTTTAGTAATCGATTTTATCGATTCAGTGTTGCAGCCCTACATTGAGTACTCTAAAATATATCCAAGTTTCTTTTCTATGGTATTGTCCTTTGAGAAGATTTACCATTTTAAATGTTTGCTGAAATTAGATGGGTGTCTCTGTGTGTACTTACTGTGTATTTGTGTGCGTGTCTTTGTGTCTGTACAGTCTTATGCAATGGTTTAGGCACCCCTTGATAAATAACAGAATTTTTAAACTGTGCACTGTGCAAAAGTTTGGGCACCCTACATAATCAGTACTTAGTAACACCTCCTCCTGCAGATTTCGCAGCTTGCAAACGCTTTTTATAGCCAGCTAAAAGTCTTTCAATTCTTCTTCCCGGGATTTTCTCCCATTCTTCCTTGCAAAAGTTCTGTAATATTCTTTGGTTTAAATGCACAGCTCTTTTAAGATCTATCCACAAATTTTCAATGTTTAAATCAGGGGACTGTGATGGCCATTACAAAACCTTCAGCTTGCTTCTCTTGAGGTATTCCATAGTGGATTTCGAGGTATGTTTAGGATCATTGTCCTGTTGTATAAGCCATCATCTTTTCAGCTTCAGCTTTTTTACAGACGTTGTGATATTTAGTAGAATCCATTATGTTACGCCCCGGTCTAGGTCGGGCCATAACAGGAGTGCGAAAAAAAGAAGGGTGTGAGACCAAAAGTGCGTTTGCTTAGTGTTTATTTTTTACAAAAAGTGAATAAGCAAATCCCAAAAAGGTGGCTGTAAGCTTCCGAAGCCGACAAGGCCAAAACAATTAACAAAATTCCCTCTAACCTAGTACCAAAGTGAAACAACTAACCTGCACCAAAGTTAAAGAAACAGAAATACAAGATTCTTCCCTTACTCCCTAGCTAACCACAAACCAAGAAAAAAACAAAGGGCAAACAAAATTGTGACGACTCCTTACTAAGCCACTCAATTAAGAAGTAAATACAAATATATACAGAAGTATGTACAAACCAAACCAACAAAACAAAGAGGGCAAACACAAAAGCGTAGTCAAAACAAGCAAAAGGGTCATACACGGAATAGGCAATCAAAAACCAAGTAACTATCAAAAGGGGAAAATCCAAGAGTAGTCAGAAACGTAGCAAAGGGTCATACACAGAATAACATTTAGGAACAAGCATAAGATAAACAGTAAGCAAAAACAAGGTCTATAGCACTCTGGTCTGAAGGCCTTAAGTAGGCCTCTGGGTCTCCTGGAGGACCAATCATCTGGGAGGAGGCGGGACCAACAAAGGACAGGCAGAGCAATAACCAAGAGATTCCAGGCAATGGCAGAAGTGGGCGGAACCTGCAACAACAAGGAAGAGACAACCCCAATCCCATACAAAAGCACAAAATGCAGAGTCAATATTGTAACAATTATTCCCTCGACCTGTGCAATGTTTCCTGTGCCACTGGTTGCAACACAACCCCAAAGCATGATAGATCCACCCCCATGCTTAGTAGTTGGCAAAGTGTTCTTTTCATGTAATGTTAATTTTTTTCTTCAAACATGCCTTTGGTGATTGTGGCCAAAGAGTTCTATTTTAACTTAATCAGTCTACAGCACTTGTTTCCAAATTGCACTAGGCTTCTGACTGTAGATGTTCTGTTGTGTACTTCTGACGTTAGATTTTATGATGGAGACTCAGGTAAGGTTTTATTCTGCTGAATCTTCCATGAAGGTTTTGTCTGTGCAAGCATCTCTGCACAGTGGAACGGTGCACCACCACTCCTGAGTCTGTTAAATCTTCCTGCAGATTTTTTTTACAGTCAACGTGGGAGTTTTGATTTGTCTTTCTGACCAGCAGACGAGCAATTCTCTCAGAGTTTTCTTGGTCTTCCAGATCTCATCTTGACCTCCACAGTTCCCCTGAACTGCCATCTCTTAATTACATTTCTCACTGTGGAAACTGTAAGCTCACAACGCAGTCTTACATAACTGCTTAGAGGAACCCATGGTTGTTGAGTGTTCTCAAGCGTGTGCACAAGGTTTGAAGAGTCAAAGTATTTGTAAAGCTTTGAAATTGGCATTTACTAATGACCGCTGTTGCTATGCATCAAATCTAACGAGCTGATTAAGGTCTGAAAACTTGTAAAAGTAATGAGACTCTGGAGCTCTTTTGCACAGTGCCATAATAATGTTTTTATTTATTTATTTTTAATTTGTGGCATAAGAATTAATTATGCATCAATGTTTGCTGAAAATATTGAGCATTTTTTTTCCAATGAGAGACTGTTAACATCTTTCAATTAAAAAAAATCACAAATCTGATATTTATCAAGGGGTGCCTAAACATTTGCATAAGACTACTGTATATATAAACCATGTTCCAAATTATTATGCAAATTATATCTTTCCCTGATTTTCATAATTAGTCAATGCAAATGACAGTCAGTATAATTTTCAAGCCATCAACCATTAGGGTATATTTCGAATTCTATTGAACCGACCTCCTAATGATAATGTGTGTATATATATATATATATATATATATATATATATATATATATATATATATATACAGTGGTGTGAAAAACTATTTGCCCCCCTCCTGATTTCTTATTCTTTTGCATGTTTGTCACACAAAATGTTTCTGATCATCAAACACATTTAACTATTAGTCAAAGATAACACAAGCAAACACAAAATGCAGTTTTTAAATGAGGGGTTTATTATTTAGGGAGAAAAAAAATCCAAACCTATCCATGGCCCTGTGTGAAAAAGTAATTGCCCCCTGAACCTAATAACTGCTTGGGCCGGCCTTAGCAGCAATAACTGCAATCAAGCGTTTGCGATAACTTGCAACGAGTCTTTTACAGCGCTCTGGAGGAATTTTGGCCCACTCATCTTTGCAGAATTGTTGTAATTCAGCTTTATTTGAGGGTTTTCTAGCATGAACCGCCTTTTTAAGGTCATGCCAAAACATCTCAATAGGATTCAGGTCAGGACTTTGACTAGGCCACTCCAAAGTCTTCATTTTGTTTTTCTTCAGCCATTCAGAGGTGGATTTGCTGGTGTGTTTTGGGTCATTGTCCTGCTGCAGCACCCAAGATCGCTTCAGCTTGAGTTGACGAACAGATGGCCGGACATTCTCCTTCAGGATTTTTTGGTAGACAGTAGAATTCATGGTTCCATCTATCACAGCAAGCCTTCCAGGTCCTGAAGCAGCAAAACAACCCCAGACCATCATACTACCACCACCATATTTTACTGTTGGTATGATGTTCTTTTTCTGAAATGCTTTTACGCCAGATGTAACGGGACACGCACCTTCCAAAAAGTTCAACTTTTGTCTCGTCGGTCCACAAGGTATTTTCCCAAAAGTCTTGGCAATCATTGAGATGTTTTTTAGCAAAATTGAGACGAGCCTTAATGTTCTTTTTGCTTAAAAGTGGTTTGCGTCTTGGAAATCTGCCATGCAGGCCGTTTTTGCCCAGTCTCTTTCTTATGGTGGAGTCGTGAACACTGACCTTAATTGAGGCAAGTGAGGCCTGCAGTTCTTTAGATGTTGTCCTGGGGTCTTTTGTGGCCTCTCGGATGAGTTGTCTCTGCGCTCTTGGGGTAATTTTGGTCGGCCGGCCACTCCTGGGAAGGTTCACCACTGTTCCATGTTTTTGCCATTGTGGATAATGGCTCTCACTGTGGTTCGCTGGAGTCCCAAAGCTTTAGAAAGGGCTTTATAACCTTTACCAGACTGATAGATCTCAATTACTTTTGTTATCATCTGTTCCTGAATTTCTTTGGATCTTGGCATGATGTCTAGCTTTTGAGGTGCTTTTGGTCTACTTCTCTGTGTCAGGTAGCTCCTATTTAAGTGATTTCTTGATTGAAACAGGTGTGGCAGTAATCAGGCCTGGGGGTGACTACAGAAATTGAACTCAGGTGTGATAAACCCCAGTTAAGTTATTTTTTTAACAAGGGGGGCAATCACTTTTTCACACAGGGCCATGTAGATTTGGAGTTTTTTTCTCCCTTAATAACGTAAACCTTCATTTAAAAACTGCATTTTGTGTTCAATTGTGTTATCTTTGACTAATAGTTAACGGTTTTTGATGAGCAGAAACATTTAAGTGTGACAAACATGCAAAAGAATAAGAAATCAGGAAGGGGGCAAATAGTTTTTCACACCACTGTATATATACACACACATATATATATATATATATAATGTGTATATATATATGTATATATATATATATATATATATATATACACATACACACACATATTTTTTTTTTTTTTTTTTTAACTGAAAACGCACTGTTCCAAATTATTATGCACAACAGAGTTAAAACATTTTATAGGTTGTAAAGAACTGAAAATGGGCTTTTGTTGAATTTGCAGCATTAGGAGATCATATTTACTGAAATCAAAAGCTATTTCAATCAAAAACATCCTAACAGGACATGTTACATCTTAACATAGGACCCCTTCTTTGATATCACCTTCAAAGGTGATATCACCTTTGAGGATGCTCCAAAGGTTTTCAATGGGTTTGAGGATGTGGAGGATGGTGGCCACACCATGAGTTTCTCATCTTTTATTCCCATAGCAGCCAATGACACAGAGGTATTCTTTGCAGCATGAGATGGTGCATTGTCGTGCATGAAGATGATTTTGTTACATGGCACGGTTCTTCTTTTTGTACCATTTTCACACCTTTTTGTACCATTTTCACACCTTCAGGGACCATAAAGCGGCCTACCAGCTCTCTGTCCCCATGATTCCGGCCCAAAACATGACTCCGGCACCTCCTTGTTGACGTCGCAGCCTTGTTGGGACATGGTGGCCACCCACCAACCATCCACTACTCCATCCATCTGGACCGTCCAGGGTTGCACGACACTCATCAGTAAACAAGACTGTTTAAAAACTTGTCTTCATGTATGCCTGGGCCCACTGCAACCGTTTCTGATTGTGAGCATTGATTAGGGGTGGCCGAATAGTAGGTTTATGCACAACTGCAAGCCTTTAAAGGATCCTACACCTTGAGGTTCGCGGAACTCCAGAGGCACCAGCAGCTTCAAATACCTGTTTGCTGCTTTGTAATGGCATTTCAGCAGCTGCTCTCTTAATCTGATGAATTTGTTTTGCAGAAACCTTCATTCTGCGATTATCTGAACGAACCTGTCTGTGCGCTGAATCAGCCACAAATGTCTTCACAGTACAATGATCACGCTTAACTTTTCATGAAATGTATAATGTTTTTATACCTTGTCGAAAGCATTGCAATATTTGACGTAGGGCTGAGCGATATGGCTGAAAACTGTATCACGATATCAGTGTTTCATATCAGTCGATATCAATAATTATTGATATTTTTAATGACCCATTTAAAATAAGGACCAGGAGAAGAATATATTTAAACATTTTTATTTTAAACTTAACCTTCCTATGATCATAGTCCCATCAGTTATTAAGACAGAAATGTCAACAACCATGGAAAAATCTAATAATTAAAATGTAAACATAAGTCTAAAGTCACAATGAACAATTAAGAATTATCTCAACATTTAAGGTGTAAAACTAAAAGAAAATGTAAGAAATGCTTAATAAAGTGTAATAAAATAGTGCAATGCGTTTATTATATCAGATTCAATTCAATTCAATTCAATTCAATTCAATTCAGTTTTATTTGTATAGCGCTTTTAACAATTGACATTGTCTCAAAACAGCTTTACACAATCAAAAGAATTATTTAAGTTTGTATGGAATGTGAATGTGTATGAATCAAAATGTTCAGATAGTCCCTGGTGAGCAAGCCCGAGGGCGACAGTGGCAAGGAAAAACTCCCTGAGATGGTAATAGGAAGAAACCTTGAGAGGAACCAGACTCGACAGGGAACCCATCCTCATCTGGGTGAAACAGATAGCAGGAAATGATCTGCATTTATACAGTGTTAAGTGTTAGGTTCAGCTATAATAGTTGATGTTAATTGATGTTATAATACTTGATGTAAAATGGAGTCCAGTAGTTATTCGAGACTCAGATAGACTTGTAGAAAGTTCCAGTCCTGAACTATCGAATTGTCAAGTCCTCAGAGAAACAGCTGACAACACCAGTCGAGGCCAGAACCATCTTCTAAGTAGATACAATCATCCCCAGACACCAGGCACATCCTAAAGAGACACACGGGGCATCCATGCGATGAGACCTCCAACCAGAAACCGGGCACCAGGATGGACCAGACAGGTCCGGAGGGCAGAGGGAGTCTGGATCACTGGCAGCTCAGGAACCACATGTGTAGCTCGACAGAGAGAGAGAGAGAAAGAGTGAAAGGGGGAGACAGGGGGAGAGAGGAAAGAGAAAGAGGGGGAGGAAGAGAAGAGGAGGAGAGATTGCAATTAGGTATGGTCACAGTCACAATGTCTAATGTGAATGTATATTTACTGTAGAGTGCAAGCAGGGACTCCGGCAGGACTAACTATGACAGCATAACTAAAGGGAGAGCCAGAAGGAAACACAAACATGAGGGGGAACTGAGATGTAAAGCAAACAATCACCTCACCGTCAACAAACCTGAGTGATCAAATGAGACTGAGGAAGACAGCATCTAAAACATACCAGTTCACCATAATACTCTACGTCCATGAGTCCCCCAGATCTGCTCCTTTACCTTATGGCAAATCTATTTATAAAAATGCTTGGCTAAATAAATAGGTTTTTAGCCTAGACTTAAACACTGAGACTGTGTCTGAGTCCCGAACACTATTTGGAAGACTATTCCATAATTTTGGGGCTTTGTAATAAAAAGCTCTGCCCCCAGCTGTAGTTTTCATAATACGCGGTACTGATAAGCAGCCTGCATCCTTTGACCGAAGTAGGCGTGGCGGATCGTAAGACACTAGCAGTTCGCTCAGATACTGCGGCGCGAGACCATTTAATGCTTTATATGTCAAGAGTAGTATTTTAAAATCAATGCGAAATTTCACAGGGAGCCAATGCAGTGAAGATAGGATAGGGGTGATGTGCTCATATCTTCTGGTTCTAGTGAGGACTCTCGCTGCTGCATTCTGGACTAGCTGAAGCTTGTTTATGCACCTAACTGAACAACCAGACAGTAAGGCATTACAATAGTCCAACCTAGAAGTGATAAAAGCATGAACTAGTTTTTCTGCATCGTTTAGCGACAATATATTTCTTATTTTGGCGATATTTCTGAGGTGAAAGAAAGCTATCCTGGTAATATTATCTACATGAGCTTCAAATGAAAGGCTGGAATCTATAATCACGCCGAGGTCTTTTACTGTTGCACTTGACGGAACAGAAAGGCCATCTAAAGTTACGGTGTGATCTAAGATTTTACTTCTAGCTGTATGCGGTCCTATGACTAGAACTTCTGTCTTATCCGGATTAAGCAGAAGGAAGTTAATTAGCATCCAATTTCTTATGTCCTGCACACATTGCTCAACTTTAGTAAGATGGTTTTTCTCATCAGGTTTTGTTGAGACGTATAGCTGTGTGTCATCAGCATAACAATGAAAACTAATACCATGCTTACGGATTATGTTGCCCAGAGGAAGCATGTAAAGGGAAAAAAGCAGTGGGCCTAAAACTGAACCCTGCGGAACGCCAAACTCCACTAGAGAACATGCAGAATAATCACCATTTAAGTCTACATACTGATAACGATCGGTCAAATAGGATCTGAGCCAGGAGAGGGCTGTACCCTTAATTCCTACTACATTTTCTAATCTGTGAAGAAGAATAGCATGATCAATAGTGTCAAAAGCTGCACTGAGGTCGAGTAATACAAGCATAGTTACACAACCCTGATCAGAGGCCAATAGGAGGTCATTTACTACTTTAACGAGTGCTGTTTCTGTGCTGTGATGAGGCCTAAATCCTGACTGATACAGTTCATGTATGCCATTTCTATGTAGATATGAGCATAGCTGCTCCGCTACTATCTTTTCCAGAATCTTAGAGATAAAGGGGAGGTTTGATATTGGCCTGTAATTGGACAGCTGACAGGGGTCGAGGTCAGGTTTCTTAATTATTGGTTTAATAACTGCTACTTTAAAAGATTTTGGAACATAACCAATGCTGAGTGAGGAATTAATTATTCTCAACAGCGGTTCTGTTATTACTGGTACTATCTGTTTAAGAAAATGTGTCGGTATAGGATCTAATATACAGGTTGATGAATTTGCAGAAGAGATGAGTGAAATTAGTTCATTCTCTTCAAGAGGAGTAAAGTCTTCTAGGTTTGAATCTGACATGGCTAGGTTAACATCTGTATCAATTACATTGTTTGGTTTCAAAGTCTCAATTTTATGCCTAATATTTACAATTTTATTATTAAAAAAGTTCATGAAGTCCTCACTATTGCATGATGTTGTTGTGGAGATTTCTGTAGTGGTCTTATTTCTGGTTAATTTGGCTACGGTATTAAATAAAAATCTAGGATTATTTTTATTTTCTTCTATAAGAGTGGAGAGATACGTTGATCTAGCTACACTAAGAGCTTTCCTATAGTTCAGGATGCTCTCTTTCCATGCTATTTGAAATACCAATAATTTAGTTTGACGCCATTTACGCTCTAATTTCCGAGCAGTCTGTTTTAAAGTGCGCGTGTGATCGTTATACCAGGGAGCGAGTTTCTTATCTCTAATAATTTTTCTTTTAGCTGGAGCTACATTATCTAAGGTACAACGAAGTGTCGACTCTAAATATTCAGTCGCCTGATCAAGTTCTGTGGGGTCAGACGGTGGCCTAATCGAAGTTGGTAACTGTGGGAGATTACTGATAAAACTCTGTGTGGTAGTTGATGTGAATGTACGTTTAATACGGTAGCGCGGTGCTGTGCGTACATTATCACTGTGACACACTTGAATGGAGACAAGATAGTGATCTGAGATAATTTCAGACAGTGGAATTGTGAATACATTTCCTATACTTAATCCGAAGAATATTACTAAATCTAAAGTGTGACCTGCTTTATGAATGGGTCCTACTACACACTGATTTACGCCTACGGAGTCCAGTATGGATATAAATGCTGTTCTCAGAGGGTCTTCTGGATTCTCAAAATGAATGTTAAAATCTCCAGCAATTAACACTTTGTCTACAGAAACGACCAGGTCTGAGATGAAATCCGCAAATTCACTAAGAAATTCAGAATACGGCCCTGGAGGTCTGTAAATTATAATTAGTGGAATCGACTGAGCTGATTTAATATACTTAAATAGACTTATGTTACTATAGAGAATTTCAAATGAGTTAAATTTGTGTCCGTGTTTTTGTACGATAGACAGATTATCATTATGAATAGCTGCGACGCCTCCTCCTCTACCAGTTAACCGAGGCTGGTGTATGTAGCTGTATCCAGGAGGACTAGCTTCATTTAGAGCTACATACTCATCCTGTTTAACCCACGTTTCAGTTAAACAGAGTATATCAAACGCCTGATCTGTGATAATTTCATTAACAATAACTGCTTTTGATGCGAGAGATCTAATATTTAACAATCCTATCTTCAGATCAGAGGTGCCGGCTGCGCATTCAGTATGATCTGAGTTTGTGGTCTTTATGTTAATTAAATTATTGAAACAGACTTTCTGAGTCTTTCTACATTTTTGCTTAGATCGGGGAACAGACACAGTCTCAATAAGGTGAACCCTGAGTGACGACTCTATGCAGCTAGCAGACGGTTGGTTTAGCCTGTCTGTCTGCTCCCTGGCCTGGGCTCTGGATTGTCACCGATTAACTAGACCTCTACTGAGACTATGAGCTATACTGCAGGAAATGAGAGCAGCACCTTCCCGAGTGGGATGGACACCGTCCCGCCCTAACAGGCCAGCTTTGCCCTCAAAGGTCTTCCAATTATCTATGTAGCCCACATTATTTTTGGAGCACCACCTGGACATCCAGCGGTTCAGCGACCATAACCTGCTGTAAGCTATGTCGCCACGTCTCATTGGGATGGGACCAGAGCATACTACTTCATCGGACATCGCCTTCGCTAATTTAAACACATCAGTAAAGTTACTCTTACTAACCTCTGACTGACGAAGGCGTATATCGTTAGCTCCAGCATGTACCACTATCTTAGAGAACCTGTGCTGTCCTAGAGCCCTAAGATTACCTGCTATGTCCGGTGCTCTGGCTCCCGGGATACACCTAACCACTGCCGCTGGCGCCCCTAAAGGTCTAGCTAATGTCACGTGTCTCAGTATAGAGTCTCCTATAACCAGAGCTCTTTCAGGTTTCTCAGCGGGTGCATCACTGAGGAGAGCAAACCTGTTGGACACGTGACGCGCAGAGGAGGTGTGCTCCGGTGGGCTAGCCTTAGCGTTAGCTTTGGCTGAACGAGTATGCCGCCGAGTCGTCACCCACTCGCCCCGCTGTGAGGGCTCTAATGCCGGAGTCGGGGGCTGTTTATCTCCGCCTGTGGCACCCAGACTGTCCGCTACAGGAATAACGCTGCTCTCACACTGTCTAACACTCTCTAAAGTCTGGATGCGCTCCTCTAACGCTGAAATCTTCTCCGTCAGAGTGCTCACTAACACACACCTATCACAAATAAAGTTATCACTAATGACGGAGGAAGAATGTCTAAACATCCTGCACTCTACACACTGAACAAGCTGAACGGTAGACATTATAACGTACCTCTGTGTCGGAATTTTAGTTGTTTGGAGATGAATTCCGTTTGTTGTTCTTAGACGAGGAAACTCGCGCGTTGCGTAACTTTCGCGGCAACGATACGAAAACAGGAAGCTACGTCACCAACAGGAAGAACGTCAGAGCTAAGTCTGATGCCTTTAGAGAAAACTACAACAAAAATATATTATTGTAATATATTTGAGTTTGATGTTAATTCACTGGCGGGCCACCAGGGTGCAATACTATGTGTCGTGCACTGAATGCAGTAAAAGAAGAATCCCGTTTTTTTCTCCATGCCTCCGTTGCTTTTCCTCTGGTTGTCTCGCACAAAAAGCAAGTAATATTATTGATGTTAGTTGTGCATATTGATGCAAACATAATTGTCCTACCAAAGAATAAACTACCCGCCAATGTGGCTAGTGAATCTAAAGTTATTACCCGCCACAGCCGAATTTTACCCGCATTTGGCGGGTGGGCGGGTGCCAATGTCAACGCCATCTTGTCTCCGTTTATGCTTCCTGAATCACGACCGTACTACTTCCGGGTCCTAGAGCCGGTCGCGGAGCGAGTGCGCATGACTTCAACCAAACTAGCTTCGCAACCTCTTTTTTTCTTTCGACAAAGAATAAAAAACATAGAACGTTCTATCGAATACATTTTTTATTGATATCGATCACGTGTCTATCGCGAAACATATCGTTATCGTTTTATCGCCCAGGCCTAATTTGACGCTTTTCGGCAGCAGAGAGATCCTTTTTCTTTCCCATATTGCTTGAAACCTGTGGCCTGCTTAATAATGTGGAACAACCTTCTTCAGTACTTTTTCTTTAATTGGGCTTATCTGGCAAACTATCACACGTGTCTGAGATTCATTTCAGTTATCCAAAGACCCCTGAGACACAATACTATCCATGAGTTTAATTTAAAAACTAAACATTTATGTTTGACACTTGCATCCAATTTGCATAATAATTTGGAACGCGGTGTATGACACAGGCATCTCCCAGAAGATAATGGGGCATCATTGTGTAAAAACTATTACTCATCTTTTGTTTACACTTGAACAAAAAGTAGCATGTCCAAAATTATTCATACCCTTCTCAATAAAAAAAGCCTTTATTGGCTATTACAGCAAACAAACGCTTCAAACAAAACAAACAAATTGCTGACCAGTTTTCTGCATGTCTTCACTGGTATTTTTGCCCATTCATCTTTAGTGATGAGCTCCAACTCTTTCAGGTTGGAGGGTCTCTTTGCCATCACCCTGATCTTTAGCTCCCTCCACAGATTCTCAATTGGATTTAAGTCAGGACTCTGGCTGGGCCACTGCAAAACGTTAATGTTTTTGTCTGCTAACCATTTCTTCACCACTTTTGCTGTGTGTTTTGGGTCGTCATGCTGAAATGTCCTCTGGTGCTCTTTAATTAGGTTCCCTGGTCCACCATTTACTGTGATTAGTCTTTGATTAGTCTTTTGTGTGTCTTATCTGGAGAAGTGGTGTCCTCCTTGGTCTGCGTCCGTGGAACCCAGCTGTGTGCAGTGTCCGTTGGACTGTCTGCCTTTAGGTATTCCCAGCCGAGCCCAGATTCATCAGGGTGTGTGTGTGTGTGTGTGTGTGTGTGTATGTATGTATGTGTATATATATATATATATATATATATATGTATGTATGTATGTATACACACACACACTTGTAAAAGTATTCGGCCCCCTTGAACTTTTCCACATTTTGTCACATTACAGCCACAAACATGAATAAATTTTATTGGAATTCCACGTGAAAGACCAACACAAAGTGGTGTATATGTGAGAAGTGGAACGAAAATCATACATGATTCCAAACATTTTTTACAAATAAATAACTGAAAAGTGGGGTGAGCGTAATTATTCAGCCCCCTTTGGTCTGAGTGCAGTCAGATGAGTGCTAATGACTTAATAGAGTGCACCTGTGTGTAATCTAATGTCAGTACAAATACAGCTGCTCTGTGATGGCCTCAGAGGTTGTCGAAGAGAATATTGGGAGCAACAACACCATGAAGTCCAAAGAACACACCAGACAGATCAGGGATAAAGTTATTGAGAAATTTAAAGCAGGCTTAGGCTACAAAAAGATTTCCAAAGCCTTGAACATCCCACGGAGCACTGTTCAAGCAATCATTCAGAAATGGAAGGAGTATGGCACAACTGTAAACCTACCAAGACAAGGCCGTCCACCTAAACTCACAGGCCGAACAAGGAGAACGCTGATCAGAAATGCAGCCAAGAAGCCCATGGTGACTCTGGACGAGCTGCAGAGATCTACAGCTCAGGTGGGGGAATCTGTCTATAGGACAACTATTAGTCGTGCACTACACAAAGTTGGCCTTTATGGAAGAGTGGCAAGAAGAAAGACATTGTTAACAGAAAACCATAAGAAGTCCCGTTTGCACAGCAAACATGTGGAAGAAGGTACCCTGGTCAGATGAGACCAAAATGGCCTTTTTGGCCAAAATGCAAAACACTGTGTGTGGCGGAAAACTAACACTGAACATCACTCTGAACACACCATCCCCACTGTCAAATATGGTGGTGGCAGCATCATGCTCTGGGGGTACTTTTCTTCAGCAGGGACAGGGAAGCTGGTCAAAGTTGATGGGAAGATGGATGGAGCCAAATACAGGGCAATCTTGGAAGAAAACCTCTTGGAGCCTGCAAAAGACTTGAGACTGGGGCAGAGGTTTACTTGTCAGCAGGACAACGACCCTAAACATAAAGCCATGGCAACAATGGAATGGTTTAAAACAAAACATATCCATGTGATTGAATGGCCCAGTCAAAGTCCAAATCTAAATCCAAATGAGAATCTGTGGCAAGGTCTGAAAACTGCTGTTCACAAACACTGTCCATCTAATCTGACTGAGCTAGAGCTGTTTTGCAAAGAAGAATGGGCAAGGATTTCAGTCTCTAGATGTGCAAAGCTGGTAGAGACATACCCTAAAAGACTGGCAGCTATAATTGCAGCAAAAGGTGGTTCTACAAAGTATTGACTCAGGGGGCTGAATAATTACGCACACCCCACTTTTCAGTTATTTATTTGTAAAAAATATTTGGAATCATGTATGATTTTCGTTCCACTTCTCACATGTACACCACTTTATATTGGTCTTTCACGTGAAATTCCAATAAAATTGATTCATGTTTGTGGCTGTAATGTAATGTCTAAACTGCTGGCAACAAAAGTGAGTACACCTCTAAATGAAAATGTTCAAACTGTGTAAAGTGTCAATATTTTGTGTGGCCACCATTATTTTCCAGCACTGCGTTAACTCTCTTGGGCATGGAGTTCACTAGAGCTTCACAGGTTGCCACAGGAATCCTCCTTGATCACGTCACGAAGCTGGTAGATATTGGACACCTTGCAGCAATGCTGGCAGCACTCACACGTCTATTTTCAAAAGCCAACCTCTGGGCATGACGCTGAGCACGTGCACTCAATTTCTTTGGTCTACCATTGTGGGGCCTGTTCTGAGTGGAACCTGTCCTTGTAAACCACTGTATGGTCTTAGCCACCATGTTGCAGCTCAGTTTCAGGGTGTTAGCAATCTTCTTATAGCCTAGGCCATCTTTGTGTAGAGCAATAATTTTTTCTTTCAGATCCTCAGAGAATTCTTTGCCATTAGGTGCCATGTTAAACGTCTAGTGAGCAGTGTCTCACACACAATGAGAGTGTGTGTATATATATATATATATATATATATATATATGGGGCGTCCGAGTGGCGCAGTGGTAAAGTGCTCGCCCTATCATCCGGAGATGCTGGTTCAGTTCCCAGGTGAGGCTGTAACTTCTCGCAGCCGGAGGTCTAGAACTCCGCCGCTGCCGGTTCCCAAGTACTGGATGAGAAAGGAGAAGGGTTGGGCGTTGGGCTAGCAATCCGCCCCGTAAAAACCCAACCACTATGGAAACAGCGAAAAATTCTCTTCAATGGAGAACACTCGTTGCCCTATGCACCCATCGGTGCTGGAGGCCTTAAGGATAAATATATATCTCACCTAAAGGATTACTAGGAACACCTGTTCAATTTCTCATTAATGCCAATATCTAATCAACCAATCACATGGCAGTTGCTTCAATGCATTTAGAGGTGTGGTCCTGGTCAAGACAATCTCCTGAACTCCAAACTGAATGTCAGAATGGGAAAGAAAGATGATTTAAGCAATTTTGAGCGTGGCATGGTTGTTGGTACCAGACGGGCCCGTCTGAGTATTTCACAATCTGCTCAGTTACTGGGATTTTCATGCACAACCATTTCTAGGGTTTACAAAGAATGGTGTGAAAAGGGAAAAACATTCAGTATGTGGCAGTCCTGTGGGCGAAAATGCCTTGTTGATGCTAGAGGTCAGAGGAGAATGGGCCGACTGATTCAAGCTGATAGAAGAGCAACTTTGACTGAAATAACCACTCGTTTCAACCGAGGTATGCAGCAAAGCATTTGTGAAGCCACAACACGCACAACCTTGAGGCAGATGGGCTACAACAGCAGAAGACCCCACCGGGTACCACTCATCTCCACTACAAATAGGAAAAAGAGGCTACAATTTGCACGAGCTCACCAAAATTGGACAGTTGAAGACTGAAAAAATGTTGCCTGGTCTGATGAGTCTCGATTTCTTTTTTTTTTTTTTTTTTTTTTTTTCAACAATATTTTTATTGATTTTAACAGGGATAAAACAGGGTAAACATGTAATGTTTTATTGCAGGTTTTATAATCCCCTTATAAACCCTATAACACCCACCCCGTCCCTCCCTGACTCCAAGCCAGTTTTACAAGCATAAGAAAGGCTAAACGCCAGGCATTGAGAGAATCCAAAAAAAAAAAAAAGAATATGGAGCTGGAAGTTTTTTGGTTCTACGTGCAAAAAAAATAAAAAGGAATAAAAAGGGGAAAGAAAGCAAACAAGTAATTAAATAAGAAAGGAATCAAACTATAAATGTATATGAAAAAAGCGAAGGAAAGGCCCCCACACCTGTTGAAATTTCAAGTCTGAATAACGAATTGTGTAGTGAATCTTCTCCAGGGACAAACAGGACATAATATCTCTGAGCCACTGGGCGTGAGTGGGTGACGTGGCATCCTTCCATTTAAATAAAAGAGAATGCCTGGCCAGGAGTGTCGCAAAAGATAACAATCGCTTTTTAGTTAGACTAAAAAGATTAGACTCTTATCTTCCTCTCCAGTGATACCAAAAAGAGCAATCAGGGGGTCTGGTTCAAGATTGCATTTCAATACGAAGGTCTTAAAAACATCCCTCCAGAATTTTTCCAAATTTGGGCATGTCCAGTACATATGAATAAGAGACGCCTCTCCGCTTTTACATTTATTACAACAAGGATCAATGTCTGGGTAGACACGGGAAAGTTTAAGTTTGGAGAGATGAGCCCTGTGTACAACCTTAAACTGTAATAGAGTGGCGGGCACATAAGGAGGTTGAGTTCATAAGTTTAAGAATTGAATTCCAAGTATCATCTGATTGTGTAAAATTAAAACTGCTTGGGAGAAGGATTTAAATTTGTCACTAATGGGTGTAACTCGAAGCCATCAATCCACCATAAATAGTGGATATTAGGCCTTTACGCACACTCTAAAAAATTTGACCATTGGTTACTCAAAAAAATTGTGGCAACAAAGTGACACTTAAAATAATTAGTAGATTTTAAGTGCCGAAAATTTGAGTAAAATGCATTAAATAAATTGTTTAAATTTAATCAAAATATTCAGTGATTTGTAATAAAAGCAATACCTAAATTGTGTTGCATATAGTAATATTATAGTAAATTATGAGTTGATGTAATCAAATGCATTAAGTAAATATAAAGCAATTTAAACAAAAACAAGCTTTACACTAACTCATTATCCGGCCTAAAATTGATTTCAATCTACTAATAATTTTGTTCATATTTAATTGATATTTACTAAATATCTATCTTAAACAAATATTTATATATTTATTTTTTTAAATAAATATATTTACTAAAAATATATGTAAAATTAATAAATATTTATAAAATATCCAAGTGTAAATGATTTAAGATGACTAAATAAATTAAATATAAATGAATGGAACTCATTTTTCCTGCTTACTTTTTACTGCATTAACTACAATTTACTGAAAATACGGTACCAAGAAACTGACATTATAAATATAAGTAAAGTCACAAGATGGTATTGCAAGATATGTAACAATTTATTTTTGCAACTTGGAAACAAAAATGTTTACCTGCAAAATGCCAAAACACATTCTGAGACCACTTGGTTAGCATCGCTCAGATACATACTGTACAGTACAGGCAGAATGCACAAGATTAATACTTACAACAAGTGCTTACTGTATGTAGACACATGTTGCTTTACAACATTTTTAATTGTAAACAGGTTTGGTGAGGCTTAAAACAAAATTATATACATATATATATGTTTGCAATTTTTTTTTTACAAAAATATGACATTTCTTAAAGAAAAGTTAAAGAGTCACTTGACTTAAGCAAGAAGCTTATTTTAATGAACTTTTTAAGCTTTTGAGAACTTTTGGAGACATCCTCCCACAGTCCAGCTATAAGAACAGATTCTTAAAAGGGCAAGATCCATTGCATACGTAAGTGCATGATCCAGTGCATACCAGCACGCAGCAAGACTTTCAGAACTTTTACCCCCCTCAATTATGATCCCAGTGTCCTCTGGTTCTTCTGACACAATGTTCTTGATCATAGATTTTCATCATTTGTGTTGTGAGGAGACAACACTCTGTCTCCATCAGCATTCTGGTGAAACAAAAACAAAAAACATATTTGAGATTGGAAACCTCTATTCAAAAAGATCCATTCATGTAGACATAACCCACATTCCCCTGGTGTTCTTATGTCCTGTTGTTCTTATGTAATAGTTTACTATATCTTAACTTATATCACATCATTTAGACCTCCTACGTAAATTATCCATGAAACATGATCTTTATCATAATTAAGTATGCATCTTGTCCTAATTAAGTGTTAGAAATGTTCAGTGTAAAATCTCATACAAATATTTGTCAACTTGGCAACTAATGAAATATGCATATAAAAATAAAGCCATTTTTTTTTACAAAGTAAGAGAGAGAGAGAGTAAAAGAGAAATATAAGTTTCAGAGCTTAAACATTTTGTAGGTAACATATTACTGCAGTCATCCTTAGCATCCCGTGAAAACGCCAAACTTTTGTGGCAATAGACAATTTTTTTTTTTTTACTGATTTTACATTTGTATTCACTTACGTCTTTCATACTGTAAGTTGATCTAGTTCCCCTACGTACTCCATCAAGCAGCATTGTTTGGGACCTGAAATGGCAAAACAAAACAAAAAAAAACATTATAAACCAATATCATGTTACTGTAATTAATACTGTAGTTACTGTAACTCTCCAAGAAAATAGATTGCAGAATGAGCTTTGCACTGAAGCAGTAAGTAAAGATAGGACCAGAAGTATCTGGACAGTAACAATATCGTTTGTGCTGTGTACACCACCATGGATTTGGAATGAAATGAAGAGATGTGCGAGAGAGAGAGGGAGAGAGAGAGAGAAAAAAAAAAAGGTTGAACTGTGTAGGCATTACAGACATTTTCGTACAAAGACACCTATTTTTGGGTGGCACAAAAATATTGGGATAGCTTGCTCCTCAGCAGTTCCATGGCCAGGGGTGTATTTTCTCTTGAGTTCATTTACAAGTCAGCAGATAAAAGGTCTAGAGTTTATTCTAAGTGTTGCATTAGGAACCTGTTGCTGTTAACAATGTGAAGTCTAAAGACCTGTTACTGCCAGGGAACAAGCATCATTAGGCTAAAAAACTAAAATGAATCCATCAGAGAAATAAAAACATTAGGTGTGCGCAAATGAACTATTTGGTGCATTCTTAAAAAAGACAGAAGAGACTGGTGAGGTCAGGAACATCAAAAATCTGGAAGACCATGGAAAACAACTGTGATGGATTACAGAAGAATTCTTCTCTGCTAAAGAAAAACCCCTTTAGAACAGCTGTCAAGAACAAAAACACCTTCCCAGAGGTAGGGACATCTGTGACAGTGACAACAATCAACAAAAGACTTAACAAAAGAGCAAATACAGAGGTTTTGTAAACATAAAAAATAGGAAGGCCAAGCCCTTAAATTAAAGCTATTGATCGTGCTTAAAGCTATTACACGATAAGCAGGACCTTTCATTCCAAATCCATTGCGGTGGTGTCCAGAGCCAAAATGATCTGTCCAAATACTTCTGGTCCTCAATGTGAATATCATCATACAGTCCAGTTTGATTATGAAATCCCTGACACTGCATATAGGCAAACAGAACCCTTGTTGAATGATACAGAGTAGGACTGTCTGCAATCCATGGTTTATTTTTCAAGCAAAATGACTTGCAGGAAAAAAACATGACTGTCTATAATTGTTTATGTTCATGGCTTCGAGGTGTGTAAACCACTTGGAACTTCAAGGAAAAAGCACAAAATAACAGCTGTTTATTGGGTTTTGGAAATCTGCCATCCAAGTTGTGATCTGCATTAACATCAATACCCCTAGCTTTACTTTGAAATCTATACAATAATGTTCATGAACCTGTTCCTGTATTACATGATAGACATTCTGTGCCTTTTCACAAAAAATATATAGTCTATCACATTGTATGTATGGTGTGTATAAATACCTGTAGATAAGAGACAGTCAGACACTGCATATGCACCTGTAAAAGAAATAAATATACATTTCTGTTCATACATTCAAATTACACTCACTGACAGTATAAAAAAATCTAAAACAGGGAACTTATCAGAAGTAACTCAGTCAAATGTTAAAGACTTTATGACAAAAGATATTTAGAACATGTGAGATTCAGATAGAGTACAGTACCAGTCAAAAGTTAGCACACACTTTCATATTCAGTTAAATGGTGTCCAAACTTTTGACTGTTACTGTACATCATGTAGACATTTTAGAAAATTTGTCATGTTGGCAAATGTCAGTCAGATAAGTTCCCACTTGTGGCATCCAACACACAACACAACAACAGCGCCTATGCAAATTACTACCGAGAGGTCTGGAGTGGCTAATATTCCCTGTAACTAACATTAACCGGATACACAGAGTGATAGACCCGCTATGAGGTGATTATCGCTGGTTTCACTAAAACACGATAACATTTACCTAACATTATATACACAACGTTAGCTTATATTTTATCTACCTTGCCATACACTGTAGGGTGGCGTGTCTTGCGGTTTGGCGGTGTTTTTTTCCCCACCCGCATCATGTCTCCTCTTTCTTCCCACCTGACAGGCCACTGGTGAGCTTGCGGCTGCCATGTCGTTCATTATCGTGTCTTTAAGCTAAGCTCGTGACTTTAAGCTAACAGCACCGTTGACTTGGTTAGCAGCATGCTAACAGGTGCCCGGCTTTACGATACCTGACTTGCTGGATAGATTCTCGTCCAATGAGAGAGAGGATTTGCACGTTCAAACGGATACATGCAAACGATTGGTTTAAAAAAATGGAAAACTTCGGCGCGTTGAGATGGGAATATTACTGTTATATTATTATAAAAATAAAAATCGTTTTCGATTTTTTCGTCATTAATTAAAACGTCGTCACTGAATACTTATTGTGAACAAATTAACACTGATTTATTTACGTTTATTTGCCCTGTAATGTGCATTTTGTGCTCTCATGTGGCAACTTTGCTAATACTTTGACGTGGGGTAGGAAAAGAGAAGCAATGCTGCCACTACTATCGGTAACATATAGAAGGGGACATTAGTGTCATGTTTTATGCAGATAATTTTAAATTAGAAGGGTATATTAACAGTTTTATAAAGTTAGACGGCCTTCCTCAGTCCTATCCTTGACCTGAAGCAAATTAAGATGTCCGTCACCTGTTACACCACAAACTAAATGCAAAAACTTTGTTTTTCACAGATTCAGCAGCTGTAATTTAACCTAACTTTAGCATTAACACGACTTCAGTTAATTAAATATACTTTGAGCACTTGTTAACCATATTAGCTTCGGCAGCTCATGTGCAATGAAATTAACTAATGTTAGTCTGTCAAATTGCATTAACACCAACATTGCTACTAGACATTTATTCATTAAAAATGAGAGAAAACATCTTACCTTGAGGTCTTTATTTGATATGTGACAAAGCAGTCCAACAAGCTTCTGCTTGGTTCATGTCCATGTGGCGTGATTCAGGCGGAAGTGGATGTTGATTAAAATTAGAGTGTGTTTTGAGTTAAATCCACCTTTTTTTTTTTTGAGACTTTAATTTTCCTCACTTAATTTCTACTCAGTTTATTTAGTCGAAGTATTTTCAACAAAAATTGAGTAAAATAAATTAAATGTTTATCAAAATTTGCTGAATTAAGCTTAATGTTGTTTAAAACTAGCTGTACTCTTTTTAATAGTGTAAAGGTTAATCAAATTTTCTATTAAATATTACTTCACCCCAGTCCCAGTTTTTACAGTGCAGCGGGGACAAACAGAGGAGATTATCTAGAATGTTTGCTGCAGGAGCCTCAGGGAAATTTGGTATTAAAGAGCGAATGAAGTGTCTTACTTGCAGATATCTGAAAAAATTAGAATTGGGTAGGTTAAACCTCTCGGAAAGCTGTTCAAATGATGCAAACTTATGGTCAACGAACAGGTCTTTGCAAAGTTTGATACCCTTATTGTACCATTCCTGAAACACTGAATCATGTAAAGAAGGTTGGTAGAGATGGTTAGAGACGATAGGACTGGACAGAGAAAAGCCCAGAAGACCGCAGTGCTTTCTGAACTGAGCCCATACTCTCAAGGTATGCCTAATAACTGAGTTATTGATTAATTTAATTGAGGGGATGGGGAGAGCAGATCCAAGAAGTGCAGAGACAGAGAGGTTTTTGACAGACTTTATCTCCATTCCCATCCAGGCAGGCCGATTAGGTTGGTTATGAGATGACAGATCGAATGTTTGCTGCCCAGTAGTAGAGACGAAAATTAGGTAGAGTCATGCCACCGTCTCTTTTAGATCTTTGAAGTAGGGACTTATTCAATCGTGGATGTTTACCTTTCCAAAGGTAAGAAGATATAATAGAGTCTAAAGCGCCAAAGTAAGATTTGGGAATAAAAACGGGTACAGACTGAAAGAGATATAAAAATTTAGAAAGAATACTCATTTTAATTGCATTAATGCGGCCCACCAGGGACATGGACAGTGGTGACCATCGTCCCAAGTCCTTTCTTGTTTGGTTCAACAACCTAATAAAATTTTCTTTAAAAATGTGTTTGTTTCCTTGTAATTGTAATTCCAAGATAGGTAAACTGATTTTTCACTATGTTGAATGTAAAATTGTGCATACCAGTTGTTACTGCTGTATTATCTAGCAGAAAAAGTTCACTTTTATGCAAATTTAATTTATATCCTGAAAAGTAGCTAAATTCCCTGAGCAATGACAGCACATGTGGCAGAGAGGAGACTGGATTTGATAAAAAAAAAAGTAGACAGTCATCTGCATAAAGGGAAACTTTATGTTCTTCTCCCTGCCTCCAAATCCCAGATATATTTCTACAGCTACGGAATGCAATTGCTAGTGGCTCAATGGCAAGGTTAAAGAGCAGTGGGCTAAGCGGACACCCCTGACGAGTTCCCCGCTGAAGACTGAATGGTTGAGACTGCTGAGCATTTGTCAGAACTGAGGCAGTGGGGCTTGAATATAATAATTTAACCCAAGTGATAAAACTTGGACCAAAATTGAATTTTTCTAAAGCCCTAAATAAATACTCCCATTCCACACGATCAAAAGCCTTTTCAGCATCCAAAGAAAGGACACTCAGGGGTCTCCTCTGATGGTGTGTACAAGATATCCATAAGGCGTCGAATGTTAAAGTAAGAATAACGATTTTTAACAAAACCGGTCTGGTCCTCAGATATAATTGAGGGTCGAACATTCTCTAATCTACGAGCTAAGACTTTAGCAAGGATTTTAACATCCACATTAAGAAGAGAGATTGGTCTATATGAAGAGCACTCTGTTGGGTCCTTATCCTTCTTTGCTATGAGGGTGATGCGAGCCTCATTAAATGACGCAGGCATCTTACCTTGCTTAAAAGATTCAGATAGAACCAAAGCTAGTTGTGGTGCAAGGTATGAGGAGAATGATTTAAAAAACTCTGCAGGGAACCCGTCAGGACCCGGGGACTTACCAGATTGCAATGATGAGATAGCTGAACTGATTTCCTCTTGTGATATGGGCTCTTCTAATCTTAATCTAGAATCAGGCGACAGTGTTGGGATATCTAGTTGAGCCAAGAAGTTCTCAACTGAACTATGGTCCTTTGGGAACTCAGAAGTATATAATCGAGAATAAAAATTCCTGAATGCATCATTAATTTTAGAATGGTCGGTAGTGATGGTACCATCCTCCATCCGAATTTTTGTAATTTGTTGCTGTGCTCTAAATCCTTTCAACTGATTAGCTAAAAGTTTCCCAGATTTGTCACCATGAGTGTAAAATTGGCTCCTACTCTTTAATAATTGATGTTCAATTACATGCGTTGAAATAAGTTCAAACTTAGTTTGCACTTCTACACGCTTTTTTATAGAGATTGGGGTTTTTAAATAGAGCATACTGCTGATCAATTTCTTTAATTTGGTTGGTCAAATCTTTACGTTCTTTATATGCCTTCCTTTTCATATTTGCGGTGTATGAAATTATCTGTCCCCTAAGGTAGGCTTTCAGAGCATCCCAAACAATTAAACGTGACACTTCAGGTGTTTCATTTGTGTTTAAGAAAAAAACTATCTGGTCATCCATAAATTTTACAAAATCGTCCTCCATCAGAAACGATGAATTAAAGCGCCAATGTTTATTAATTTGAGGGAGATCGGGGAGTTTTATAGACATAACAACTGGAGCATGATCTGATATCACAATGCTCTGATAAGCACAAGAAGTAAGCATTGGGATCAGTTGATTATCTATAAAGAAATAATCAATTCTGGAGAAAGTTTGATGAACATGTGAGAAAAAGGAGTATTCTTTCTTTTTTGCATTAAGGAAGCGCCATATGTCAGAGATACCAAAGCTGCAGAGATAGGACTGAAGTAGCGTGGCAGATTTACTCAGAGGTATAGGATTGGGAGATGACCTGTCAAGTGATGGATCTAAACAGCAGTTAAAGTCTCCACCTAATATGAGAGAGTGTGAGCTCAGATCTGGTAGAAGAGAAAAAAAATGTTCAAAGAAGGAGACATCGTCATAATTAGGGGCATATAAATTAGCCAACACTACATTAGTATTAAATAACTTCCCTGAAACAATGATATAACGACCTTGTATATCTGTAATAACATTATGCTCAAAAGAGATGTTTGGGTTAATGAGAATTGAGACACCCCTAGCTTTGGCCTGAAAGGTCGAGTGGTAGTGCTGCCCTCCCCAACGTGACATAAGGAGAGAATTATCAGAACCGCGAATGTGAGTTTCTTATGAAAAAGCGATTGCAGTATTAAGTTGTTTAAGGTGTGAGAGCACCTTCCTTCTCTTGACCGGATGGTTTAAACCCTTAACATTCCAGCTCACAAAGTTTAAAGAACTATTCATTCTCCCTGAGAGAAAATGCAGGTAGATAAACATGAATAACACTGAGATGCCTAACGTCAGCCTTAAAGTGTAAAACACAGAACAACGTGTTAAAAATACACAGTGTACAAAGAACTAACATAATACTGGCTTTGGAGATCCCCCACCCCTGCCCCCCACACCCCTCCCCCACACACCCCACTACCCCCCAACAAACCAAGATAGCTAACAAACAAAGCAGCAAGCTCTTCCATCCTTCCATTTTCCACCCAACAAATCTTCCTGCCTTGAGTCTCGATTTCTGTTGAGACATTCAAATGGTAGAGTCAGAATTTGGCGTAAACAGAGTGAGAACATGGATCCATCATGACTTGTTACCACTGTGCAGGCTGGTGGTGGTGGTGTAATGGTGTGGGGGATGTTTTCTTGGCACACTTTAGGCCCCTTGGTGCCAATTGGGCATTGTTTAAATGCCACGGCCTACCTCAGCATTGTTTCTGACCATGTCCATCCCTTTATGACCACCATGTACCCATCCTCTGATGATTACTTCCATCAGGATAATGCCACATAATAATCCATGTCACAAAGCTTGAATCATTTCAAATTGGTTTCTTGAACATGACAATGAGTTCACTAAAATGGCCCAAACAGTCACCAGATCTCAACCCAATAGAGCATCTTTGGGATGTGGTGGAACGGGAGCTGCGTGCCCTGGATGTGCATCCCACAAATCAGCTGCAAGATGCTATTACTCAGCCAACATTTCTAAAGAATGCTTTCAGCACCTTGTTTGAATCAATGCCATGTAGAATTAAGGCAGTTCTGAAGTCAAAAGTTTGTCAAACACTGTATTAGTGTGGTGTTCCTAATAATCCTTTAGGTGAGTGTATATGAAAATAAATTAACCTGCACTTTGTAAAGAACCGTGGCTGTAGTGATTGAGACCAGTGAGAGGAGAGAAGGAGTGAGAGGGGTAATGGGACCTGCCTGACAAAGTGAAGTAGACCAAAAGATCCTCAAAAGCTAGACATCATGATGAGATTTAAAGAAATTCAAAAACAAATGAGAAAAATTATTGAGATCTATCAGGCTGGAAAAGGTTATAAAGCCATTTCTAAAGCTTTGGGACTGCAGCGAACCACAGTAAGAGCCATTATCTATAAATGGCAAAAACATGGAACAGTGGAGAACCTTCCGAGAAGTGGCCGGCTGACCAAAATTACCCCAGGTGCTCAGCAATACCTTTGTAACTTATAATATTCCAAGAGATCACAAAAGACCCCCAACAACATCCAAAGAACTGCAGGCCTCACTTGGCTCAGATAAGGTGAGCGTTCATGACTCCACCATAAGAAAGAGACTGGGCAAAAATTGTTTGCTTGGCAGAGTTCCAAGACGAAAACCACTGCTGAGCAAAAAGAACATGAAGGGTCGTCTCACTTTTGCCAGAAAACATCTTGATGATGCCCAAGACTTTTGGGAAAATACACTGAAGAGACTTTTTGGCAGGTGTGTCCCCCATTTTGTGTGTAAAAGTAACACCGCATTTCAGAAAAAGAACATCATACCAGCAGTAAAATACCAACAGGCTGTTTTGCTGTTTCAGGCCATGGAAGACTGTGATAAATGGGACCATGAATTCTGCTGTGTACCAAAATATTCTGAAGGAGAATGTCCGGCCATCGGTTTGTAACCTCGTGCTGAAGTGAACTTAGGTTTACCACTGTATATACAGTATACACACAGTGGAACTTCGGTTAACGAATGCCCCACAGTACAAACAGATTAGTTAATAGGCAAGAAATGGCCTAAAATCTGTTCCTGATCACAAACTCGTACTCGGAATGTGACCCAGAAACCATTCTAAGCCTCCCCCATCAGCTAAACAAACATGAATGCACAAGCATGACTGCATCATCCAGCATAAACTTTACCAAGTAGCGTCATCCAAACAAAACTGTGGTGAACAGAGTACTACACTTTAGTTAGTATTTTTAGGATAATTGTGCAGCTCAGAAAATAACTGATCTCTCCGCATAGGTTTTTTAGTGGACACGGCCGCCACGTACAAGCCAGAGGCAAAGAATCAAAAAAAGAGAGAAAAACCACTGAAGAAGAATTATCCAATTTTAATATGGAAGAGTATTTTCCTTCTTTACATTAACCATTAACCAAAAACATTAATCTTCTCCCCACCCATCCTCCTTTGTAACGCGTTACACCCAACAATGCTGTTCTGAGTACTTGGATTACAATGCTCTCTTAGAGTACTTGGATTTAGGTCCGCCGTTTAAGTACTCAGTTATTTAGTTACATTTTCAAAAATTTAATCCGTTATTTAGACAATTAATGTAACCCGTGAGCCAGACAGCAGTCATTCTCAATCTGTGTGTGCGCGTCTGTGTGTGCGCGTCTGTGTGAGAAAGTCGTCCTACAATCCCCGTACCCGATAACCCGCCCCCCTCTGGTATTCCTGCTGTTATACCCCTATCTCATCAATGCAGTTTGCGAAGGCCGACCCACGGAAAGATCGGAAAACCTAATCACAGCGCCAAACTCGCGGTGAATCATGATGAAATGCACTTATGGCCACTGTGCAAAACCGCGTAGGTGAGATAGGGGTATTAGTAGTTAACAGGTTATGGGCCAAACTTCGCTGTGTCATGATGATAGAATAATTATAAAGGTCTTGACTAAAACAACATGCATGAGAAATCACAAAGGAGTTTTCATTTTCTGCAATCGAAAAGTACTCTAGTTACTTTTATCAGAAAGTAACACTGTAATGTAACTGATTTACTTTTTAAAGTAACTAATTACATTCCAAAATTCCATCTTTAAAAAGTAATGTCCCCCAAAACAGTGCAAGTACATACCGTATAAAAATTTTAAACAGTTTTGTTTTAGTTAGTGCTGTATTCATTTTGCATATTTTGTTTTATATTTTGTGGTTTAAACAAAATAAATCAAAAGTTAAATATAGTTTATAGTAATCAGGACTGAATAAATTCTGTATTCCTATGGAAAGAACTGAATCGGTCCATGACCAAATCGAGTCACGAACAACTTAGGAACAAATTACGGTTGGAAACCGAGGTTCCACTGTGTGCGTGGGTGTGTGTGTGTGTGTGTGCGCGTGCGGGTGTGTATATATGTATGTCAATTGATTAAAAGTTTTAATCTGGTTAATCATCTAATCATAGCCTGATATTAAGCACAGTTAATCACAATTCTGAAATTTAAATGCTCAGATTTACTTGCATTAAACGTGCAACAATAAATATATGTATAACTGGTTAGAGGAAACACATTATGCATTTTATTGTTTTACAGTTTATAGATTAAATTCAAATCTCTTAAATAGGATGGCCAATGCTTGCAGTGTGTGGAAACCCACCGAAGACGGGGCTTGAATCTGAAAATCAGTAGCCCAGAGCCTTAGCCACCTGAGCCACCACTCCCAAGTCTTTCATAATGCATTTCAGCACACATGATGTTTCCTCAGTTATCTTATTATTCGCATTAAACTTGCCATTATCACACACAGCTAAGTAATCATTCTGCAATTATAGGAAGCCATTAGGTTAGAATAATCACATGCATTAACACTTTAATATTGACAGCTCTTGTATATATATATATATATATATATATATATATATATATATATATATATATATATATATATATATATATATACACACACACAGCTGTTTCACCTTGGATTTTGTAAACTGATAAAAACAATTATTTGTATATATATTATATATACTGTGAACATGCACACATGTCACCTTTAGTACAAATTTTGTTATACAGTGGAATCTTGGATTGCGACATAATTTGTTCCGGAAGCGTGCTTGTATGTCAAAACACTCATATATTAAAGCGAATTTCCTCCATAAGAAATAATGAAAACTCCAGATTATTCGCTCCACAAAAAATAAATATCTAAAAATACTTAGTACAAAATATAAAGTAAAAATAAAACTAATTAACCTGCACTTTACCTTTGAAAAAAGTCAAATAAGTCCCAATTTCCATTAGTGTGTTTGCACACGTGGTTACAGTGTTTTAGTAAACCGCACACACGCGCATGGATATGAGACCAAGCATGATTATTGCTTTATGATTACCCACAATTCCCACAAGAGAGAAGAACCATTGGCTTATTGTGATCACATGATGATCGGCATCAAAACAAGAAGCGCATGTTACTTGGTACTTGTAAATCAATACTCGTTTAACAAGGCAAAATTTATTAAACAATTTTGCTTGTCTTGTGGAACGCTCGCAAAAAAGTTTTATAGTCTGCGATTAATCACAATTCTGAAATTGAAATATTCAGATTTACTTGCATTATAAACGTGCAATAATAAAGATATGCATAACTGGTTAGTTTTGTTTTATATTTTGTTTTGTATTCTGCTGATGTCTTTACAGACATTCAAATATTCTTCTGTAAGGCCATTATTTTATTAATATGGTGTTTAAGAAATATTAGAATTTATGACTTTGTGTATAAATATAAAAAAAACATGTATAAAATTTATTTTTTTTAATTACAAATTGTAAATTTTTGCTAATTATGGAAGGCATTCACTATGGCATCATTTTGATTATTTCCATCTAGAAGCATCAAAGGTTCTCAATGCAGTTAAGGTGTGGACTTAAGGTCTGTGGCCCAGTTTAGGTGTGAAAATTATGCATTATGCAACCTAAATCAATTTTTCACAATTTGAGCCCAATGAATTCTGGCATTGAAAAAAAAAACCTTCTGATGGAAAAGCCTGGTCCTTCAGTATATTCAGGTAGTCAGCTGACCTCATTTTTGGGCACATAACGTTGCTGAACCTAGACCTGACCAACTGAAGCAACCCCAGATCATAACAATGCCCCTACAGTCTTGTACATGCATGATGCAAGACTTCATCCACCTCTTTTCTTACATTGATGTGCCCATTAATCTCGAACAGGGTAAATCTGGACTTATCAGGCCAGAATTTAACCTGAAATGCATTTCATTGGTTCTGTACATGTAATCTGCACAATGACAAAGTTGATTCTAATCTATTCACTATTGCTATCTCCCCCCCGGGCACCTTTTCCAGAACTTTCAGCACAGGAAGTATGCTAGATGGAAGGCGACCTACATTCACAATTGCTTAAAGAGTGGTGAGACACCTCAGGCAGGCCCTATTGGCATGGAAGTGGAAGCATATGGTAAGTTCTGATATAATATCAGCATCTCCTTGGCCAAACAACCAGAACTATGACTCCTATTAGGAAAATACACACAGGCCTAAGTTTTTTCTTCATGTACAGTGTGTTAGGGGAAAAAACGGTTAGCTCATTGTACACATTATCAGATTCTAAGAAGCCCACAGGAAAGCACTTTCCAATTCATCATCTTCCCAGCTTCCCAGATCAGCAGTACAATGCTGTCTTCTTGTGAATAAATTATCTGCTGAAGGATAGGATGGTCCTCTACTGAGTTCTTAAAGTAGTTATTAAGGGTATAATGACGATACACAATCTATATATTAAACACAGGATTAAATTACCTTGTTGTTCACTGCTTATACAGTATAAATACCCATAAATTATTTTGTTTAACAGAGAGAGCTCTTCATGTTTTTCACTAATGTCATTAATGTTGTATGGTTTAGCCTAAGGATCCTTTAGGATTTTTGCTGAGGCACTGAGCTTCTTGTGTGGATCAGATGAAGCTAACCTAGCGTGTACAGTAAGCTCACATTTTTACCCTTTCCGCAACATCTGCTGGGCGGATTGTGTTTAAACTAAATTCTGCAAGTCATCGTCTGATGGATCCTCAGGGACACACACACACCCAATGTGCAGAGACCCTGCGTGAGGGTTTATCTCATAGAACTTTTGTTGATAGATAATAATTATTACTCACTCATTCATCTTCTATACCGCTTTATCCTGTATTCAGGGTCGCGGGGACCTGGAGCCTATCTCAGGAGGCTTAGGGCACGAGGTGGGTTACACCCTTGACAGGGTGCCAATCCATCGCAGGGCGCGCACACACACACACACACACACACACACACACACACACACACACACACACACACACACACACTTGTGGGAGGAAACCGGAGTACCCGGGGGAAACCCACCAAACACGGGGAGAACATGCAACCTCCATGCACACAGAGACGGGAATTGAGCCTGGCCGGGAATCGAACCCGGACCCTGGAGGTGCAAGGCGACAATGCTAACCACTACACCAGTGTGCCGCCATTATTATTATAATTAATAATATGGCTCCATAGCCTTCCTGTGTACAATTAATTGGCAGACAGGTGTGGTTTGTGCTTGTATAATCTCTCTCGCTCTAGAAACATTCTTTCAAAGTCTTTTAATAAGGAGCTGATTGCTTGGTTAGTTGAAAGAAATGATGAAAGTGATGTTTTAAGTATGCGATTGTGTATCTGTTATGTTGTCTCATCCCCTGTCTTGGCTCTTCTCCAGTGAGGTCCTGGCTGACTCAGGCTCAAGTTTATTTCTTGTGGTTCATTGTATTCAGATATATTGAGGCATCAATGCAGGAACTCAAATGGCTTGTTAGATGAAATTTAAGTAATTTTTGTCAGTTTGTTAGTTATTTCATGAAAAACTAAGGAGATAAATGGTCTGGATTTAATTCTCATTGTTTAATTTACATTTGGTTGCTGTTCATAGGAACAATGTGCACTTTAAAGTAAATGAGGCCATTATTAGGCTAAAAACACAAACCAGATGTCTCAGAGAGAGAGAAAGACCAAACAGAAACTTTAGGAGTGTTCAAATAATTCTGGTGCGCTCTTTGAAAAAGCTGGCGACCTAAGCAACACTGGAGAGCTGGAGCTGGAAGACCACAGAAGACAACTAAAGTGAATGATTACAGAAATTTTTTTTCTTGGGGAAGAAGTACACCTTCAGAACATCTAACCAAGTCAGAGACACTCTTTAAAATGTAGGATTATCATCATCAAAACTATACAGCCAAGAGATGCCTTCTTGCAGTGAAACTGTCTTACTGGTGTTTATTAATGTGCTGAAAGAAGTAGCAGGATGAATTCTGAATAGAGTTCTACATTTTGCTCATATTCAGTCAAATGCTGCAGAACTGATAAGCGTTTCATACTGTATAAAAAGAACTGGACAACCATTCCATGATGTCACCCACAGGATTTTCCTATGAGCAGTTTTGAAGCTCAAATATGAGAGCACTGGTCATCGCCATCTTGGCAGGAGCTGACTGTACCTAAACGACTGTAATCCATAAATGTTCAGAGTCAGATGGACGCAATGAATGAAGCCTGCTGGTTGTTTGGTACCAGACTACTTACCTCCGTTATCATGCACAAGCAAGCAAGCTTAGCTAAAATTCTATGGTGGCTTAAAACGGTAATTTATATTTTAATCCAGTTGATTGAACTCATACTTTCCCTACAGTACATGTTGTACCTGCCCCTTGGACATTTGAGGAATTGCATGATTTACCATTTCCGTGTATGCTTCATTATTTACAACCAAAGTTTACCTCTTGAGAACAACCCAAAATGTAGTTTGAAAGAAACCCAAGGCAAAGAACTGAAACAGTGAGCTGCTTTTCCCTTGCTTAAGCATAAACTGAAGCCAGAAAGACCCACAAACATGGAGCAACTGAAGGGTCTGCAGTAAAACAAAGGCAAAGCAGCCCAAGGAGGAAACTCACCATGTGGTGATGTCCATGAAATCCAGACTTCAGCCATCACTAAGTGCAAAGGGGTTGCATCCAAATTTTATTTTTATAAATAGTACAATACTTGTTGATTTAAGCCTGTGGATTAAAGCTAAGGCTCAAAGTCTACACAGTGGCATTATACATTGGCATTACAGTATATATACAGATGCACCTCAGTGGCATTGTACATTTTACAGAGGTAGCAATACCAAAAACTGTCACTGTGCAAATACTTATGGTTACAACTTTATTGCAGTACCACAATGCACAGCAATATAATGTGATTTGAGAACGTTTCCCTGGCAAATACCAGTTTTTAATTAGCTTAGTAATGCAGGATCCCAAAAACGTCTCGCGTCTCTGTCTTGCCCATTTGTAATATCCATTGGTTTCCAATTTTTTCTCGCAATTATTTTCAGAATTTGGCAGGCAAAGCGATGTGGGTCAGAAATTGGGGCCACACACCCAACCTTCAAGGAATTCTTGCCGTCAATCATCACTGGCTCTGAAATGTGTTTAAAAGCATAATAGTGGACTTTAAATAGAGAGAGTCTCTGGTGTCCTAGACAGGATGTAGTTTGGCATTCAGCTAGTGTTTAAAAAAAAAATCAGCAGAAATTGTCGAAACTGCTGACAGTTTCTCATGGCTGCTCTATTATTGTATTATTAATTTGCTTATGTGCTAAGTATTCACTTGAGAGACATGAAGTCATGCTGCGTATGGTGCAAAGCCCTGGTTGTTCTGGGGAGATTCTCCTACGGAATATGCAATTTCCCATCTACCAAGCATCTGCACTCACATGAACACCAACATGAAGAGTAAACACAGCAACGCCTCTTGCCCTCTAAATGAATTTCGCTGTATATACATACTAAGCATTAGCTTCAGGTTAATCTGTTCCAGTTTAATAAAACACGTTACTCAACACAAGTTGACTAGATTGTTACTAAAAAAAATTTTTACACATATTGAGGTGCCTTTAGTGTATAGTTCTTTCCTTTTTTTAATCTCAATTACACCTGCGCTGTGAATTACTGCTTACAAAGCAAGTTTTTAATGCTATTTTAGCTTCTGCTAGTACATTAGTTACCATGGGTGATTGAATTACCTCCACCAGGTCATAATTCATATGAGAGAAACATGAATCATAGTTGTTTCGTATTATTACTGTAATGTTATGCACTTTCAGACTCTTATAGAAATGTTTTCCTCTTGTATCTTTTTCTTTTTTATTATTGCATTTATACATATTAGTAAAAACAGTTATTAGTATGCACAAACAAATATTCTGAACATTTATGACCTTATGAGGCCATATCATGAGGCCAGTTGTCTTTATTGACAGACCTGGGTCACTGAACGTAACCCTAGACTTGTCTTTAGGTATGAAATTCTGCCATACTAGCCAGTGTTAGTGATGTGTACCTTCTCTCCACGCAGACGATGAGTTCGGTGCTGAAGCTGGTGCTCCATCCCACCCTACTCTTAGTACACCTCAGCCGCATCCCTCCTCCAGCGCAGATTTGGCAGACCAAGGATCGTTGTCTATACCTCCACCAAACTATAGCGCCATCCAGGTTCCTCCTGGCTCTCACGCACCAGCAAACACACCTGCAGATCTTCCACATCCAGCAGGTAAAGCCTGAACTTCATCTTGTCATTCCTCTGTCTCCCTGAGGTCTTACTGCTTCACTGGTGTGGTACGTTTAGCCGATTTCCTGGCTGCTCAGACTTTGCTGTGTCAGTTTTCAGGTGCTGTTGTAGCTCCAATATGATGATTAATACATGTTTTCTGTTTAGCGGAGCAAGCAAAACCTGTTCCTGTTCCTCGGATTTTGCCGGTGGCTGAGCCCATGCCTATCAACATCACCCAACAAAGTATGATACAAAGCTGATCACTTATAGTGACAAAGACAGACCTTTCTCTTTACGTGTCTCTGTGTACTAAACATCATAGGCAAGGCTTCAAGGTGTCTGGTGGGAACAGTGATCTTAAGAGACAAAATCATTTAATTAAAGAAAAGAATAATGACAATTTCCGAGCGTCACATCATTTTGTTTAGTTAATTAAGAAACAAATTTTATTGTAATGTGTCGTGTCCTTCATTCTGTAACCTCCTACAAGTTGTCTAGGTACATGTACTGAACCATATTTTAAAAACTACAGTGGAACATCAGATTGCGAGTAACCTGTTTTGCGAGCGTTCCGCAAGACAAGCAAATTTTTTAAATACATTTTGCCTCAACAAGTGAGTCTTGATTTACGAGTACTAAGTATCATCGAGTATCATACGCTCCTTGTTTTGACACAGAGCATCACGTGATCACAACTGAGCCAATGGTTCTTTTCTCTCTCGTGCTGCAGAATTGTGGGTAATTGTCTCTCATGTTCTGTCTCAGGTCACCACTCATATACAGTGGTGTGAAAAACTATTTGCCCCCTTCCTGATTTCTTATTCTTTTGCATGTTTGTCACACTTAAATGTTTCTGCTCATCAATACCCATTAACTATTAGTCAAAGATAACATAATTGAACACAAAATGCAGTTTTTAAATGAAGGTTTACGTTATTAAGGGAGAAAAAAAACTCCAAATCTACATGGCCCTGTGTGAAAAAGTGATTGCCCCCCCTTGTTAAAAAATAACTTAACTGTGGTTTATCACACCTGAGTTCAATTTCTGTAGTCACCCCCAGGCCTGATTACTGCCACACCTGTTTCAATCAAGAAATCACTTAAATAGGAGCTACCTGACACAGATAAGTAGACCAAAAGCACCTCAAAAGCTAGACATCATGCCAAGATCCAAAGAAATTCAGGAACAAATGAGAACAAAAGTAATTGAGATCTATCAGTCTGGTAAAGGTTATAAAGCCATTTCTAAAGCTTTGGGACTCCAGCGAACCACAGTGAGAGCCATTATCCACAAATGGCAAAAATATGGAACAGTGGTGAACCTTCCCAGGAGTGGCCGGCCGACCAAAATTACCCCAAGAGCGCAGAGACAACTCATCCGAGAGGCCACAAAAGACCCCAGGACAACATCTAAAGAACTGCAGGCCTCACTTGCCTCAATTAAGGTCAGTGTTCACGACTCCACCATAAGAAAGAGACTGGGCAAAAACGGCCTGCATGGCAGATTTCCAAGGCGCAAACCACTTTTAAGCAAAAAGAACATTAAGGCTCGTCTCAATTTTGCTAAAAAACATCTCAATGATTGCCAAGACTTTTGGGAAAATACCTTGTGGACCGACAAGACAAAAGTTGAACTTTTTGGAAGGTGCGTGTCCCGTTACATCTGGTGTAAAAGTCACACAGCATTTCAGAAAAAGAACATCATACCAACAGTAAAATATGGTGGTGGTAGTGTGATGGTCTGGGGTTGTTTTGCTGCTTCAGGACCTGGAAGGCTTGCTGTGATAGATGGAACCATGAATTCTACTGTCTACCAAAAAATCCTGAAGGAGAATGTCCGGCCATCTGTTCGTCAACTCAAGCTGAAGCGATCTTGGGTGCTGCAGCAGGACAATGACCCAAAACATACCAGCAAATCCACGTCTGAATGGCTGAAGAAAAACAAAATGAAGACTTTGGAGTGGCCTAGTCAAAGTCCTGACCTGAATCCTATTGAGATGTGGCATGACCTTAAAAAGGCGGTTCATGCTAGAAAACCCTCAAATAGAGCTGAATTACAACAATTCTGCAAAGATGAGTGGTCCAAAATTCCTCCAGAGCGCTGTAAAAAACTCGTTGCAAGTTATCGGAAACACTTGATTGCAGTTATTGCTGCTAAGGGTGGCCCAACCAGTTATTAGGTTCAGGGGGCAATTACTTTTTCACACAGGGCCATGTAGGTTTGGATTTTTTTTTCTCCCTAAATAATAAAACCCCTCATTTAAAAACTGCATTTTGTGTTTACTTGTGTTATCTTTGACTAATAGTTAAATGTGTTTGATGATCAGAAACATTTCGTGTTACAAACATGCAAAAGAATAAGAAATCAGGAGGGGGCAAATAGTTTTTCACACCACTGTAGTTAACATCCGTTCGCGCGTGTACTGTTTACTATAACACTGTGACATTGTGTGCACGTGAATAGCATTTTTTTATTTTGTGTGTATGTGAGAAAGTTGTCCTTCTCTTCTCTTACTTTAGCTTCACGCGCACACACACACGCACATACACAGCGTGTGCGTGCACTAACACACTAATGCAAACACTACACTTATCTGTCTGTATTTATTTTTACTTTTTTCAAAGGTAAAGTGCAGGTTAATTTGTTTTATTTTTACTTTATATTTTGTATTAATTATTGTATTGTATTAATTGTATTAATGTTTATTTCTGTGGAGTGAATAATATGGGTTCATTATTTCTTATGGGGTAAATTTGCTTTGATAGACGAGTGTTTTGACATACTGTACAAGCACACTTCTGGAACGAATTATGCTTGCAATCCAAGGTTCCACTGTATATAATAATAATAATTATAATAATTATTATTATTATTATTATATTGCCTGATGAAGTGTCAAACCTCAGGTCACTATATGACAATACATTTTTCTAGATATCCTTCCAATTTTGACTTAAAGAGTAAAAGATCAGTGAATTAAATTTGCCCAAGTGAAGTTTAACACACTAACGAATGCTTTCGAAATTTCACCACCAAAGTCCCGGTTTGACTTGAACCCCTTATTTCTGACATTATATCAAAAGCTGGTAACACAGCTTATATACATATATGTATATATTATAAAGAGACCTTTATCTTACCCTGTTTCTCCTTTTGTTTTCTTTTTTCCCTGAACTGTGCCCCTAGTTGCTTTCACCCTGGTGTTTCGTTTTATAAATTCATTCATTCATTCGACTAACATCAGGACATTACACACTCCCAATTACTGGTCAAAACTAAACCATTTTTCTTTCGGGGAATCTAGCCTGATAATACAGTGGCTTGCAAAAGTATTCGGCCCCCTTGAACTTTTCCACAATTTGTCACATTACAGCCACAAACATGAATCAATTTGATTGGAATTCCACGTGAAAGACCAATACAAAGTGGTGTACACGTGAGAAGTGGAACGAAAATCATACATGATTCATTCATCTTCTATACCGCTTTATCCTGTATTTAGGGTCACAGGGGACCTGGAGCCTATCTGGTGTGTTCTTTGGACTTCATGGTGTTGTTGCTCCCAATATTCTCTTAGACAACCACTGAGGCCGTCACAGAGCAGCTGTATTTGTACTGACATTAGATTACACACAGGTGCACTCTATTTAGTCATTAGCACTCATCAGGCAATGTCTATGGGCAACTGACTGCACTCAGATCAAAGGGGGCTGAATAAATTACGCACACCCCACTTTGCAGTTATTTATTTGAAAAAACTGTTTGGAATCATGTATGATTTTCGTTCCACTTCTCAAGTGTACACCACTTTGTATTGGTCTTTCACATGGAATTCCAATGAAATTGATTCATGTTTGTGGCTGTAATGTGACAAAATGTGGAAAAGTTCAAGGGGACCGAATACTTTTGCAAGCCACTGTATATTATATTTAATGATTTCACACAAAACAGTAGAATGAAACGTATAGTACACTTTAAAAAAAATAATAATTCCCTGCTCCTGCCGCTTTCCTGACACTCTCCCGCTCACAGTCTACCCAATTTGCCCAATCCCTCCGAACCTCATTCTTCTAATTGAAAGACTTTCCCAGACAGTCTCCTGGCTCGCTCACAAACTAGAATCAGGGTACTAGTGAGGTTAACTGGCCCACACTGTGTTTTTTTTAGTTTGGAATTACAGGACGATTCCATATTTTATGGGACAGTTGGCAACCCTAATTGGCAGTGACCAGTTTGGCATACACCACATGTTTTTTAAAAACAGTAACGTAGAGCTCAGGGGAAAGGGTGGGACACAAGCCTAATTGGGTGGCAACCCATTGCATGGCAAAAGTGTTTTATTGATTGTCCAAAGTAGCTACATTTAGCTTTGATGACACTTGGCAAACTCATGCCATTCTCTCATATTCATAAGGTTAACTCACAGATTACATTGTGAAAAAATATTTTGTGACATCTCATGGCTTCTTAATGTGCTTTAGACCATCAGTTGTCTTGTGCAGAGGAAGGGTGGGAGTCAATAGCCCTATTAGTACTACTACAACTACTAAATGCATGTTATGGCAAAAATCTCAAGAACTTTGAATGTATCCCCAAGTGCAGTAACCAAAGCCATCAAACACTATGATGAAACGGGCCCTTCTGAGGACCGTCCCAGGAAAGGAAGTCAAAGAGCTACCTCTGCTGCAGAAGCTGTTTAATAGAAAGCCTTTCAAATAATTTTTTTTCTGTCACATACACAATAGTACACAACAGAGCAGTGAATACTCGGGGCACAGACTTGGGGGCATCCTAATGGCAGCAGATTCCAACCTGTATACGGATTTTTAAACGTGTTAAGAACCCCTCTTACTAACCTGACTCATTATCATTTTTTTCCATTTTTGATTTTTAGTACAAAATCAGAAAATGAGCTGTTTTTTTTTTTTTTCTCATTTTGGTTTTAGAAATTAATATTATAAAATATTCTCTTTTTTGTTTTTATATTACTCTGATCTTCCTCACAGGTAATGTGCGTCTCACACCAGAGGACTACACCCAGGCTCAGAAGTACTGTAAGTATGCAGGCAGTGCGCTGCAGTACGAAGACGTCTCCACTGCCATCCAGAACCTACAGAAAGCTCTCAAGCTTCTAACCACGGGCAAAGAATAAGAGCTTTATGTGCTTATACAGCTCTGCTCAAGACTACTTAATAAAAAGTCTGTTCCACATCAGCGTTACAACTGACCGTTCAGAAATACCGAACAACAGATTAGTGTGATTATCTTATAAGGTTCATGTGAATGGAATTACATAAATGACTTGTGGTGGGTTTAAAAGACTAGTTTCTCTTTTTAATAGCACTACTATCTAGAAGTGATATGTGCTGTGCTATGAATCCTCTACAACTTTGACAGGACATAAGGTGACAAATGAATAATAAAGACCCTACTATTCACCTGTACTGTTTTAATCTTTTGATATACCTACCGCATGTGTGGGTTATTATTTTGCTCTTATTTCAAATTTTTCATTTTTTCTTTTATTTAAAAGAAAAAAAATAAAGCAAAGTATTTTAATATATTAACATTTCATATTTTGCACTATTCATCATTTGATCATTTTTACTAATGGTCAGATTTCCCTTGTGTCTAATCGGCAGGTTTTATGCAAATTTCAGGAGTTCGTGTCATTAAAATTAATAAACACTAAGACTCATGGAAATAATTAAGTTTTCACTTTCAACTTCACTCAAGTAATTTCTCTGAATATACCTGTGGTGATCTCAGAATATGAAGTCTAATGATGTATTATAGTGACAATATAATGAGTGCCCCAGTGCATGTGCTAGCATATCTTAATGCCTGCTGCTCTTGCTCAGACGTCCTATTTTTTAGCTTAAAATCAATCAGAGAAGGGTAAGAGGCTTATCTGCAAGCCATATAAATCCTCTGAGCATCGGCTCCACATTTGCCTGAATTCCTTCCTTCCTTGTTATTAATGGTGTGCAGAAAGGAACTTAAATGATAATTGCTGGGTTTTGCATAAATCCCAGCATGCAATGGGTCAGGCAGCATGAGGAACATATAATGATAACAGGAATCTCTTTACTTATGAAACTAGTGTGCCTACAGTGGCGGAAATAAGTATTAGATCCCCTACAGATTTTCCAACATTGCCCACTTACAAAGAAGTGAAGGGTCTATAATTTTTATCATAGGTTTTTGGTAAAGGATTACCAACACAGAATATCAACCAAAAATCCAGAAAAAGCACATGATACAAATGTTATGAATTAAGTTGCATTTCAATGAGGGAAATAACTATTTGATGCCCTACCAACCAAAAATAATTCTGCCTCTCACAGACTGGTTATGTGTTCTTGTGGTACACATATTAATTTAAGAAGGTGCTCCTAACAACAATGTGGTATGTATATAAAAGCCACCTGTCCACAAAATCTCTATCTTCCATTCAAACCTCACCACCATCCGCAAGACCAAAGAGCTGTCAAAGCAAGTCAGGACCAAGATTTTAGACCTGCACAAGGCTGGAATGGGCTACAAGACCATCTGCTAGAAGCTTGGTCAGAAGGAGACAACTGCTGGACATTATTTACAAATGGAAGAAATACAAAGTAGCCATTAATGGCCCTATATGCAAGATTTCACCTCATGGAGTAAGAATAATCATGAGAAAAATGAGAGACCAGCCCAGCCCAGGCAGTTGTCCACAGTCACCAAACAAACCATTGGTAACACAATACGCCTGCATGGATTGAAATCCTTCAGCGCAGCAAGGCTTCCCCTCCTCAAGAAGACACATGTACAGACCCGTCTGAGGTTTGCCAATGAACAGAGAAAGATTGCGATAAACTGCTGTGGTCAGATGAGACCAAAATTGAGCTCTTTCTCATCAACTCGACTTGCTGTTTTCGGAGGAAGAAAAATGCTGACTAGGACACTAAGAACACCACAGTCCCTACAGTCAAGCACGGAGGTGGAAGAATGAATGAGAAGAAGAATGTTCAATTATTTATCACATGTGCTTTTTACAGCACAGCTTTACAGCAGAGCTCATCCTCAGTCACAATGAACACTGGTACTCCACAGGGGTGTGTACTGAGCTCTCTACTGTACTCACTCTACATGTACAACTGCACGGCCACTAGCAGCTCCAACATCGTTGTGAAGTTTGCAGACGACACAACAGTGGTGGGTCTTATCACCAACGGTGATGAGACGGCATACAGGGAGGAGGTCAGTGCCATGACGCATTGGTACCAGGAGAATCATCTCTCCCTCAATGTCTGAAAGACCAAAGAGCTGATAGTGGACTTCCGGAGGTGTAGAGGTGCACATTCCCCCATCATCATCAACGGTGCTGCTGTGAAGAGAGTGAGCAGCTTCCGCTTCCTGGGTGTTCACATAGCAGAGGATCTGCATGCTGCTGCGCCTTCTTCACTGTTTTGTCAATATGAACTGACAGTTCATATTGACAAAACAGTGAAGAAGGCGCAGCAGCGACTCTTCTTTCTCAGGAGACTGAAGAGATTTTGCATGAGCCCCCGCATCTTCAGGACCTTCTACTGCTGTGCCATCGAGAGCATCCTCACTGGATCCATCACTGGTACGGCAACAGCAACGTCTACAACCGCAAATCTCTGCAGAGAGTGGTGCAGTGTTCTGAGAGGATAATTGGAGGTGAGCTTCCCTCCCTCCAGGACATCTACAGGAAGCGGTGCCTGAGGAAAGCAAGGAGGATCATCAAAGACTCCAGTCACCCCAGTACGTGTGTATGTGTATGTACATGTATGCATATGTATGTACTGTATATATAGATATATGTATGTATATATGTATGTATATTGTATATATATATATATATATATATACTGTATATGTATACTTGTATTCACTTTTTATATTCATTCATTCATTCATTTTCTATAGCGCTTAATCCTGTGTTCAGGGTCGCGGGGGACCTGGAGCCTATCCCAGGAGACTTCGGGCACTAGGCGGGGTACACCCTGGACAGGGTGCCAATCCATCGCAGGGCACACACACACACACACACACTCACACACACACCCAATCACACACTACGGGCAATTTAGGAACGCCAATTAACCTAACCTGCATATCTTTGGACTGTGGGAGGAAACCGGAGTACCCGGAGGAAACCCACCAAGCACGGGGAGAACATGCAAACTCCATGCACACAGAGACGGGAATCGAGCACTTTTTATGTATAATTATAATTTTTTTAAATAATTGCACAATATTAATACTACTGTATTATCCATATGCATATTTATTCTTATAATTGTACACTACTATTGCTTGTGTAGCTTGCACATAAGAATTGTACTAGTGTACCAGTAACGTGATGTGACAATAAAAGTGATTTGATGTGAATGTACGTTTAATACGGTAGCGTGGTGCTGCGCATACATTATCACTATAACCCACTTTGATTGAGACAAGGTAGTGATCTGATATAACTTCAGACAGTGGAATTGTGAATAAATTTCATATGCTTAATCCGAAAGATTAAGTGTGACTTGCTTTATGAGTGGGTCCTACTACACACTGATTTACTCCTACTGAGTCCAGTATGGATATAAATGCTCTTTGCAGAGGGGCTTCTGGATTCTCAAAATAAATATTAAAATCTCCAGCAATTAAAGCTTTGTCTACAGAAACGAAATTCACAAAGAAATTCAGAGTACGGCCCTGAAAGTCTGTAAATGATGATTTGCGGGATTGAGTAAGCTGACTTCATATTTGTAGCTTACACTTGTTATGTTACTATAGAGAACTTCAAGTTAATTTAATTTGTGTCCGTGTTTTGTATGATAGTCAAATTACAGAGGTGTCAACGAAGTACAAATACTTCGTTACCTTAAGTAGATATTTTGGGTATCTATACTTTACTGGAGTAATTATTTTTCAGACGGCTTTTTACTTCTTACATTTTCACGCAATTATCTGTACTTTCTACTCCTTACATTTTAAAAATAGCCTCGTTACTCATATTTTATTTCAGCTTGCCATTCAAAAAACAAACAAAAAAAAAACATCCGGATAAATTGCGCCATCCGGATGGAGCGAATTTGATTGTGGTTGGATGAGAAATATAAACATACCATTCCGACACCCTATTGGTTGGTACGCGATTCATCGCACCTGCGACGACGTTTGAATAAAATAGCATTTTCGGATAACGTGATAAGTAGACGAAGATGTCCGTGATAGAGACTCAAGATTCAAGCGAAATGTCACAACTAAGCACCAGCGCGGAAGGTAACAACACCAGGAAGGTAACAGGAATGATATATATATATACAATGGTGTGAAAAACTATTTGCCCCCTTCCTGATTTCTTATTCTTTTGCATGTTTGTCACACTTAAATGTTTCTGCTCATCAAAAACCGTTAACTATTAGTCAAAGATAACATAATTGAACACAAAATGCAGTTTTTAAATGAAGGTTTACGTTATTAAGGGAGAAAAAAAACTCCAAATCTACATGGCCCTGTGTGAAAAAGTGATTGCCCCCCTTGTTAAAAAATAACTGTGGTTTATCACACCTGAGTTCAATTTCTGTAGTCACCCCCAGGCCTGATTACTGCCACACCTGTTTCAATCAAGAAATCACTTAAATAGGAGCTACCTGACACAGAGAAGTAGACCAAAAGCACCTCAAAAGCTAGACATCATGCCAAGATCCAAAGAAATTCAGGAACAAATGAGAACAAAAGTAATTGAGATCTATCAGTCTGGTAAAGGTTATAAAGCCATTTCTAAAGCTTTGGGACTCCAGCGAACCACAGTGAGAGCCATTATCCACAAATGGCAAAAACATGGAACAGTGGTGAACCTTCCCAGGAGTGGCCGGCCGACCAAAATTACCCCAAGAGCGCAGAGACAACTCATCCGAGAGGCCACAAAAGACCCCAGGACAACATCTAAAGAACTGCAGGCCTCACTTGCCTCAATTAAGGTCAGTGTTCACGACTCCACCATAAGAAAGAGACTGGGCAAAAACGGCCTGCATGGCAGATTTCCAAGGCGCAAACCACTTTTAAGCAAAAAGAACATTAAGGCTCGTCTCAATTTTGCTAAAAAACATCTCAATGATTGCCAAGACTTTTGGGAAAATACCTTGTGGACCGACAAGACAAAAGTTGAACTTTTTGGAAGGTGCGTGTCCCGTTACATCTGGTGTAAAAGTCACACAGCATTTCAGAAAAAGAACATCATACCAACAGTAAAATATGGTGGTGGTAGTGTGATGGTCTGGGGTTGTTTTGCTGCTTCAGGACCTGGAAGGCTTGCTGTGATAGATGGAACCATGAATTCTACTGTCTACCAAAAAATCCTGAAGGAGAATGTCCGGCCATCTGTTCGTCAACTCAAGCTGAAGCGATCTTGGGTGCTGCAGCAGGACAATGACCCAAAACATACCAGCAAATCCACGTCTGAATGGCTGAAGAAAAACAAAATGAAGACTTTGGAGTGGCCTAGTCAAAGTCCTGACCTGAATCCTATTGAGATGTGGCATGACCTTAAAAAGGCGGTTCATGCTAGAAAACCCTCAAATAGAGCTGAATTACAACAATTCTGCAAAGATGAGTGGTCCAAAATTCCTCCAGAGCGCTGTAAAAAACTCGTTGCAAGTTATCGGAAACACTTGATTGCAGTTATTGCTGCTAAGGGGGCCCAACCAGTTATTAGGTTCAGGGGGCAATTACTTTTTCACACAGGGCCATGTAGGTTTGGATTTTTTTTTCTCCCTAAATAATAAAACCCCTCATTTAAAAACTGCATTTTGTGTTTACTTGTGTTATCTTTGACTAATAGTTAAATGTGTTTGATGATCAGAAACATTTCGTGTTACAAACATGCAAAAGAATAAGAAATCAGGAGGGGGCAAATAGTTTTTCACACCACTGTATATATATATATATATATATATATATATATATAATTGTTTTTTGATTAATCACTTGGATTAATCAGTCATTCTGTTCTGACAGCACTAATGTTTATTGTAGACAACCATACTGTACAAGGGTAATTGTTACTAAGCCTGCCCCGGGTACACTAATTTTCTTGTATGTTGCTCTCACAGACTCCTGCAGCTAAGCTTAGATGTACATTTACATTTCAATAAAGGTTACTGATGACATGCCTCTGAAGTTTGACTTTTTGCACCATTAAAATACTTATAGGCAACTAGTTATCATATCTTCTTCTCCATAAAACATGTTAATGCTCAGTAGTACACATATATGGTTCTTTAATGTATTTGCATGTACTAAAATGCATTCTTTTTCAATTGTCATATACAGTATCCCAAATCACTATGGCCATTTAAAAATACAACAAAAAAACAACACCACATTTTTCTTTTTATTAAATGAGGTGTTAGTGCAGTATATAGGCCCGTGGCACAGCCTAAGCTTTTATCCTTAATGCTTTTCCCCTCCTCACGTTACTTTTACTTTTATACTTTAAGTAGTTTTGAAACCAGTACTTTTACACTTTTACTTTAGTAAAAAGCTTGAGTTGATACTTCAACTTCTAAAGAAGTCTTTTTATACCCTAGTATACAGTGGTGTGAGAAACTATTTGCCCCTCTCCTGATTTCTTATTCTTTTGCATGTTTGTCACAAAACATGTTTCTGATCATCAAACACATTTAACTATTAGTCAAAGATAACACAAGTAAACACACAATGCAGTTTTTAAATGACGGGTTTTATTATTTAGGGAGAAAAAAAATCCGAACCTACATGGCCCTGTGTGAAAAAGTAATTGCCCCCTGAACCTAATAACTGGTTGGGCCACCCTTAGCAGCAATAACTGCAATCAAGCGTTTGCGATAACTTGCAACGAGTCTTTTACAGCGCTCTGGAGGAATTTTGGCCCACTCATCTTTGCAGAATTGTTGTAATTCAGCTTTATTTGAGGGTTTTCTAGCATTAACCACCTTTTTACGGTCATGCCACAACATCTCAATAGGATTCAGGTCAGGACTTTGACTAGGCCACTCCAAAGTCTTCATTTTGTTTTTCTTCAGCCATTCAGAGGTGGATTTGCTGGTGTGTTTTGGGTCATTGTCCTGCTGCAGCACCCAAGATCGCTTCAGCTTGAGTTGACGAACAGATGGCCGGACATTCTCCTTCAGGATTTTTTGGTAGACAGTAGAATTCATGGTTCCATCTATCACAGCAAGCCTTCCAGGTCCTGAAGCAGCAAAACAACCCCAGACCATCACACTACCACCACCATATTTTACTGTTGGTATGATGTTCTTTTTCTGAAATGCTGTGTTACTTTTACGCCAGATGTAACGGGACATGCACCTTCCAAAAAGTTAAACTTTTGTCTCGTCGGTCCACAAGGTATTTTCCCAAAAGTCTTGGCAATCATTGAGATGTTTTTTAGCAAAATTGAGACGAGCCTTAATGTTCTTTTTGCTTAAAAGTGGTTTGTGCCTTGGAAATCTGCCATGCAGGCCGTTTTTGCCCAGTCTCTTTCTTATGGTGGAGTCGTGAACACTGACCTTAATTGAGGTAAGTGAGGCCTGCAGTTCTTTAGATGTTGTCCTGGGGTCTTTTGTGGCATCTCGGATGAGTTGTCTCTGCGCTCTTGGGGTAATTTTGGTCGGCCGGCCACTCCTGGGAAGGGTCACCATTGTTCCATGTTTTTGCCATTTGTGGATAATGGCTCTCACTGTGGTTCGCTGGAGTCCCAAAGCTTTAGAAATGGCTTTATAACCTTTACCAGACTGATAGATCTCAATTACTTTTGTTCTCATTTGTTCCTGAATTTCTTTGGATCTTGGCATGATGTCTAGCTTTTGAGGTGCTTTTGGTCTACTTCTCTGTGTCAGGTAGCTCCTATTTAAGTGATTTCTTGATTGAAACAGGTGTGGCAGTAATCAGGCCTGGGGGTGACTACAGAAATTGAACTCAGGTGTGATAAACCACAGTTAAGTTATTTTTTAACAAGGGGGGCAATCACTTTTTCACACAGGGCCATGTAGATTTGGAGTTTTTTTTCTCCCTTAATAATGTAAACCTTCATTTAAAAACTGCATTTTGTGTTCAATTATGTTATCTTTGACTAATAGTTAACGGTTTTTGATGAGCAGAAACATTTAAGTGTGACAAACATGCAAAAGAATAAGAAATCAGGAAGGGGGCAAATAGTTTTTCACACCACTGTATATACTTCTACTCAAGTAATGAATGTGAATACTTTTGACACCACTGTCAAATTATCATTGTAAATAATCGCGATGCCTCCTCCTCTACCAGTTAACCAAGGCTGGTGTATGTAGTTGTATTCTGGAGGACTAGCTTCATTTAGAGCTACATACTTGTCCTGTTTAATCCAGATTTCTGTTAAACAGAGTATATCAAATTCCTGATTCGTGATAATTTCATTAACAATAATGCGAGAGATCTAATATTTAACTGTCCTAGCTTCAGATCAGAGGTGCCGGCTGCACATTCAGTGATCCGAGTTTGTGGTATCTATGTTAATTAAATTACTATAACAGACTTTCTGAGTCTTTCTACATTTTTGCTTAGTTCGGAGAACAGACACAGTCTCAATATAGTGAATGCTGAGTGTCGACTCTATGCAGCTAGCAGATGGTTGGTTCAGCCTGTCTGTCTGTCTTCCTGGCCTTATCTCCGCCTGCGGCACCCAGACTCTAAACATCTCTAAAGTCTGGATGCGCTCCTCTAACGGTGATATCTTCTCCGTCAGAGTACTCACTAACACATACCTATCACAAGTTAGGTAATTATCACTAACGACGGAGGAAGAATGTCTAAACATCCTGCACTCCACACACTGAACAAACTGAATATTATCCATTATATCGTACCTGAGGCGGAGTTTAGTTGTTCTGTGCTGAATTCCGTTTGTTGTTCTTAGACGAAGAAACTCGTGCGTTCTCCAAAAAGTGAAAAAAACGGGGGGAAAAGGCAAAGTCCAATAGTATGAAAAACGTAACAAAAACTAGTTGCTATTAATATTATTGTACAAACGGAAAAGATATATAATTTGAACGCTGATACAAACGCGAAACTTTCGCGGCAACATCAACCTTTACCATTTCCTACATACATGACCAGCTGATTAGGCTAGCATACTGTAAGTATTCATCGTTGATGGGAAAAGAGTTTTTAGAAAAAGTAATCAAGTTTAGAGCTAAAAATAAGCTGATCAGCTTGAATGATATCAATGTAATCAGTTATATTATTGTAGCGTTTTACCGCCGGAAAGGATGTTGGAGAGACGAGTGAGCTTTATTGCTGCCCAATGCAATGGCTGGGAGTACTTTATTTCCACACAGCACTGTATAGCATGAGCAGCACATTCACTGTTATAGCACACACAGAGAAAGCACACACATACATACAGTACACACACTCAACTTGGCCAACGCCACCAACCCGAATCCCTTTCCCAAACAGGGTGAACACACCGAGAACCCCCGCAAGGCATGACGGTCGTCAACCGTCACCCCGCCCATGCCACATTATTATTTCAGGTTAAAGCCCCATCCATGTCTGCCTGTCTTTCTGTACAGCAGAACTCTCTGCCTAACTTATTAATACTAAGAAATATTTTTTAACGTTCAGTATCTTGCGCTCTTACCATAAGTTGTACTTCTTTAGTCGACAGCCAAATACACTCCTTTTTTGGTAATCGGAAAGTGAATCACAGATAAGAAATCCAAAAACATTTGATTACATAAAGATAAAATTTTGTTTTTAAATGATGCTAGCGTATTAAAATTCACTTATACCACTCCAGCACTGTTATTTCATCAATGAAAATATTCAGTTTAGCTTTTCTAATATGTATTGGTGCAGGTGTTTTTCATTGTCTCTCTTCGATATTTTCCAAGCCCTCAACTCAGACTGCTAAGGATATGTTTTCTCTAAGAACGAGTGTTTTGTGTTTTATCTTTTATTTTCTTTATATAACTGTTTTTTATTAGCGCCACGGTTTTGGAAAATATGAGACAAACTGATTTTAAACGTCCCCAGGAAAAATAAACAAAAAGGGAAAAAAAGCACTAGATGCTGTCACATAACCCGACATTAATGTAACTGCTCATAACTTTCCATCTACTCAACATTTTGATTTCATTAATGTCGCCAATATACTTCTAGTGTTTATTTCTTTTAATTGTCATGGTTATGGCTTACAGCTAATGAAAACCCAAAATGCAGTATCTCAGAAAATTATAATATTGAGAAAAAGTTCAATGTTGGAGACTCATGGCATCACACTCTAATCAGCTAATTAACTCAAAGAACCTGCGAAGGTTTCCTAAGCCTTTAAATAGTCTCTCAGTCTGGTTCAGTAAACTACACAATCACGGGTAGGCCTGCTGACTTGACATTGAAACCCTGCACATGGATGCAAGGTGCACAAGCAACAGGGATAACCGCAGCCTTGAAAAGAGTGTGAAGCAAAGCTCATTCAAGAATTTGGGTGAGATCCACAAGGAGTGGATTGAAGCTAGAGTCAGTACTTCAAAAGCAACCATGCAAAGACACAGGACATACTCTACGACTGTCGCATTCCTTGAGTCAAGCCCCTTTTAAAGTAGAAAAGATGTCAGAGGTTTTTTTTACCTGGGCTAATAACAAAAAGGACTGGACTGTTGCTCGATGGGCTAAAGTCCTCTTTTCAAATGAAAGTCAATTTTGCTTTTTATTTGGAAATCAAGGTCAAGGAATCTGGAGGAAGAGAGAAGAGGCACAGAATCCAAGTTGCGTGAAGTCCAGTGTTAAATTTGCAGTCAGCTGTGGTTTGGGGAGCCCTGTCATCTGCTGGTGTTGGTTCACTGTCTTTTATCAGGTCCAAGGTCAGCACATCCATCTACCAGGAAGTTTTAGAGCATTTCATGCGTCCCTCTGCTGAACAGCTTTATGGAGATGCTGATTTCATTTGGCAGCAGGACCTGGCCTCTGCCCACACTGCCAAAAATACTAATACCTGGTATCCCTGTGATTAATTGGCCAGCAAACTCACCTGACCTAAACCCCATATAGAATCTATGGGGGTTTGTGAAGACTCCAGGCCCAAAAACGAAGAAGAGCTGATGACCTGGGTTCCATAACACCTCAGTAGTGCCACAGACTGATCGTCTCCATACCATGCCACATTGATGCAGTAGTTCATGAAAAGGGAGTATTGAACATGAGTGTTGAACATGTTTATACTTTTGAGTAGTTCAGTCTTTTTTTTTATTTGTCTTAATTAATATTCAAATTTTTGTGAGATACTGAATTTTGGGTTTTTATTAGCTGTAAGCCATAATTATAAAAATAAATAAACACTAAGCGCAGAACTATGAAATATGCTCATACTGTACCATCAGAGAAGAAAAAATCCATTGATGGAAAAACCTGGTCAGTCAGTAACCTGGTCATTCTGTATATTCAGGTAGTCGGTCTGTTTAATTTTTGGGCCACATAACATTGCTAAAGCTACACCTGACCAACAGAAGCGACCGCAGATCATAACATTGCATCGACAGGCTTGTACAGTAAGCAGCAAACATGATGAGTACATGCTGTAACATCATCTTTCCCTATTTCTACCCTGATGCACTCTGTAGCAGGGCAAATCTGGACTCATCAGACCACAGGTCCTTTTTCCAGTGGTCCACAGTCCATTCTTTATGCCCCCTAGGAAACTAGTTATTTTTTCAGATGAGCCTCAGTGATTTTTTTTTAAGGTTACACAGCTGTTAAGTCCCAATCCCGTTCTCTTTGCTTTGTGCATGTGTAAAACGTTGTACAGTTTATTTGTAGTTTCAACAATGTACAACAATGGCATTCTCTCAACAGATTCATGTGGTAGTCACCTGGAAAAAAAAATCACAGGTGTGCCTTGTCAAGAGTTATTTTGTGGCATTTCTTGCCTTCTTAATGTGCTGTCTTGTGCAAAGGAACGGTGGGTACAGAGTTAATAGCCCTACTAGTGCAAATCCATATTACCTGTATGTTAAGAAACACTCACTTAAGTGAAGAGAAAAGATAGTCCATCATTACTTTAAGAAATCTCAAGAACTTTGGATGTATCCCCAAAGTTCAGTCACCAAAACCATCAAACTGGTTCTCATAAGAACCATCCTAGAAAAGCCCAAGCACTAGGTCTGCTGCAAAGGCTAAGTTTATTAGAAAGGCCAGTCTCAGAAACTGCCGATTTACAGCACCTCAGATTAGAGGCCACATACTGTACAGTAAATGCATCTTTAAGTTCAAGTAGCAGACCTATTTTAATAACTACTGTTCAGACGAGACTAAGTAAGTCATGCCTTCATAGTCTAATTATAAAATGATAATAATAATAAACAAAAAAACATTACTTAGGAAGAACAACAAGCAGAAGAGATTTGCTTGAGCCAAGAAAAACAAAGAATGTACATTAGCTCATTGGAAACCTGTCCTTTGGTCTGATGACAAATTTGAAATTTTTGGTTCTAACTGCCATGTCTTTGTTAGATGTAGAGAGAGTGAACATACAGATCCCGAATGTGTGGCTTTCACTGTGAAGCATGGAGAAGGAGGTGTGGTGATGTGATGGTGCTTTGCAGGTGACACACTGGTGACAAAATTGAGGTCACACTTGCCAGCATAGTTACTGTACCACAGCATTTTGATGGAATATACCATCCCATTTTCTTTGCACTTAGTGGGACCACCATTACTAATATAATTTGTATGTATTTATTATATATAAAGAAAGATATGTAGATAAATTTCTGTATGTATTGATTACAGATAATTATAAACTATATATTTTTTAAATGCCTAACAAGCTGTTCCTCAATTATGTGTGTGTGTGTGTGTGTGTGTCTCTCTCTCTCTCTCTCTCTCTCTCTCCTTCTGTGTGTTAATGAAACCTCCCCCTGTAAAGTTGATCCGCCTGAGCGATGAAAGAGTGAAGGGAGGAGTTGTGAACACTTCTTTCTTTCAATCTCTGTCCTGCGTAAACTTACACGATCATCTTCTTCGTTTTATTCTTCGGCACACGCTATTCATACTTCGACGGCAACGATAGTCTTTAGCGTACTATTTCTAGAATTTTTTTAAAGGTGGCGCATGGATTTAAACAACACACGGATGCGGGAACACACTTCAGTCTTGAAGTGTTGAAAGAGCTTCGTCTGGAAATCTCAGGAAGAATGAGACGTGCTTCAGTGAGATAATGTGAGTCCAGATCATACTGCTAGGGTAACTCCTTATCAGTAGATTTGCCCTGATTGTCTAGTTAGTGCTCAGTTTGATAATTTAAACACAGGCGCTAAGCTGGAGTAGCTGACACACTGAAAGGCATCTTGCTGATTTCTACAAGTCTGAAAATGTTGTTTTTTTCTGAAAAAGTCTTTAAAACTCGAACAATACACTTAAAAGTGCTTCAATCAGTGAGTCTGAGACCTGGTAAACGACTCTATCTATCTATCTATCTATGAAGAAACCTGTAATAATTTGTTAGAAGCTTCTGATGGAGCTTGGGTTGCATCGTTTTAATTATAGTATTTTAGTCTAATAACGTGATTAGACCTTGTATAGCCTATATAACATGGCAAAGACGACATTGTTGTTAATTGTGATGATCTTTGCAAACCCATACACTTTCAGATGTGCTGATACAAAAATAATAATAACAACTACAATAATAAATCCCTTCCCAACTGTTTGACTGATGGCACTTAGTTAGTAACCTTGTAACCAGTGTAATGATCTATCTGATAACGGAAACTTTAAAGCACTTTTTGTAAGTCGCTCTGGATAAGAACAACTGCTAAATGCCTAAATGTATTTTACTGAAAAAGTTAAGGCATAAAGTCAGAACTTAGAATGCTGATTGTGAATTGAAAGGCATTGCTAATTGTGAATTTGTGCACAATTCCTAACTCCTAAATCCTAAACCTGATACGGTATTACTGACATCTCTAGAAGTCCAACATCATGTATTTCTTGTATTGCGTCATTCAGCGATCATAACTCCTGGCATTTGGTTTGGAATAAAAGGATAAGAAAACAAACAAATAAAAGCCCTGTGAAACGCACATGGAAAATCATGCTGGTTTTTTGTAGGACATATTTTCCGACATTTCAGACCTATGAATGTCAGTGCTCAGGCTTTCCGAGCCGCTCTTACCAGCTGATGAATAGAGTTCTTTATTCGCTTTGCACTGAGCCTTGAGAACTGACCCCCGTCCATGTACATTTGCATTTAATAGAGTAAGAGCGCTTCTTGGAACAATGGGCTTGCGCTGTATAGCATCGCATGAATCTTTAAGGCACCAAACAGTTAAAACCTGTTTTTTGTTAGAAAAATAATAAATTAAGTGGAGAGATGGGTGCTTTATTCAAGACTGTAATAATTATGTTGGTAGAATGGGTCTCAGAGGTGTCATGGCTTTCTGATATAAAAGGAAAATAAGAGTTAAAATGACATTTTGGTCATTTAACATGTATCATATATAAATACATAAAGTAAACAGACTCTATTAATTTCTCTTTTTAACATTAGTCATGCTTAAAGCCACTGCCTTTATAGTTAATCTTACTGTTTTAACAATTTTCTTTCCCTTCTGTAAAAAGTTAACCCAGGTCTCTCCAACTCCAACCCCCTCAAAAGTGCATGCATGAGGTGTATTATTGCTTCGTCTGGATAGCTGGGTAGAGCAGAGCCCTGTTTTAAAATCTCGACTGTATGTAGTATGAGTCTGTGTTTTGTGAAACTGATCTTCACCTCTGCATGTAATGCATCTCTTTTCACAATTCTGCTTTCGGGTTTTACTTGAATGACTTCTCTTGCATTCTATTTTGTCATAGACATAGGTTCATGATGTAAGTTCCTCAGTTAAAAACTTTCTCCCCATGTTTTATATGAACACCTGGGTTGTAGAAGCAGGGCAGTGTGGACTGGTGCCCAGTATGTGTGTTCACTAATGACTGGAGTTAAAGTGGCATAATCTGAGCTCTTTGGGGCAGAGTTCTCCCCGAGGAGCTTTAATTCTGTTTAATAAAGGTTAGTCTAAGTTCTCAAACTCATTATTGGTTTTATTGACCTCCCTCATACCAAAGGTAGTGAGTAGTTATTCTTGGATTAGATAGATTAGAGGAATTAGAGAAGGCCTGGAATTGGAGAAACTTTCAATGTTGTATTCTTTAAGCACACTCACTAATCACATTGAAAAGCTTACAATCTTAAACTTAGTGAGTTTCATGTTGTATGTATTAATGTTTTTTATTTCTGTAGATCATTACAGCTAACATAGAGGAATGGGTTAGAATGGGTTAGGCTGCAGTTGCAGTTTAATCAGTCGAAAAAAGAAGTTTCCATGCCACAAAAATACGTAATTCAAAACACATATTATGGAGGAGAGGTAGAATGAATGAAGGTATTGTACTGCTTTGAGTAGCTGTGTGTGTGTGTGTGCGTGCGTGCTTGTGTGTGTGTGTGTGTGTGTGTGTGTGTTTGAAAGAGAGGGAGAAAGAAAGAGAGAGGAAATAGTTTCCTGCCTGCTTGAATGCTTTTCAGCTAACGTTCTCTGCTCTCAGCTCAGAACGTTAGCTGGACTCACTTCTAATCATCCCCTTATTATTAAGTTAAACCACATCTAGATAGATAGATAGATCAATGGATGAATAAATAGATAGATAGACAGACAGACAGATTATTATAAAGTAAAAAAAAAACACAAGAGACAATGTTTGTACATTATGTTTATGCTGAACTGTGTCTCTACTGTATATTAATCTGAACCATCTCTCTTTGTGTTGTATCTGACAGGGTTTCATATATCAGTGGACAGTGGTGGAGATGGAAGTTCTGGAATGTTCTCCAAGTAACAGTGTATCTTATATGCTCTGCGAGAACAGGTAAAGGTTGCTGTAGGTGCTGAATCACTTTCATCGAAGATGTGTATCTTTTATAAATGTGTTAAGAATGTTTGCAGTTCTGATTTGTTTCTGCTTATGTCATTGCTAAATTTATTTTATTACGCTTTATTCCTGATACTTTCCTCATCCATCTATCAAAAAGGGTAAAGGGTTGAGGAACTGAATATAAATTAATAGCTCAGTATTTTTAACTTGATTTAGTGACAAATATCCAAACTAGGTGTGCTGCCTCTCCTTATAAATGTATATGATAATGGTAATTTTTAATTATTATTTATTTTTGTTATTTATTATTGTTTATTGCTTATTTTTATACAGTGCTGAATGAATTGTGCACTGTAGCTATAATTCTGTGGCCTGTTGCAGAGCATTGTTAGAGTTGGAATGTGAGAGAGGGAGGTAGTCTTGGCATGGTACCACATGAAGGTCAGGGAGAGAATGTCTGATTACAGGGAAATAGTCAGATCAGAAAAGGTCCTTTCATAAGGAATGGAATTAAATGATTTCCCCCCTTAAAAAGCCCCATCAAATGCCTAAATGTCCTGGAATAAAAATAGCACTTTTTCATTAACTACACATATGAGAATGCTTTCATCTTAGACACCTCTCAACACTACTCTCTCTCTCTCTCTCTCTCGCTCTCTGCCCACATAAACACTGCATGTGCCTGCATCACATAACCACTTGTCCACAGTGCTTTTCATAATTTAATTTCAGACATCATTCAATAATCACATCTGTGCTTTTCAGAGCAAGCCTTCAGGAAGCACCTGGCTTTTCTTCATCTCTCTCAAACAAACACACACACCATCAATCACACACACAGCAGTCTCCATTTGGTTTTGGAAGTGATGGCAAATATTTAATATGAAGGGCCACGACAGATCTGTAGATCTGACAGATCTACACACACATGGACAAACCCACCGTGTGTGAATGGCAGAAATTTACCATTAAATATACGGTAGCAACGTTATTGGTTGTACGGGACTGCACTCATTATACTGTATATTTTACGGATTTTAATAATTTTTTCTACGGTTTATAAATAAACCATAAATTTTACGGTAAAAAACTGGCAGCTGTGGTTGCTAGAAATTTACCATAAAAAATATGGTAGCAACACTGTTGTTTGTACGGGATTGCACTCATTATACTGTATATTTTACGGATATTAATAGTTTTTTCTACGGTTTATAGCCGTCTAATTTACATTAACCAAGCACCTTCCTTCCCTTTTTCCCTTCCTCCCTCCTTTAACCCTTTCCTTCCCTAAGTAAAATTACCCCTTTTCCGTAAGACCTCGTCCGTGTTTGTTGTTGCCCCCCTTGTGCCAAACCCATTACAAAATACATGAACATATTTAACACCCCAGTGCAGTGTGCACTTAAAAACCACAATGCAGGACAGAGGACATAAACAATTTTAACAAGTGTGTGATAAAATAATTTTTTTGTGTAATAAAAGTCCTTCTATAAAGTTATATACTTAGATGATAATATTGGGGTTATATGATCATATTTTCTGGATCTAGTGAGAACCCTGGCAGCTGCATTTTGGATTAACTGAAGCTTGTTTATTGAGGATGCAGGACACAATCAGCAAAAAAAAAAAAAAAAAGCATGATGATTATTATTTTTATAATAAAAAAGCCTGAAGAGTCTTGTGTTGAGGCAAGGGGGGCTCTCCAACAGGTGAGAACCATTTATCGTACATATTTTTTTTCTGCAATGCCACAAATATTTTAGGAATAAGTATTATATGGTAAATTTGGCATCAGACCATATTATGAAATTAACAGGAATGATCAAACCACAGACATTTTACATTTAAACATTTTTACTGTACATCGGACTTTAACATGTAATATATCTTTCAATTGTGTTTACTCATGACAGTTTTCCTTAAAATATCACTTTGTGAGTTTTTTCATAACTTCTATCTACACATAATAGAGGATTTTTGGCTGCCAAATGCTGCCATCAGGTAAGGAGGTGATTAAAAACTCATAATTTTATTAGGATTAGGATATATGGGCATATAATCAATAAAAAAAAGCACTCGATAACAGCACTATCGATACCAAAGCATTAACGAGGTATTAACGTCAGGAGAGGGCAGCCAAACATTTTTTGTTCCAATTTTTGAGTATTTGCGACAGCCAAAAATTTGAATGCACCATTGGAACTGGCTAACATCGGTTTATGAGCCTACAAATAGGGTGTCCATTACAGTAGAGTACAGTACAGTCCATTACAGTACAGTACTGCATTACAGTACAGTAAATATTTTTTATTTTAGTCATAATATACTCAGATCACAAAAAAACACCTCCGTAATAGTTCGTATACGTCGGTAGCGTCATTTTAATTTCTCTTTATGATGGTACTGTATAGTGTTGTATAGTGCCATCAGTAGATCATGACAGAGTGACTGTCTGAAGGACAATGACATTAAAGCCACATTTTTGCAGATTTTAACTTTTAAAGGCTGTGGTCTTAACCTTTTGATCAGCTGCTGACAAGTCTGTTTGAGTTTAAATGCAGTTTTCAAAAAAATGCCTACTCTCTACTTTTGTCTCTTGCTCTTGTTTCTTCTTTTGCCATTTTGAAGAAGTACTTACAACCTGGTTGGAATCCAGCAGTGCAAAGTGTGAATACTTTTATATGTAATAAAATATTTTATTTTATATATAAATATAAAAGTATTCACACTAGTTGCATGCGTATAGCATGTTTGGGCAGAACCCCAGACCCTTATCACTGGTGGATTTGCATCAGGAACTTCCTGGACTAGGGCACTTGAATGGACACTTATACTCAAATCTGACCATACAGTGGGTCATTACACAATCAAGTTTGGGCTATCAGATTTGTACTTTGAATGAATTTTATAATTCACTCAGCTTCCTACTACTTCTGGGTTTTAGTTTTTTTTAGTCTGTATTTTGTACCTTTCCTGAATTCCAAATCAACTGTTCTTTAGGTTGAGCAAAAATGTTTTGGAATACAAACATTGTGTTTTGAAGAATTAGGACATTTTAAATTTAAGGAAGTTACATTGTTATGACAAAGGTTACTGAGTACTATCAAATTTTTGAGTTCCAAAACATAATCAGTGGTAGACAAAACATGACCAACATTATCAAGTTATTATACAGGGATTTGTTTGTACAGATATTAGGCAAGAATGCAAAAACTGATTTATTTATTAAAGATTTTTATAATTTTATTATTAATAAGAGCAGTTTTAATAAAACTATTAATAAGACTTTTAATAAGAGCAGGAACAACAGTTACACAAATAACCACAAGTAATAAAAGGATACACATCTAAAGTCATTTAGAAAAAACATACTCTTTGGCATTAATTCAGCTCATTATGTTTAGAGAAACAAGGTGTCTGTATATGATCTGAAGAACATCAAGAACACCAGGAATACCATACCCAAAGATCGTCCCATAGGGTGATAGGACCATCATGAGCTGAGGCTATTTCTCCGCAAATGGTACTTGGGATGGATCGAAGAAAACTTGAATGAGAGAGATGTAGCAGACCTGTAATGTACGGGTCTTTGTACTGAGAAAAGGATTTAGTTTTATTTACTTAGCGCAAACATCATCTTGGAGAAAAGCATATAAAATCAAATGATCAGCCATCCCTCTTGTCTGCTCTCTTCTTTTAACAGTGCTACAGATGATTCCTCCCTCTGTCAACTTGTACTGTATTCCTCTTTCTTATGTTTGCTCTTTGTCCCTCATCTCATAATAACTCTGTCTAAATGATATGCCATTATTTTGGTCCAGGGGTGATGAGCTGCCAGGGTGAGTGTGTTTTAACACTCACGGCATCAAGTGGGATCTTCACATCGCCATGCTACCCGAGTGACTATCCAGCTAGCCAGACATGCATGTGGACATTGCAAGCTCCGGCTGGCTTTGTCTTGCAGCTCACCTTTCTTGACTTTGAGCTGGAGGAGGCACAAGGCTGTGTTTATGACAGCATTACTGTCAACACTGGCACAAGCAGCATCAAGTTTTGTGGCCTTACGGCCAATGGACTCACACTCAACTCCAGCACTAATGTCATGGTGGTGTCATTTCACTCTGACTTTAGTGTCCAGAAGAAAGGCTTCAGTATCAGTTACAGACAAGGTATGCTGGGTGGGGCCAAGGTCTGACTTTTGTTTGAATTTAAAATAGTGCTGCATCAAAAGGATATGCTTTTTATAATCGGATAATTATCTGCCAAATATACTGCGTACTGTATGTCTGACTGTTTGATTGAATGAGTTAGCAAGTGATGAGTATGGAGGACTAAACATGACATAATAAAAATAAATAAATGTGTGAATAAATAAGTAAATATAGAAATAAATAAATACATAAATAAATAAATGTGTGAATAAATAAGTAAATATAGAAATAAATAAATACATAAATAAATAAATGTGTGAATAAATAAGTAAATATAGAAATAAATAAATACATAAATACAATAAGCCCTGGAAAATTGCTAAATATATTCCTATTTTTGTTTATTAACATATTTCAAGATTTGTTTATTTCTGCATTTCCACATTTCTACATTTGTTTGTCGCTGTATGCTGATAAGGTAGGCGGTCCCAACCTTAGTCGAAACCGTGATTGGTTAAATGAAGTGAGATTGTTTCAACTCAACTAGTAATGCCTTGGCTTGTAATGACTGCTGTCTGGCAAATTTGTTTAATTTTTACTTTTTTCAAAGGTAAAGTGCAGCTTAATTTTTTATTTTTACTTTATATTTTGTATTAATTATTTTTATGTATTTATTTATTTGGGTTGTGGAACGAATAATCTAAGTTTTCATTATTTCTAATGGGGAAATTTGATTTACGAGTGGTTTGATATAAGAAACATGCTTCAAATTATGCTCACAATCTAAGGTTCCACTGTATATTTTTTGTAAAAGTGATTATCTTTAGTACTTGGGAATATACATGTGTATCAAGCATTTCATCAGCACCTTGAAGCATGGGTGCATTGTTTTACTTAAGTTGAAAAAACAACAAATAAACATCTGGTCTATTAATAGTTCATTCTTGTCTCACAGTATGTCCAACCTGTAACCTGTAGTTGTTTTACTTAACTTTTAAATGTTTACAGAAAAATAAATTATATATAATTATTACATAATATTGAACTAGAATAAAATGTAGTGTTTTTGATTTATTAGGATAAAAAATAAATAATAATGAGACTCTCTTTCACTTGTTTAGTTGCAGTGGCTTTGAGAAACCAGAAAGTGACCTTGCCTCAGAATTTCAAAGATGTGGTGCGTGTGTCCAGCTCTGTGTCCTTCCCAGCACTGAGTCAGTTCACAGCCTGCTTTGAGATTGCTAGTCAGTCGCAGTCATCATCAGGAATCATCTTCTCTTACAAAAACAGACCACATTCAGCCCCTTACTTGACCTTTGGCATCATCGGGAACAGCATGGACCTAATCATAGGCAATGTCACATGTTCTGTCAGCGATCTGTTCAGATTATTTGATTTGACCTCAAACATGCAGTTGTTCTGCATCACCTGGTCAAACACAAATGGATCTGTGGCTGTGTACTTCAAAGGCAACTACCAGGAAAAATTCTGTTCCAACTCTGTTGGCATGAAAACAGAAACCAGAGGTTTCTTTGAGCTTGGCAGGGGAGGAGAGCAGGCCCAGAACTTTAATGGCCTCATCTACAACTTCCGTCTGTGGAGTTCAGCCATGACCTACTCTGAGCTTTCTACACTTACCTGCCATTCTGTGGGAAATGTGGTAGACTGGAACAACAGCTTCTGGGACATCCCGGGTTCATACGCTCAAACTGACTCCAGTCTCAGCTGCAGTGAGTAAAGCTTTGTGTTCATGTGAAACCTAAAAATATGTTCTTTACTTATTAAAGTATAACGGTGCCAAAATTCCTCAAAACAAAATAGCATGTTGCGTTTTATGGACTGAACTAAAACCTGTTGCGATTAAAATTGCTATTGATTGTAGTTGTACAGTGTATTTCATTATATTTCACTTATATTGTATAAAATTATTATTATTATTAATATTTTTTGGGGGGATTTTCTCCCTAATTTAGTTGTTTCCAATTCCTCCCCATCACTAGGCGCGCTCCCACATTAAGGCTACCACTCGGTCAGGAGGAGGAAGGAACTAATTGTCAATCTTGAAACACTGCTTGTAACTAACTGGCTAGATTACCAATTAAGAGGCAGAAAAACAAGCGTTATCCATTGAAATTCCCTCTTGCAGTGGATCAGCAACACTGCTAAGCTGTACAACTAACAATCTTTACAGATTGTTACCCAAACTGTGTATATTTAACAGCAATGCTTTCATCCAGTGGTGAGTGTGAACATTCTGTAAGATTTGTTAGACTGCTAATCTGGTTTTATCAAAAGCACACATCCCTTTCAAAGGCTACACTCGATGCTGCGTGAAAACGCTATATAACCTCGGTCAGGTGATGTCATCTGATGAGACGCACCTGCAGGTTATAATCTGCATTATATCTGCATTCCTCAGATTCTTTGTTTTCACCAACATTATGCGTGTCAGCATAAAATACATTTAAAAGCAGATAAAAGCATAAAACTCACCAGAAATAATGGCGGAGTTTATAGCTTGATGTCCCCCTCCTTGTGAAAATTTCCTTTCGGAGGGCGATTCACATATTCTCTGCTTTGAATGTTTGGGTGAGAGCCATGCTCTTAAAGGACTTAGAGGAGAGTGTGAACACTGTGATGTTCTTCCGATGAAGGTGTTTCGCGCGTGCCTTGCGTTCTTTAGGGAACCACGAGCCGCGCTGCACTCTTGGGGATCACAAGTTGATCTGGCCGAGGCGCGAGAGACGGAGCCCCTCCTTTCTCTCGCCCTCTCCTCCGATCACGAAGTCTCTCCTTCCACTTCACGAGTGCACTTCGGTGCTTCTCATGGGTGTACGGAAGAGATTCGTTCTCCTACTTCTGTAGAAATGGAAGTAGCTACCTCATAATGCTCCTCTAAAGATGATAGAGAGTATGAGGAGTTGCTTGAAGTTATAACACATGGAGTTGAACAACTGCACATCGATTGGCCACAGGAGCAAGGTCACCCAAAACAATCAAAATTAGACGACAGGACTTACATCGTTGATGCAAAAGCATGAGGTTATGTGGTGATGCCCCAGATAGAAGAGACGCTCGCAGGCTATCTCTCTCCTGGGACATCATCCTCACTAAAGAAGCCAACCCTTCCCTCCAAGCTGTGTAGAACTTCTTCTACCCTGGTAGGGAAGGCGTTCCAAGCAGCAGGTCAGGCCGGCGCTTCCTTGCAGACCATGGCGGTTTTGCAGGTGTACCAGGCTGATCTGCTGAATGACTTGAGCACGAGCGGCACTGTGAATCAGGAAGCATTCACAGAATTATGCTGGGCTACTGATTTGTTCCTGCGCGTGACTAAACAAACAGCCCGTGCTATTGGCCATTCTATGGCCTCCTTGGTGTCCGCTGAGAGGCACCTATGGCTAAATCTGACAGGCATCAAGGATAAGGATCGAACATTCCTCCTTGATGCCTCTGTCTCACCCTCCAGCCTATTTCGTCGCCACCAGGTTTCTATATGAACAGACTTTTGGGAAATTCCTCCCACTTCGTGCTCAAGAGTCGAGGCCGTCGGCCACCTTGCCTCGACCAGATCTGATTCTCGCCAGGCGAAAGGCGCAGAAGGAGAGCGTTAATAGCCAGGCACCCCCTGTAAGGACTCGGGTACGGCACGCCGCTCCTCACAGGCTGCCTCAAAAAGATCAGATCGCCGCGCCGCCTTCTTTTCAAAGAAGAAGTCCTGAAGGCTTACGCACTCAGGACCGTGAGGGTGAACGCCTCCCCCCCCCGGGGTGGGGCACGTAACGTTCTTTCCCATAAGAGCATGCCTTCCCAGGGACCCCCAGGGTATCGGTGATTAGTTTTACGCCGCCTTTTGTTTTTCAGACAACACCGGTCTCCAATGACACGTTAGTCCTTCGGTCATAGCCTGCTATATTCCAGGATGCCGAACCACTAGCACAAGAAAGCAGCTTAGGACTTACACATGTGAAGATATGAGTGAAGATAAAATTTTATGTCATCAGTAAACAAGAAAAGGGGCAAGAGAAGATGCAAATATGTCTTGATGAATAACACTCCTGATATTCCTATATTCTTTTATAAAGAAGTTTATCAGTATTACTTGCACTATGTGTGTTATTTTAAAATGTTTCATAGATTTACTGTTTCATTCTATCTCCAGGTACCGCCATGCCGGCTACCACTTCCCAAACCACCAGCTGCGTGTCCACTGGAGTAGGCTGCTCAGGTATGGGAAAACCTGAAAGTTTAGTGTTTCTTTTTTTTCTTAAAAAAAATGTATGACGTTAACTAATCCATGCTTAAGTTCCTCACTCTTGTTCTACGTTTGGCTCACATTTTACTCGCATTAAAGGTCTAACTACTCATAGATGAGACTGAATTCTTACGCTCAATCATAAGCAGAAGACAGAATTTATCAGAAAATAATTTTAAATACTGTGTATCTAATGTAACCTTAGTTAAACAAGTAAGTATTATTAAAAAATATTAATTAATGTTATCGATTAATTATACATAAACCTTTCCTTAGATTTAATACATTGTGGATTAGTATGATAAACTGTGCTTAAAAGACAATGTTTTAAGTCCTGCTTTCATGCTCTGGGGGGAAAAAAAGAAGATAAAAAGAAGATTTCTCTTTAAACAGAAATTTTGTCTAGCCAGGTTTTTAGGACATAATTTAATGAAACTTTGGCAGTACTTAGCTATTTGTCTGATATTAAATTGAGTAGAACTGAAGTTATGAGAAGTTATGTGGCAGATTTTGTCATATCATTTAGCACTTATCACAAATGTAGCGCTTTTTCCCTTGACGCGTCCATGGCTATACCAATCACTCAACCAATCCTCAAGAAACAGAAACATAAGGGCACTACTAGGGCTGCAACTAACAGTTATTTTAATAATCGATTAATCTGTCGATTATTTTTTCGACTAATAGATGAATCAGATTATTTTAAAAAAGAAACAAGAAAAGCATTCATTTCCAACCCTTTATTCAAAAACAGAACAAAAATCTTTAGAAAGTGCACAAACATGTTGCTCCTTGAGCTGTTATAATAATAATAAAAATAATAATAAAAATGGATTTTTAACGTCTCTAATGAGGCTTGCTTTTGCTTTATATGTGCGCTGTACACACAAGAATATGGACACAAAATAAAATATGTTTTACGCGCACACACGTGGTCACAGTGTTATAGTAAACAGTACACGCGTGCACGGATGTTGATTATACCAGTAAGAGACGCGCACTAGGACCCAGCAGGGCAGACATTTACCCGATTATGGATTTCTCTGCCTCCGCCGTGTATCTTTCCTCTACCTCCGCTCGTTTTTTAAAATAGATTTTCTCCGCCCTGTCTATGAGGTGCCGAACTCTGCTAGCATCAGTGCGCGAGACAGAGTGTGTTCACTCAACTAAAGTTTATTTTTTTAATAATTAAATGTCTCTACGTCGCGCGACACAATGAATCGATTATGAAATTCGTTGCCAACGCTTTTAGTAATCGATTTTAATCGATTTAATCGATTTGTTGTTGCAGCCCTAGACACTACACAGTATGGCTTACTCCGAAAAAGAAAAGTAGACTATGAAAAATGAACTTTCAAAGATGAATGATCTTTAATCTTTAATAATCTTTAATAATCTTTAATAATCACAGAGCAATGTATGTTTATTCTTTCTATGGGAAGTTTAAAACCAGTTTGTCTCATGTTAATAAAAAAACAGTAATTTTGAAGCGCTGCTATAATTTTAGCACGCAAATCTGGCTGTACAGAATTTAACTTTTGCAGTACGTAGAAATCTGCCTGAAATTACACCTGCACCATAACTGAAATTAAAATTAGTAAATGCAATGAACAGTTATGTGGCAGATTTAATAGTCTACTTTAAAATAAGTTTCTAATAAACTACTTGTTCAATGTAAACAAACCCCTGCACCAATAGATATTAATTAGAAAAGATAAACCTAATATTTTCACAGATGAAATAACAGCTATAAGTGAATTTTAAGTCGCTGGATTCATTTTAATACAAAACTTAATCTGTATTTTGCTGATGACAAAAGAAGTACAACTTAGCATAAAGAAGACCTGCTACAAGGCATACTCAACCTTATGAAATTTCTTAAATTTCTTTGTGTTGATAAGTTAAGCAAAAAGGCAGACAAACATTTATGTGGACTTCAACCTGAAATAATAATATCACTGATAACATTAATGATGATCAGTTTATTTTTCGAATTAAACTTTTAACTTTTTATAATGTATATATAATTTACAAATTAATAAGCAAAAATTAAGAATACTTGTCTGGCTTTTTTCTATGTATTTTTTTCTTCATTTATGTCTACTAACAAAGTGTAGCACACTTCTACTTGATTAGAATTATTTATTAATGAGGCTGTGATAATAATTGTCTTTTTTTTTGTCAATTTTAATCCCCATTTATAATTAAAACACAATATGACTGATTAAATTAAATCTCAGCATTCCTCCTGCAGAAGTGTTGCATTTTAGATTAAGCCAGTAAACTCTCATTATTAAACTGGTCTCCTGTTCACAGTCTGGTCTCATCCATCCATAACTATCTGTTTATCGACTGGTATTTGTGTTTTGTTCTCATTTCCGCAGTATAGTGTTTACACAATTGCATATTTAAGTTGCACTCTTACTTGTAAGACTGAATGTTTTGGAGACTGTTTAGTTGCTCAGTTTCCCTAGAGGGTACATTTTCTTCTTTTAAATGGAATCTCTCTCTGTTCCTGCCACCAGCATCTCTAATTACTACCTTATCCACTGTCAACACTAACACCGTTCCTACTAATGCAAGACCCAATGGTAAGCAGTTGTCTGTACGTTAATTCATGAAGTATGAAGCTTACCTGAGAGAGAGAGTGTGTGTGTGTTTGTGTGCAAGAACAGGGAAGTGAAGGCTCTGGGGGTAAAACTAATCATAATATTAATAATATTATTAATAATAATAATAATAATACATTGCATTTTTGTTGCAAGTTTTTTACTATGTGAATGTTCACTTAATGCAGGAATTTATTTATTTATTTATTTATTTATTTATTTATGCTTTTTTTTTTTTTTTTCCATATATACAGGTGTGGCAAATGTCACAGTTTAGCACAGTGTCATTTTCATTATGCTAAACAATATGATTTTTTTTTTCTGTTCACCCAGTGTTATAATGAGTCTATATAATGCATATAATGACTATGTATTCAGGTTTTTGTTCGTTATACATATGATAATGTTCCATGCCTGTTAAATGTTACAAGATAGGTGTTGTGGAACATTGTCGTGTTTATGTGCTCAGATATATCTATCTATATATATGTTCTTTGTACTATTTGTTCGTCTGTCTGCATGTCCTATCTCAGGAATACTGGTCTTTTTTTTTTTTGCACTATTATCCTTAAACACTTGAACAGGTTCTGTACTCAAAAACTCAACGACAACATTTATTTAGTTAATCTCAGCACACTAGCATAAACTACTTTAATGCTAATGTCCACTGCTTGTAGAGTACAATGCTAAGTTTTATGGTAGAATAAATTCTGTTCTTCATTATGAATCTTATAAATAATGTATGACTTGTTGGAATGTGGGCTACAATGGGCACCTTTTATCAAATTGGTTTTGTGGAGAAGTAACAAATAATGAGAAAATAAAGACAGCCATTGTTGTTAAATACGTATGGGTGCAGTGCAGTAAATTTCTTTATTTCTTATGGCTTGGCTTTTAGTTAATGTACTCACATAGTTTTATTGTGTATGTGTAAGGGTCTAGATAGCTAACATACAGCAAGTAGGTCTTATTGTTTAACATCATGTAATCATGTTTCAAAGTTAACCCTTAAAGGAGCTCCAGTGTAGATGCATGTGCAAGATTGTACTGATATGTATGCATGGCCTCATTCATTGTCCATTCTCTTTATCAGATCTTTCTCTAACCCTTTCCTCCACCACCACTCCTAGCATTTCTTTAACTTCAAGCACTGGTAAGCATGAGTATTTTTAAGTGTAAAATCCTGCTTTTTTTCTACTAAACACACTCTCACACTCTCAAGTGTTCTAACCACTTAATGCTTCTGTACCACTACTAGTTAAAGCTACTACATCTGCTCCAAATAGTTCACCAACGACCATCAGCACTCCTACTGGTAAGGCTTAGTATCAGAAATTTTATTATTCAGTTAAACAAAATTTGCTTTTGTAATCTGAAAATATAATTTGAGTTCAGCATGAAAACGTGTAGTTGGTATGATAAGTGGCTAATCACACACCACTTATTTATAAAATATTTATTGTGTAAGGTTTGTTTGTCCTATCTTTATGACGAAAACAACTTAATACCACTACAACCAGTCTGCCTTTAAATGGTGACCTACTAAACATCAGGTCAGTTTGAAGGAACTCTGTAGACTATGTCTAACTCTCAAAGACAATACTGCTGGGAAAAAGAACAAACGCATGCATTGGACCTGCATAACGTCTCGGGTTACTTTTATGTAACCCTGTTTCCTGAAAAAGCGGGAACAAGATGCTGCGCTGAAAGCGCTATAGGAAACGATTCCTCGTGACCGGTTGTGAAGCATGTGTGTGTCAAACACGCCAAATATTTTGCCATGTATAACCTCAGGCAGGTTACGTCAACCGATGAGGTGCACCTGGAGGTTATAAATAGGAATGAACCGGAAACACCCTCAGGGCAGTTTTGTCTGAAGGATGTCCAGTCACGCATGCAGTGTGGCATTGGAGCGCAGCATCTCGTTCCCGCTTTTCCCGCAGCATCTCGTTCCCGCTTTTCCCGCAGCATCTCGTTTCTCGTTCCCGCGAGACGTTCCCTTTCAAAAGCTACACTCGATGCTGCGCTGAAAGCGCTATGGGAACGAGAATACCCACTCTACTGCATTGCAAGTGTCTGGATCCCAAGATTGTGTAGTGTGCTCACAGTACCCCTAACGAGTCTAGACATGATCCTGGGATGCTGACTCGAGGACCCGCGAGCCTGGCGTCCGATTATGAAGCCTGACAGATGTCTTGCGGAAAGGCAGCCTGCCGCATGACATACTTGGAAACCCCTCTTGCCAGAGCAATTGGTGAGGTAAGCTTCCTGGTCGAATGGGCCCTAGGCAGTAGAGGCGAATTGTGCCACGCGCCTCATAGGCTAGGGCGATAGCATCTCCAACCCGACTTGTCTAATGACGGCTGCTCTTCGGCCGCGGCCCCATACATATGAAACCCTGCTCTAATTTACGGCCCTGGCTTTAATGCAGAGGTGCGCTGTAAATCAAAAAGCATGAGTTGGACAGAGCGAATGAAGACTTGCTGCTCCGGAGCTAACGGCGAAGGACAGAAGGCTTCGGCTTTGGAAGGTAGTTGGGTAAGAATGCAGAACGGCTTTTTTTTTTTTTTTTTTTTTTGCAGAAACTTCCAGCACTGAAACAGTTTGGCAGTGGACTAGGTCTACATGTTCTATGTCCTGTGGCGGTACTCGGCTAGGCGGAGGAGTGGTGGCTCTTAGGTGTTCAGTGTCCTGAAGACACGACAGGAGGGAACCGAGCACCTAACACTTTGTCGGAAACCGCTGTCTCCCGAAACACGAGTGACGGCGGGAATTGAACACCGGCCTCTTGAGGGTGGTGGTCTTCCATAGTGCTTCGTGCTTAAAGAGACATGGCTGGCAATAGGTTCCCCGCTGCCAGCCTCTCTAAAAAGCTGCACGAGCTTCAACGCTTCGGCTAGATGGGTGAGTTAGGTGTTCGGCATCCTGAACATGGGAGGAAGGGACCGAAAACCTACCGTTACAGTGGAGAGACACCCTCACGGTCCTGAGACCTTTCTCCTCTCATTTAAAATGGTCCTCAGATCCGTTCTCCTCGCGACGGATCGTGAGGCGCGGCGAACTCCACCCTGTCCCTACGAGGGGGTGCACGGCTCACCACACTCTCCCTCTGCACCTCACGCGTCGGGGAGGCCAGAGCTGATCGGAACTGGGTGGCCGACAGTTCCGCCTGTTGAGTACGGCGGGGGAGGAACCTACCAAAGGCTTCCTCATGGAGTTTTGCGTCCCGAAACTTGTTCATGACGGTCGTGACGGCATCACCGAACAGTCCGGAAGACGAGATAGGGGCATCAAGAAGGAAGGCGCGGTCCCTGTCTTTGATGCCCGTAAGATTAAGCCACAGATGTCTCTCTGTAGCCACTAAGGCAGCCATGAAGCGGCCAATAGCACGGCCTGTCTGCTTGGTTGCCCTAAGAGACAAGTCTGTGGCTCGGTGTAACTCCAAGAACGCCGATTCGTTAGCAACCCCGATGGTGCTCCAGTCGTTTAGCAAGTCGTTTAGCAAATCTTTACGAAGATGTCAATCTGCACGGCTTGGAGGGGAGCGTGGGCTTTTCCAGGGAGGATGACGTCCCAGGAGAGAGAGAGCCCGCAAGCGTCTCTTCTAACTGGGGCATCAAATAAACACATGTATTTTCATCCACGACATTAGAATACATCGATGTCGTTGGCACAAACACACGGGATGAATAAGGCCTCTCCCATGAACGGGTTAATTCGTAATGGAGATCTCCAAAGGTAGGGATGGAGCGCCGATGAGGCTCCTCCCTCCGGCCACCTGACAGAAACTTGAAAATCTAGTTTCAGAAATCTAGTTTCGACCGCTTGGGGGAGTCTTGCTCCCACGGCCATTTGAGGTGTAAGCGCTCAACAGCGCGTGTCACTACCTCTAAAAGCTCCTGATATGCCTGCTCATTTCTGGACGGGTGCTCCAAAGCGACAGTTTCCAAGTCCGCGGAAGCGAGAAAGGAAATTTCTTCGGCTACTTCACAAGAGGCGCCGGAGCGTGCTCGAGAAATAGGCGGCAACGAAAGGGCAAGAGAAAGAGAAAACTCACTCTGCTGTACTTCCGCCAAATCAACACGCGAGCACCAGGAATGCGCTGCAGCTCGTAGTTCCGTTTTAAAGAAGGCGAGGCGAGCGCAAAGGACTTTAATAGGGAGATCGCAATGCTAACATTCTCCCTCAAGCCCGAGGACAGCGTGCTTTTCCCCTAAACATTCGACACAATAAGTGTGGAAAAGAATAAACGCATTTCCTGCGAGAATCAGCCATGGTAAGTAAAAAATAATTTTTTTACTTCCCTGAAAGGTCTGCTTACACTGCACACACCACAAGACGGATCCTGAAGAGAAATGATCTGAGGGTGTTTCCGGTTCATGCCTATTTATAACCTCCAGGTGCACCTCATCGGTTGACGTCACCTGCCTGAGGATATACATGCCAAAATATTTGGCGTGTTTGACACACACGTGCTTCACAACCGGTCACGAGGAATCGTTTCCCATAGCGCTTTCAGCGCAGCATCGAGTGTAGCTTTTGAAAGGGAACCGTTTACACACTTCTGTGAAGAACCAAGATACGTCATGTGAGATCTTTACTGTGAAGTTGCAACCAACAACTTTCAATTGCCTATTAGTGTATGATGGATGGAATAATATAATTTTTTTCAAATACCTGTATAGTTTGCACAGCCCTAAACTAACACTTATATCACTTTTCTCTTCTTCATTCATTATTTCAGGATAGACGGCTACCATCACAGCACATCATGCTTTAGTAATTTTATTTATTTATTAGCGTAATTGCCGTTCATTATATTAGCAGCATTCGATGAGTGTGTGCGTTTAAATGTACTGGAGTATAAGGTTATGGGATGAATTATGTGTATGCCAGGTTAAAGATATGTCTTAAGTCTGCTTTTAAACTGGCTGTGACTGAGCACCAAATATTATCAGGAAGGCTGTTACAAAGCTTATGAGCTAAATGTGAATAAAGATCTCCACTTTATTGTGGACTTTGATATTTTGGGAACTACCAGAAATCCAGAGTTTTGTGATCACTTTGGAAGCACTGCTGATCTATACATATTTTACATGCGCACATATACTAGGGCATAAACAACGAATCGATTAAAATTGATTACTAAAAGCGTTGGCAACGAATTTCATAATCGATTCGTTGTGTCGCATGACGTAGAGACATTTAATTATTTAAAAAAAACTTTAGTTGAGCGAGGAGCGGAGTGAACACACTCGGTCTCATAGACAGGGCGGTAAAATATATATATATGTTTAAAAAAACGAGCGGAGGTAGATGAAAGATACACGGCGGAGGAAGAGATATCCGTAATTGGGTAAATGTCTGCCCTGCTGGGTCCTAGTGCGTGTCTCTTACTGGTATAATCAACATCCGTGCACGCATGAACTGTTTACTATAACACTGTGACCACGTGTGTGCGCGTAAAACATATTTTATTTTGTGTCCGTATTCTTGTGTGTACAGTGCACATATAAAGCAAAAGCAAGCCTCATTAGAGACGTTAAAAATCCATTTTCTCTCTCTGCTCAATGCTCAGCCTGCTCTTTGCCTGCTGTGTGTGTGTCTGTGTGCGCACGTCATTGGACACCGTGCCCCACACACACACACGGAACCAACTTCTACTTTCACCTTCACAGACACACACACTCTCTGCTCTACACAGAAACACTGCTCTGTCGCGATTCTTTTCAAAGGTAAAGTGCTAGGTTAATTTATTTTATTTTTACTTTGCAGCAGTGATTCCTTTAGTGTGTTTTTAAAAATTAAATATGGTTTACGAGTGTTTTGGAATACGAGCCAGCTTCCGGAACGAATTATGCTCCAAGGTTCCACTGTATATATTTGGTAGATGTAAAGCATACATGTTTATGTTTTTTGTGTTAGTTTATTTTTATGTTATTTTGTTATTATTATAACAGCTCAATGAGCAACATGTTTGTGCACTTTCTAAAGATTTTAGTTCTGTTTTTGAATAAAGGGTTGGAAATTAATTATTTTCTTTTGGGTTGTTAATAATCCGATTAATCGAGAAAAAATAATCGACAGATTAATCGATTATTAAAATAATCGTTAGTTGCAGCCCTAGTATATACACACATAGTTACAAGGGTGATAGCGTTCCGGCACCACGCCGGATTTCCGGCGTACTGTGGCTGAGGGGGGAAAAAATCATGTTCGCGGATATTGATCTCGTCATTTCTCTAGATCTGAGATCCGCAGGTGATAGAGAAGGAACAGCCAATCAGCAGTAGTGTGTGGAAGTCTGTGATTGGCTGGTTTTGTGGCTGTTTTGTAACACTGGACAATGTTGAGCGAGCGTACAGGCAGAGTCGAGCGCGCACAGAATGGAGAAGTCGCGCGTGCGCGGAGAACATGTTGAGCGAGCAGGGGAGACACCGCATGCGCAGAATCGCTCAGAATTGTGTCAGGAACATAACGCCATAATATTCCTCCCTCAATGACCGATCGTGTGACTGATTTAAAAATTCGCTTGTGCCCCTTCATTGCTGAGCTTGACCTGTCATTTAATATTGCCCACCCACTCGTCACTTTATGTAAGAAATTAGCGGAGGATAAATCAATCAATTCCTGTGTACTTTGGAGTACTATTATTGCCACGTTTCGGTCGCCGCCATTTTATTATTATTCGGTCGCGGCCGCTCCCTATAACTCCGCCCACCGCTTGTGACGTCACGGGTTCTCGCGACGTCATGGGTTCTCGCGACTAGACCAGCAGAGTTTAGGGGCCGGTGTTATGTGCTAAAATGCCTCCCCCTGCCATGGATTGCACCCCCCCCAAACATAATCGCTGTCAAATATTATATTAGAAAATAAATTCATAGGTTAATGGTTTACAAATTACATGAGACAATAAAATAAGCAATATTATAATAAATGTCGTACATGAAAAAAAGAAATTTTCATATAAAACATGTATACTGTTATATTGTTCATTTTATAATAAAATCACAGTAGTTTCGTCTAATTTTTCATATATATATATATATATATATATATATATATATATATATATATATATATATATATATTTTGCATATTTATGACCACGTCCTGGAAAAATAAATGTGCCACAAAATAAACATTATACAAGAATTTGTATTATTGATCTTGACGGCTATCTCGTGCCTAGGCTTCATTATAATAGTAATATCATATTTGATAATAATAATAAATCTGGCCTCTCTGACTTTATCTCCAAAATATCTCACATGGGTTGTCCCTCTGATGAACAGATTCTTGATCCTATCCATCCTTGTCACTCCCAAAGAGAACCTCAACATCTTCAGCTCTGCTACCTCTAGCTCTGCCTCCTATCTTTTCTTCAGTGCCACTGTCTCTAAGCCGTAGAGCATTGCTGGTCTCACCACTGTCCTGTACACCTTTCCTTTCAGTCTCGCTGATGCTCTTTTATCGCACAACACACCTGACACTTTTCTCCACCCATTCCAACCTGCCTGTACTCGTCTCTTCACCTCCTTTGAACACTCTCCGTTGCTCTCGACCGTTGACCCTAAGTACTTAAAATCCTGCACCTTCTTTACCTCTGCTCCCTGTAGCCTCACTGTTCCTTTTGGGTCCCTCTCATTCACACACATGTATTCCGTCTTGCTGCGGCTAACCTTCATTCCTCTGCTTTCCAGAGCGTACCTCCACCTCTCCAAATTGTCCTCTACCTGTTCCCTGCTCTCGCTACAAAGCACAATGTCATCTGCAAACATCATAGACCATGGAGACTCCTGTCTAACTTCATCTGTCATCCTGTCCATCACTAGAGCAAACAAAAAGGGGCTTAGAGCCGATCCTTGATGCAGACCCACCTCCACCTTGAACTCTTATGTCACACCTACAGCACATCTCACCACTGTCTTACATCTCTCATACATGTCCTGCACCACTCTAACATCCTTCTCTGCCACTCCAGACTTCCTCATACAACACCACAGCTCCTCTCTCGGCACCCTGTCGTACGCTTTCTCTAAATCTACAAAGACACAATGCAACTCTTTATTACCTTCTCTGTACTTCTCCATCAGCATCCTCAAAGCAAATACTGCATCTGATGTACTCTTTCTAGGCATAAAACCATATTGCTGATCACAAATTCTCACCTCTGCCCTTAACCTAGCCTCCACTACTCTTTCCCACAGCTTCATTGTATGGCTCATTAGCTTTATACCTCTGTAATTGCCACAGCTCTGCACATCTCCCTTGTTCTTAAAAATCGGCACCAATACACTTCTCCTCCATTCCTCTGGAATCCTCTCACTCTCCAAGATCTCGTTAAACAAACTAGTCAGAAACTCTACTGCCACCTCTCCTAAGCACTTCCATACCTCCACAGGTATGTCATCAGGACCAACAGCCTTTCCACTCTTCATCCTCTTCAACGCCCTTCTCACCTCACTTTTACTAATATTTGCTACTTCCTGCTCCACAACAGTCACCTCTTCTACTCTTTGTTCTCTTTCGTTTTCCTCATTCATCAACTCCTTCCATCTTCCATCAGTACTCCTTCCATCTTCCCATCACCCTCCTGGCATCTGTCAGTACATTTCCATCTCTATCTTTAATCACTCTAACCTGCTGCACATCCTTCCCATCTCTATCTCTTTGCCTCGCCAACCTGTACAGATCCACCTCTCCCTCCTTACTGTCCAGCCTAGCATACAAGTCCTCATATGTTCTTTGTTTGGCCTTTGCCACTTCTACCTTCACCTTACGGTGCATCTCCCTGTACTCCTGTCTACTCTCTTCAGTCCTCTCAGAGTCCCACTTCTTCCTAGCTAGCCTCTTTCCCTGTATACACTCCTGGACTTCCTCATTCCACCACCAAGTCTCCTTGTCTCCTTTTCCCTTACCTGATGATACACCAAGTACCCTCTTACCTGTCTCCCTGATCACATTGGCTGTATTTGTCCAGTCAACTGAAAGCACCTCCTGACCACCCATAGCTTGTCTCAACTCCTCCCTAAAGACTACACAACATTCTTCCTTTCTCAGCTTCCACCACTTTGTCCTCTGCTCTGCCTTTGTCCTCTTCACCTTCCTCAACACCAGGGTTATTTTACACACCACCATTCTGTGTTGTCTGGCTACACTCTCCCCTACGAACACTTTGCAGTCACTAATCTCTTTCAGATTACAACATCAACACAAGATGTAGTCCACCTGAGTGCTTCCGCCTCCACTCTTATATGTCACCCTATGTTCCTGCCTCTTCTGGAAGAAAGTATTTACTACTGCCATTTCCATCCTCTTTGCAAAGTCCACCACCATCTGTCCTTCTACATTCCTGTCCTGAAGACCAAACCTGCCCATCACATTTTCATCCCCTCTGTTCCCTTCCCCAACATGTCCATTGAAGTCTGCACCAATCACAACTCTCTCACCTCTGGGGATGCTCTGCATCACTTCATCTAACTCACTCCAGAATTTCTCCTTCTCTTCTAACACACATCCTACCTGTGGAGCATAACCACTAACAACATTGAACATCACACCATCAATTTCCAGCTTCAGACGCATCACCCTATCTGATACTCTCTTCACCTCTAGGACATTCCTTACAAACTCCTCTTTCAGAATAACTCCTACTCCATTTCTTTTCCTATCCACACCATGGTAAAACAACTTGAACCCTGATCCTAAGCTTCTAGCTTTGCTACCTTTCCACCTGGTCTCCTGGACACACAGTATATCCACCTTCCTTCTCTGCATCATATCAACCAACTCTCTTCCCTTCCCTGTCATGGTCCCAACATTCAAGGTCCCTACTTTCACTCCTAAACTCTTGCCTTTCCTCTTCTCTCTCTGCTTTCGAACATGCCTTCCTCCTCTCCTTCTTCGACCAACAGTAGCCCAATTTCCACCGGCACCCTGTAAGTCAACAGCACCAGTGGCGGTAGTTGTTAACCCGGGCCGCGACCGATCCGGTATGGAAATTATATTTCTGATTCGCATCATTGATTTGGCAAATGTTTTACGTCGGATGCCCTTCCTGACACAACCCTCTGCATTTATCCAGACTTGGGACTGGCACAAGAAGACACTGGATTGCGCCCCCCCATGGTTGCATTGCAGACAGTATCACATACTGTACTGTATATAAAAGTGTATTAGCAGACAGTATTACATACTGTATATAAAAAAAGAAGTAGAAAATAAAATTTCATTTTTTTTTTGTTCTTGGTTGCTATTTCACATTAATGCTGGAAAAAGATCAGACATGATTTATCTAGGTTTATATGACAATAACCTGTACTCCATTGCTCTAATCACCCCTAGCGTTTTGTTATGTAATGTCCTTGTCTGCATTCACTCAACGCATCCTTTATCCACAGTGGCTGTTACTAACCCATTATCCAACCACACAAGAAATGGTAAGCCACATCTACTTCCTCATGAAAGTCTTGATTGATATGCACTTCAGAGTGGCATGTGTGCAAAGCTTTATATACTGTAATAAGCTGAGGTCTGGTTTTACCGTAGTTTCTTTTAACATTCAACATTAGTGACAAGTGTCATTGTTACACAAATATTTTTAATTACCAGGTGTTATACAGTAAAATATAAGCAAACTCAGTGACTTTTCTCTAAGCTTTTTTTTGGCCAGTGACACTTTTATGTTAGATTATGAACTTCTATATATTCTGTCTACCTTTGGATGAATTGATCTGCTGCTGTCTGCATTTACTTAGTAAAATGAATAAATAATGATTTTTTTTAATGGGTTATATACACTAGTTGCTGGAAAACAAACCAGATTTCGTCAGATTTTTTAAAGGAATCCATCCTCTAAATTAATTAAATAGTTATAACCCAGCACAAACCATAACATTGGATGAGAACTGTAATATGGCTGTAACTATGTTGTGATGGCGTACAAAATTAGGCTATGATGTTTTGAAAGTTAGATTGACTTTGATTAAATGATAATGCTGAATGAACAACCCAAACACAACATTGCAAATACAATATCCAAGAACATCCATGAGCACTATAATATAAGTTTCTAACTGGGTTTAGAATTCTGATCCGAGATTGTTATAGTTACAACAGCATTCCACTCAGAGCATGCATTTCATGGCATAAATCTCTTAGTGTTGTAATATTACCTCTCTGTACTGTATTTCCTACTTTTAACAGCATGCCCACAAGTGGTCCAGTGGTAAACACTGTGCTCTCTCCAGAGTGACTAGAATTTGAGTTATGCTCAGGTCATCGGTTTAGTATTCATGTTTTTAATTTTTGAAGTAACATTGTGTTACAGGCATTTGTTCAACATTATCCCATTATCATGTAGTCAATTTTGTAATTTCATCATACTTTTAAAATAATTGATTACCAATGTTGTCCCAACGTCCACAATGTTGGAAAATTTGACAAGCAAATATTGTCAACCAAAAATGTTAGAAGCATCATAGAATACTATATACAAGGCATGAAGATATTTACCCCCCTACTATAACTTCATAGAAGTCTGTATTTAAAAATTTGTTGTTTAATCTTTGGAAGTACCGAAGACAAATACAGCTATTGTGCCACCACCTCTGTCCAATATGGGCATTAAATCAAAAACAATCACTCAGCTACTTCACAAGTCTACCTACCAACCAACCTACCTACATACCTATCTAATCTATATAATTAAGGCACGTGACATAAAACAAAACAATGAAAATCAAGACTGTGTATGGTAATTCTAACATACCTGTAAGTTTATATAATAATATTGATTCATTTAAAATGGAAGGTGAAGTAGAGAACTATAAATTTATAAAAAGAATTGTCACTGTCCTAACATTAACATTGTTTAATACTTGCTGTGTTCTTTATTGGTTTTATATTTATCTTTGATCTTTTTATTAATCATGTCTATGTTATTTATTACTAAATATTAAACCGTCAGTCTGTCAAATACTTACTGAAGATAGATTTACTTATGAGTTCTAGATTCATCACATTTAATACCTTCTCATCAGTAAAGGTGTACAGTAAATTGATATCTTTTAAGACATATCGTTCCTGTCATTAGTTTCTATACTCTCCACAGTATATTACAATTGTCATTAGTTCTTCAAAATATTTCTTATTCTCCTTATTGCCCTTTCATAAATAACCCTTTTGATGAACGTGCCTTTTCTTATTTCTGCTTTAATTCATAATTTCATTCTTCAAGAAAGTACGAATGCTGGCACCCTTGATACATTTGTGTATGTATCTACAAATCTTCCTAGAAATCAAAAATCATACTAACTTGTTCATGTTTTGTGTTGTATATGGTCATAATAACAGCCTGCTTTTTCCATTCCCAATGACCTGTCCATTGGCTGGCACAGAGAAAGGGACAGCTGAATTTCTTTGGTCATTGCTGCGGCTATCTCCACACTCAGCAGCTGTATCCTCTGCTCCTCCCTCTTCTCAACCTCCGGTTGTTCCTGCTGGTCGGAGTTCCAAAACCTCTCTTGGCTTTATCTCTACCCCTCTCATTTGGCCTGTAAGAAAGAAACCAGAGAACAAAGTAACACAGGCTCCAAAATACTCTACTATACATTTGACTAAAGTGCCTCCTTTACTGACCAAAAGTATGATGAACCTGTCCCTTGAGCCAAGAATTCCCAGAGCAATTACTGATTCCAAGAAAACAAACTCTACAACAAGAAGGCCAACATATTCCCACGTACTGTGGCCACATAATCAGACTGAAAGGGTGGTATCAGTCAGTAATCGCAAGAGTAAGCCATTGACTCCACAGTGGGATTTGAGTGAGAGCAAAGAGAACAGCTCTGAAGAACTTGATTTTGAATCTGGATTTGGCTCAGAGTCATTTCTCTATGATATTGTTTTAGATGAGAATATTTTCAGTTTATTTGATTTTGACCCTACTTACTCTGTAGATGAGAGCCTGACCACTACCAGCCTGACCATGTCGCTTTTAGAAATGGCAAGTGTCCCTACTACGACAGACAATGCTCCCTTTGAGCAGGATGAAACACAGCACGGTGTGATGCTTATCAAAGCTCCAGGATGGTCAGATGTGCAACTGAACCAATCGGGACAAAGCAGACATACTATACAAACAACATTACCTCCCTCCCTTTCAGGACCAGAAATATCTCCAACCTACTTTGACTTAATAAGCACTGTCCATTGGGATCTCCCAGAGGACACAGGTGCTCAGTGCCTCTTTACAGATGTAAGCAGGTGTTCCAAGATGTCTCATCTGATACAACCCATGGGGATTGCACATGAACTGAAGGAAACTTCTGGTTGGATAGTGATGTCAGATACACAGTATAAATTTACAGAAACCACTCCCAGCATAGCTGATCCACAGAAGTATTTATCTGATTATATCCCCTATCAAACAGGGACCTTGTCAGAAAGTCAGTACCTTTCCCAGAGTAGCTCTCCTCACTATGCAACAGTACACCCTACTTTATATATCAGCCAAATGCTTGCCATGGAGGTTCCACATAAATATATTATTAGGCCTAGTCCATTGTCACTTACTGCTATTTCATCAGCTCCAACATTTGGCACTTCTCAAAGCTTTATTCCCTCTGGTGCAAAAGACAGTGGTGACCTGGATTTGCCCCAATCAGAGAATCTATTCCCCTCACCCCAAAACCCACATAACAACAACTTAAATTCTTTGAGTATCCCTAGCCTTATTGCTTCTTACCTGGTCACTGAGGGTACATTGACTGCATCACTGTTGGCCAGCCAGTCTGAATTAGACCCACTCAACGGGCTGGAGTCATCACATGTAAATAGACCTTTCGAGCCTCTTCACAGGACATTCAACAGACAAAAAAACCATAATCCTTCAATAGCTGACCAGTCATATGCCTTTCATATTTCATCTGCTACAACACCAATCCTGACAGACAAACAGGGCAGCTCTTCTATTAATTCAAACTTTAAAATGAGAACACATAGGGATGATGGATTGCCCATGCTTAGCTTAACCTCTAACAGCAATTTTGATGGTGTCATGGAAACAGTGAACTATGCAGGAATCGAAGCAACCCCATCTAACATTATCTCATCTGTGTCTCAGAATATAAAGGAGTCTTCAAGTCACATTGGTGATTCTAAAGGTTATTCAGTTATGATGAAGATTTCAAACATATTTTCAGAGGAATCTGTATTCCCATTTGAATCCAAGGATTTTGATGACTCCACCACCATTAATGAAACACACCCTTTCCCTAACAACTACATGTATGCAAGGACCAACAATGACAACTCCATTAGCACAAGCCAACTACACGTACATATTCATACAACCAAAAGCATGACTGCCAGCACTGACACTGGTTTCCGTTCAGTTCATTCAACAAGAACTTACTGGCATGATAGAACAATCAACCCCATTCATTTCTATAGCAGTATGATCTCAGGTACAGCCAATACACTCACTGTATTACAAGCTAAGCCAATCAACAACAGCTCACTGGTCTCCCCAATCTTGACTGTCAGTGCACTACATTTACCATACACAGAATTTGATCATATCTCAGGTGTTTCTCAAGTAACCAGTGGATTTCATCACACTTCCAACTTTCTCAGTAGACTCTCATGGCCTTCAATGTTAGAAGCAAGTGTACTTGGTCTAGACATTCATTCAGTGGATACTAGCTTTGTAAATGAGGACCTTCAGGATAATATACATGCTCAGTTCTCAACAACAGAGAAGCTTTTTTGGTTTGAATATGGATCAGCAAAACCCTCAAGCAACAGCAATAATGTCCCTATTGTTCATCCTATTACCACAGATAGAGAAATGCACCCAACTCCCTCGGTTACTTATGGCCAGTCCTTTGTCTCCACAAATGACACACTTCCTCTGGTCTCCCCTCCTAAAGGAGCCATTGCAGACTTGCAATTTGCACACACTGATGCCACCCATGGAACCACTACAGTCTCCCCTGAATTTATCTCATGTCCGTGTAAAACGTTTTTTTACAGTTCTTGTCATTGTGGACTTTCAACTGGGAACAGTATGTTTTCTAATAATGTCCTAGATCTTATAGATAGATATCATTAATAATTTTATTGTTTCTGCTGATCATAGAATGATGGCTTAATGGGAAGAAATAATCACCTTTTCGTCTTATCCAGATTTTAGAAGGATCTTGATTGTCTTTAGTGGTGGTAGAAAGATACAGTATTAACTTTTTTTTTCTTTACAATGAACCTTTAGTATGTTTTTCATGCTGCATTGTGATTTTGATTTAAATTTTCTTAGGAGATATAGTGTTTGTGTGTTTAAGTTGAAGAACGATTGCTTTGACAAACATGTAAAAATGACATCTGACAAGGTATGGTGATAAACATAGTGCTTTGTAGTGAATTTCTTTGCATTGTCTCCTAAGAAGGTTGTGGCCGTGTAGAGAGTAGAGATGCACTGAGCTCTAGTCCTATACTTACAATATAAAACATAACCCCATCTTGTTATGGTTGTGAGGCATGGCAGTAGGCTCCTGAAAATTCTCTGAAGTGTTTGGTTCTACAAAATGCATGTGTTTCTATGGAAATTTAAAGGGCTCATATTGTAAACTTTTTCCACTTTTATTATTTATTAATACACAGACAGTTTTAATGTGCATTGGGAATTGTTTGTTCATCCATTTTTTGAAAACTCAAAACTCATTAGGAGGTCTTTTACATCCTCTTCATTGTTTAAATTCTTGCTGGTACTATGTAGCAAAAAGCCAAAGAGAATTCATTCTAGAGGAGTGATTCTAGACACAACAAAGACAGTTCAGCGGAAAGTCAAAAGACTTAGAAGCAGTTACTAAGCAGACAAAGTGTTGTTTAAGATGAAATAACGTTATGTGTTTTCTTGCTGAAAGTGCTTCATGTAGATTTTGGCAGGCAGCTGCTTTCTCATCATTCCAATACAGTAAGTCCGCTACATACGAATAATGTCCATTCTGAGAGCTTGTTCGCTCGTTCCAATTTGTTTCTAAGTCCAACAAACATTTTCTAGAATACTAACCCAATTGGCTATACACAGTATATTACATTACAGTGTTCTTTAGAATCGTGCTGATGGTTAAAGAATTCATGTTAAAAGAACAAGCAATGTCTGCCATCTTTTATACCTTGATCCATTCTCCCAATTTATTATTTTTTTAAAAAACTTTTTTCTTCATTGTTATTGCTTGGCACTTCTTAGCAGGATGAGCTTCATCGGAGGATCACCTTCATCACCGCTGCTTTTACACTTGCAAAGTTTGCAGGCAACACCCACATGACAATGCACGCCGGACATGTGATCTAACTCCGGTGATTGAACATGTGCAAATGTTCGCGAAAGTTCTTAGCAGTTCTTCGCGAACAGTTCTTAACTCAAATGTGTGTATATAGGGGACTTACTGTACTGCGTACCAACACTAATTTTGTTTTGTGGTTTACAATGTCGGATGGACTGACTTACTTTCACCCATGGTCGTCTTCACTAAAATACAATGCTAATTATTTAGTAAGCTGACCTTCATTAGTATGAGAACTTGACGACTGATTAGTTTTGACGACATCTGGTGTGCTAAAGTTTTTAGTGCTTTAATGTGCCTCCAACATATCTAATCCTAAAGATATCCTGCAGACCTTTTTTTAAAAGCAAAAAATTAGGAGATAAATCTTCACATTAGGAGATCTGCAGATTTTATTAGGAGATAAAAAAGTGTCTGCAAAACTAATGCTGCACATAATTATATGTCGCATACTGTATATATGTTCTGTAATTATTGTAGTTGGTTATATAATTTTCTGGTCAGCTTAGTTCACAAATGTATAATACTGTATATGGTAAAGGAAAACAGTTTGCTATTATATGGGTCTTTTAAATCATTAAGGACAACATGATCATGCAGTGAAACAAGTGAATAGGAGTATATATAAAAACTTATACAGTGAAACCTCGGATTGCGAGTGTTCCGCAAGAGAAGCAAAGATTTGGTTTACGAGTACTGAGTATCATGCATGCACTTCTTGTTTTGACGCCGAGCATCACGTGATAACAACTGAGCCAACGGTTCTTCTCTCTCTTGTGCTCCGGAATCATGGGTAATTTTGGGTGCGTCTCTTACTGATATAATCAACATCCATGCACATGTGTACTGTTTACTATAACACTGTGACCACGTGTGTGTGTGTAAAACATTTTATTTTGTGTCTGTATGCGTGTGTACAGCGCGCTTGTACTGTAAAGCAAAAACAAGTCATTAGAGAGGTTTAAGATCCATTTTCTCTCTCTGTATCAGCCTGCGCATCGTTAATCACAGTGCCACACACACACACACAGACCCTTCCTACTTTCGCCTTCACAGACGCACAAAAATTTCACAATCTTTCTCTCTGGTCTACACAGAAACATTGCTCTGTCATGATTCTTTTCAAAGGTAAAGTGCAGGTTAATTTGTTTTATTTTTACCTTACAGCTGTGATTCTGTTATTGTGTCGCTCAATCGAGTGTCATTAGAGATATTTCTTGTTTATTTTTCCGATAAAACAGTTGTGTGTTTCCGTTGTGTGCATGCGCGTGTGCATGAAAAGAGTGGAGGAAGGGTAACTGTGTAAGACAAGTAGGGGGAGAGAGGGAGGGGCTCCTTACTTTAGCTTCACACACATGCGCACACGCACATACACAGCGCTTGCACGCACAAACAGAAACACTTATCTGTTGGGATTTATCTTAACTTTTTTTAAATCTAAAGTGCAGGTTAATTTGTTTTATTTTTACTTTATATTCTGTGTTAATTATTGTTATGTATTTATTTATTGGGGCTGTGGAACAAATAATTTGAGTTTCCAATATTTCTTATGGAAAACTAAATTTGGCGTGTTTTGAAATATGAGCCTGCTTCTGGAAAGAATTATGCTCGTAATCCAAGGTTCCACTGTATACTGAAAGAAGGTGTTTTGTCTCTTTATTTCATTTCCCTACTGCTGTGCCACACAGACCACTGCACTTCAAAAAAACCTGTTCCACTACTAACTAAGGTCATCTTAATTCTTATAATTAAACTGATCTTTATTCCTGCTTTGATTTCCAGAATTTACCTACTACAGGATTTCTCTGACTGTATCAAATGACCCCAACATCACAGATAAATCCATAGCACAATGGGTATGATTACATATCTCTTATTACTTTGACCATATGAGACACACCTGCATTTGAATTTCCCATATTTCTTTATTTCTTTTTAATGAAATTACACAATACAGCCTATATTGTGCTTGTTTGTTTGTTAGTTAAACCAAACCTTCCAGGACTGGAACCACACTATTTATGTAACTAATGTCAGGTAAGAAAGATTTGTCAATCGGTGATGTCACTGGATATCAATTTACATTAAAACTGTTGTTATTGCTGCTGTTGTTGTTATTAATGCTCTTAGATGAATTTCCCTCTTTTTCCCCAGCATTCCACCTAGCACTGACTCCTCCAGTGCTACAAGCAATAGGTAAAACATTATACCTCAGTATACTGTTACATTTATTCTATGCATTTAATATTCTACTTACAGTATGCTGTACATGTATTACTCTATGTTGTTTTGTTTTTCAGATTTTCCTGTAAGGCACTACTGGTGTACACAAACACTACAGGCAAATTTCTTGCAGATGCTGACATCATGAACAGCCTGAAGAGTGACTCTAAAGCAAGCTTTATGTTAGATAACATCACCGTAAGCACAATTGGTATGACCCTTAATCAAATTCTTCTGATCATATTCACGTCTCTCAAATTGAAACCTAAAAGTACTTCACAAAAGTCTTAAGCCACTCCTGGTTTCTTGATATTTAATGAAACTAAATGATTTAAATAAAAATTTAAAAAATGTTTTTAGTTTTACTGTGACCGACTGAAAACTGGCTAAATGTATAACTTAAAAATTGGTTGTATGTAATAACCACAGCAGCATACCCATTTCTTTTCTCATCTGTTTCAACCATTCAGCGTTCAGCATTACCAGTATACTAATTACTGGCCTGGGCCCGGTTTCTCGATAACGCACACTATTCGTGCGCTAAGTAGACTCTTAAGATATATCTTACGTTAAGTGATAACTTTTCTAAGAGTATTTCTCGAACTGTCTCTTAGGAGTCTTCTTAAGTCGCTGCCACTTACGTCCGACGTTACGTGGTGCTGTCTACAGTGAAGGTCCTGAATTAGCTGTCATCAGTTGCTCAGGAATCGATTTTTCACTCCTTTGCATGACAGCGTTAAGAAAGACGGCACTTTCTATGCAAATTAAACATTGCACTAAATTCTTTTAATAGCGTTTATTTCGACATGGGTTAACTTAACAATAACATGCCATAATAGACAAATATATAAATTAATATTAATTAATTTAATAATATAATATATAATATTTTCATGTAACATGTGGCCGTGAAACGAACCGGGTTTACAATCATAGTTGATGGACAAACAGCTGATAACACTCTTCACCAGCTTCAGAAACAATGTGAAGTGTCAGTTGTTGGGGTTGTATAGCGCACTATGGAATGAATACGATGAGATGACAGAGTGGAGGTTTAATACCCCTATCTCACACGCGGGGCCGTAACTGCGGTTCATTATGATTCGGCGCGAGTTTTGGTGCTGTTATTACGTTTCCATCTTACCACGCAAAAAATAAACATGTTTAACATGTGAAAGCTCGCGGACCTTGTAGATCTTCGCGGACCGTCGGGCAGCCACTCGAGGCAAATCACGGTGCCTAATACCCCAATCTCACCTGTGTGGCCGGACTCATATGAGCTGCCGCGATTGCCCACGACGTTCCTTTAACGTTCCGCGAAGTTCTGCAAGCTTCCGCGAGGACCAGCAAAAAATTAAACGTTGAATTTTTCACGCGGAAAGATGGAAACGTAATCACAGCGCAAAACTCGGGGTGAATCATGATCAAGCCTACGGCCACAGCGCGAGACCGCGCAGGTGAGATAGGGGTATAACACACCGCATCTCACAGCGAGTCAAACCGCACAAGTGAATACTGTAGGGGTATTAAACATTACAATCACTCAGAAAAATTAATGGATGCGGAATTTGAAACTCCCAAGGTTATTTTCTCATTTAACTAAATCAAATTTCATAAAAATAAAACGTGTCAAAAGAAAAACCCATAAAGTCATGGATAATGGCTAATGATCAATGAAACATATTTTAAACAAAAAGCAGCGAGCAGCTGGATATCGGGACGGGGAGTGTAAGTACGATGCGTTGGTCTGGCACGCGCAGGTCTGAGCAGGTCAAGAAGCTCCATAATCTGTTGCCAAGGAAGGCAAAACTTTTATTTATATATATTTTTAATAACGACCACGGGGAAAATATGAAAAGGGCTGAAGTTTTGTCTAAAGGAAAAATGTACATGACTCACACGGCTCCACGGACCGCGCCGTCTTCAGTTTAACACAACACCACGCTCGCTTATGAGGCGCCGTATAGGGCTTAAATCAAACTTCACTCATGCACACACATATGAAACACTCACACATACATATATACTACTAACTGCTCACACAACTACATATGAAATGCGCACTCACACACACATACATACTATTAACTGCTCACACAACTACATATGAAATGCGCACTCACACACATACTGTACATACTATTAACTCACACATACATACATACTCTCCTCGCGCGCACATACATACATACTTTGCGCGCACGCACATACATATCCCCCATCATTTTAATTTAATTAAGAAGCCCTTAGTATTATATAAGCTATTAATCTGTAAAAATAAATACATAAATAATACGTTATATATTTTTAATGGTATCAGTTTTTGTTTCAATAAATTTTCTATATTAATTAGCGTCAAATTTCCACAGCAGCAGCGACAGGTATCCGAGGTGCTTGTGTTACCATGGTAACGCTAGGAGGAAGTGACGTTGCATGGTGTTCTGAATGGTGGAATTTTGTAGAGGGAAGTTCCCTTATCAGACATTTCCTGCGCAGGGAGTAGGGTGTAGGGAGTAGTAATTTCAATGTATATGAACTTCTTTCTCCCTGATTAGTAGTAGCGTTTCTTAAATAGACCGTTAATGGACAGTTTAGAAGACAACGAGTGATTTATTTATCACAACAAAAGTGGGTGATATGGAGGGTCAGAACAATGTTTGAATTTCCAATTCAGAGTCTCGTGGGATTCCGATGAGTTAGTTATTCCTCGCGAAGGCGAGGAAACACATTTCACAAAACAGTAATTTTCATATTAGCCACAGATTCCGTGCTTTTTGCAAATAATCACCTGCGTTTTCTGCCGCTGCAATATTGAGTCATTATGTGGACAGTTCTAAATACGCCTTGTGATTGAGCAGTGATGATCATTATACTGTCCTACTCCGTCTTCTAAACTGTCCAACAGCAGGCTGTTTACAAACCAGTACTACCATCCAGGGAGAATGAAGCGAAAAGTCCGTCTACACTGAAATGACTTCCTTTTACACTGAAACGCCTTCCGGTTACACTGAAACGCCTTCCGGTTACACTGAAATGCCTTCCGGTTACACTGAGAATCTCATAGGTGTATGTGCGTGCGCGGAGAGTATGTATGTGTGTGTGAGTGCGCAAAGTATGTATGTATGTATGTGAGTGTGCAAAGTATGTATGTATGTATGTGCGCGCGCGGAGAGTATGTATGTGTGTGAGTGCGCATTTCATATGTAGTTGTGTGAGCAGTTAGTAGTATGTATGTGTGTGTGAGTGCACATTTCATATGTAGTTGTGTGAGCAGTTAGAAGTATATATGTATGTGTGAGTGTTTCATATGTGTGTGCATGAGTGAAGTTTGATTTAAGCCCTATACGGCGCCTCATACTTGCTGCCTAATTGTTCGCCACCTGTTTAATATTAATAGTGATGGCCAATTTTAATGCGTTAGTCACATTATGAAATAGGCTAAGTAAAAGTCACTCTATTAGTTCTGATATCAAATAAAATAACATTCTTAAACAGGTCTACAGTAGCTATATTCCATCATTAATACGGCTTTGATAACGTGCCATAATGTGTTTGCATACACCGCTGATTTATAAAGACTGCTGCTCAGTGACGGCGACTAGCGTCTTGAGCTGAAACTACGCTAAGTATGAGTTAAGGTTGGTCCAGACCAACCTTACGAACGTGTGACTTAGCTAAGAGATACTTAGCGTAAGAACGTTTCGGGAAATGCGCCATAAAGTTAAGAGAGAGGTTAAGGTACAACTTAAGAACTACTTAGCGATAAGAAGCTTTCGAGAAACCGGGCCCTGATCATCTGTCATCATCCGCACCTGTTTCTCGTTGGTTCATGCCTAAAGTTACATGGTTTTAAGTTAGATGGTAAAAAAGTATCTGGGTGACTTAACAAACAAAAAGATTCCTCTAAAACTGATCAGGTACAGGGACTGGATAAGAAAGCCAAATCCTTCCACAAACGAGAGCCAAAGTCTCTACATTTAAACTACATTTTAAAATAGGAGGGGAGAAGGCTTAAGATATGATTTTGAGAACAATTATTCAGTTAAAACACCTAATTGTTTTCATCTAAATCTCAAAAAAATTATGAGAGCATCCCAGATGTTTCTTATACAATACACTTGTGTAGCCACATAACTGATGTGTCTTGCTTCTTCAGAGAACTGTGAGGCTGAAGAGACACCACTGCACTATAAATGGCCAGAGAGTAGACCATCAGTGACTCATTTCATTCCCTGCTTCCCGTACAAAGAGCAAAATGCATCTAGGACATGGTGTGTAGACAGTGGAATTTACTATGTAATTGAACAGTAATGCACTGATTATGGATGTAATATCAGCATTCATGAATGAAGGTCCTCAAGCTCTCTCTCTCTCCCTTCTCTCTCAGCATGATCAGCATGGAAAATTATTTATCTATTTGGGACCAGCCCAATCTCATAAACTGCACAGATATCGAAGACATTGAAGTTTCACAAGGTGACATTCTTGAAATGACTGACATGTTGTTTGTTGTTCATCAGATTAATCAAAGTTACTTGTTTGAAACAGAAAACGCTGTGGAGGTAGCTGTTCAACTTGCTGACATCACAAACAATGAGCTTTCCACTGAGGAACTGTTTAAGGTTGTTACTGTGGTAACCAAGCTGGTGAATGTGGCCCGAATTAACATCACCTTGGCTTCTACGGTGGTCACCATCATTTCCAACATGATGATCAGCTCCGAGGCTGTGCAGCCGGCTACCTCAGAAATGTAGGGTTTTTTTGTTTTCGTTTATTTTCTGGCAGATAATGTATGATAATGGCTTTTAAGTCTAAAAAGACATGAGGTAGAAAATGCAGACGTTTTCCTTTGCTTTTAAAAGTACAGTAATATAATGTAAATAATAATAATAATAATAAAGATTCATGATAATAATATATTATATTAATGATATACTTTACAAATGAGATTTCACACTCTCAACACACATTTAAGTTTAATTCAATACAAATGGAATAGATTACGTTTTTCAATATGTATGTATGCATTCAAGTCATCCTGAACTATAGAAAAGCTCTTAGTGTAGCTAGATCAATGTATCTCTCCACTCTTATAACAAAATAACAAAAATAATCCTAGATTTTTATTTAATACCATAGTCATATTAACTAGAAATAAGACCACTGCAGAAATCTCTACAACAACATTGTGCAATAGTGAGGACTTTATGAACTTTTTTATAATAAAATTGTAAATATCAGGCATAAAATTGAGGCATTGAACCCGGACAATGTAATTGATGCAAATGTCAGATCGGAACCTAGAATACTTTACTCCCCTTAAAGACAATGAACTAATTTCACTCATCTCTTCTGCAAATTCATCAACCTGTATATTAGATCCTATACCGACACATTTTCTTAAACAGATAGTACCAGCAGTAACAGAACCACTGTTGAGAATAATTAATTCCTCACTCAGCATTGGGTATGTTCCAAAATCTTTCAAATTAGCAGTTATTAAACCGATAATTAAAAAATCTTGACCTCATCCCCTGTCAGCTGTCCAATTATAGGCCAATATCAAACCTCCCCTTTATCTCTAAGATTCTGGAACAAATAGTAGCGGAGCAGCTATGCCCATATCTACATAGAAATAGCATACAGTACATGAACTGTATCAATCCGGGTTTAGGCCTCATCACAGCACAGTAACAGCACTCGTTAAAGTAGTAAATGACCTATTGGCCTCTGATCAGGGTTGTGTAACTATGCTTGTATTACTCGACCTCAGTGCAGCTTTTGACACCATTGATCATAGTATTCTTCTTCACAGATTAGAAAATGTAGTAGGAATTAAGGGTACAGCCCTCTCCTGGCTCAGATCCTACTTGACTGTACCTGATCATATGCTTCTGCTTGATCATTGCAATCTGCCTTGGCTGTTTTTCAATCAGTACCTGTCTTAGTCCTAAAACAATAGGTACTAAAGCATTCTCTAGTTTGGCTAGTTTGGAGTTTCAAGCTACAGTACCAAGACTCATCTTTTTAAATCTTTTTTTTTTTTAACTTTAATTTAAAGTTTATATACAGTGGCTTGCAAAAGTATTCAGCCCCCTTGAACTTTTCCACATTTTATCACATTACAGCCACAAACATGAATAAATAATGGCACAACCGTAAACTCACAGTCCGAACAAAGAGAGCGCTGATCAGAAATGTAGCCAATGGTGCAGCCTGCGGTGACTTTGGATGAGCTGCAGAGATCTACAGCTCAGGTGGGGGAATCTGTCCATAGGACAACTATTAGTCGTGCACTGCACAAAGTTGGCCTTTATGGAAGAGTGGCAAGAAGAAAGCCATTGTTAACAGAAAACCATGAGAAGTCCCGTTTGCACAGCAAACATGTGGAAGAAGGTGCTCTGGTCAGATGAGACCAAAATGGAAATTTTGGCCAAAATGCAAAACGCTATGTGTGGTGGAAAACTAACACTGCACATGACTCTGAACACACCATCCCCACTGTCAAATATGGTGGTGGCAGCATCATGCTCTGGGGGTGCTTCTCTTCAGCAGGGACAGGGAAGCTGGTCAGAGTTGATGGGAAGATGGATGGAGCCAAATACAGGGCAATCTTGGAAGAAAACCTCTTGGAGTCTGGAAAAGACGTGAGACTGGGGTGGAGGTTCACCTTCCAGCAGGACAACGACTCTAAACATAAAGCCAACAATGGAATGGTTTAAAACAAAACATATCCATGTGTTAGAATGGCCCAGTCAAAGTCCAGATCTAAATCCAATCGAGAATCTGTGGCAAGGTCTGAAAACTGATGTTCACAAACACTGTCCATCTAATCTGACTGAGCTAGAGCTGTTTTGCAAAGAAGAATAGGCAAGGATTTCAGTCTCTAGATATGCAAAGCTGGTAGAGACATACCCTAAAAGACTGGCAGCAAAAGGTGGTTCTACAAAGTATTGACTCAGGGGGCTGAATAATTACGCACACCCCACTTTTCAGTTATTTATTTGTAAAAAATGTTTGGAATCATGTATGATTTTCGTTCCACTTCTCACATGTACACCACTTTGTATTGGTCTTTCACGTGGAATTCCAATAAAATTCATTCATGTTTGTGGCTGTAATGTGACAACATGTGGAAAAGTTCAAGGGGGCCGAATACTTTTTTTTATTATATATTAATATAACTTTAATTATTTACTTACTTATTTATTTATTTTATTGCACTACATATATATTAGTGATTTGACGTCTACATACAGTATGAATCACTGATTGACTATTTCTTTCTTTTACATTATTTTATTTCATTTTATACTATATTTAATGTTGGGATTAATTGTGTAGTATTTTCTTTTTAATCTTAATTAAACGCTGTTTTACTTGCATCTCTGATGTAAAGTGTCATTCGTTATTTGAATGGTAAAATTTATTATTATTATTATTATTTAGTTTAATCTATACATACTGTAAAAATGTTAAAAAATATATATTTTTGAACTCCGCTTATGAGTTTGCAACTAAATTCCACGGTAACGAAATCATGATCACTACATTATAAATTAACAATAATCGTGTGTGTGTGTGTGTGTGTGTGTGTGTGTGTGTGTTTCTGTGTATCAAGAAATATGGCAAAGGATAAGCTGACCATGCACCCTGCATAACTTTATTTATAAAAACAAACTACTTTTTTAAATAAGCTAAATCTAAGTTTAAGACGACATGTTTGTGAACATTAACAAGACTGTACTGATTAATAATATTTAATAACAGCCTCAATTTCCATTAGATAGTACAAAGTCTTGTAACATTCCAGCACTGCAGTTATATTAAACTGACACACAGTGTTACAATAACTGACACAATAATTACAACTCCAATGTCAGTCTGATATCATGCAATACATTTGGGCTTGAATCCACATTTAGAATATTGCATAACTGAAACATGCCACCTTTTTTGGCAAAACTTCATCCCCATGCACACAACAGCACTTTTGTGTGCAATGCTTTAATAGTGCTCTTTCTTCCCTTCCTTTCAGGGCACTGAAAACCATGGACAAGCTTGTACAGAAGATTGAGTTTGATGGTCCTTTCTTGACCATAACGTCCAAGAACCTGGCAGTAGGAATCTCGGCCATCAACACCAGCAGTTTTAGTGGGGCCAAATTCAGCGCCTTTATAGCTGTGAATTCCTCTGACCCTCAGGTCTGTAAATTAAGCTTCAGGCAGCATTGAGGGTTTTGTTGTCAAAGTCAAACAGATTCTCTTCACTGGAACTGGAAGAGACTTAAAGTTGTTCCAGCATGGTCCATAAAGACATGGTACTGTATGTTAAGGTTGGAGTGGGAGACCTTGAGTTTCTTGCACAGAGCCCTGACTTAACCTGACTTAACTATGCTGACCCTTTTGGAATGAGCCAAAAAATTGGGGCTCTTCGACATCCCAAAATTAGTGCCTGAGTTAACTAATACTCTTGTAGCTCAATAAACACAAATCCCCAGAGCCATCTAGTGGAAAGCCTTCTGAGAAAAGGAAATTGGATCCTATCATAACAGCAAACACAGTGGGAAAAATATGGAATTTAACATTCAGCAAGGACATATGCTTGTGATAGTCAGCGGTGCATAAAGTATGTGCTGTATACTGTACTGCAGGGTTTAGGGCATCATTTAAGAAAGAGCACTACTTATCACTGAAACTAAGTCTAGTTTATCTAATTCTATTTCACAGTTCATGAGCACCGGGTTTTGAACTCCAAGCAGTAATGATTTTTGGATATCTCTTCCTATACTGTACTGTACAACAAGAAATTTCTGTAAAGGAGGATAACATGCTTACTGTATTTGCAATCCCACTCTTTTTTTTCTCCAGATTGATTTTGAGTCAGGGCTCGATACCTCCTTAGCCAGTGTCTTGCTTCCTGCAACTCTGCTTCATAACCTGAGTGAGGCTGATGTTGCGATTATCTCCAGAATCAACTTCATGTTCTTCAGCAAAACAGGGCTCTTCCAGGTTAGTCCTAACTCAAACATTTTTAGACTTGAAATTGAATTTGTACTGTCATTAAGATGATTTTTAGATGACAACACTAGATATTCCAGGACCTTCTGAATGAGGTATGATGTGTTTAGTCAGAAGACATCCACACAAAGACATTTTTTCAACCAATGCCTTCTCGATGTGTGATTTGACTCTTGATGTCATAGGGTCCCAATCTGCTTTCTAAGGTATGGATGTTTTCTGATCTAACAATTGTATCCCATGCAGCTGTTCAGGAGATGTGATTTACTAGGTAGTGCCTTGCTAGCATTAAAGCTATTCTTTACAATATTAAATACAACATGCAATTTCTGCAACTTCTCTGCAGCATTTCAGATCATTAGTAGTAAAGGAATAGATTTCTATGAGGCACCGTTATAGGGCTTAAATCAAACTTCCCTCATGCACACACGCATGAAACACTTGCATACACATACATGAAACAGTCACACATACATATAAACTACTAACTGCTCAAACAACTACATATGAAATGCGCGCACACACACCTACAGTATGAGTCCTCTGAGTACACTCACATATGAGATGAACGCACATACACACACAAACTCTCTGCACACACACACCTATGACAACAGTTAATCTAATTGTGCAATAGAATGTACTGTACTGTATGCTTATATTTATTGCAGTGTAATTCCTAAATAAAATATTGAATGTAATGTTCAAACATAGTAGTAATGCAACTGGGTTGTACAAAACTACCAACACTACAAAGTACATTTTCTTTTGTAAAATAATTGATAAAAGATCACTACATTAACTATTGATAAAACGCATAGACCAACACCAGATGACATGGCAGTGTAAGAAAAAAAAGGTTGTTGGACCACTGAGCAGTGGTCCAGTTTATTTACTCCTTACCCCAGGTGAGATGTTTCTGATATTGTTTCTGCTTGAGTGGTTTGAAGCTAGGAATGCAAATCTTATGTACCCTTCTTGTGGAGGGTGTTGATCAGTCAGCTTTCAAGTCATCAGTCTTCCACATGCATTTACTGAACTAGACCGGCAGATAATTGTTATTACTACTTTATTTATATATTGAGATACTTGATTTTTATCTTCATGAGCTGTATGGTCTCATCATCAAATAATAATAAAAGAAACTTGAAATTTTTCACTTGACATTTAATGAATCTAAAATACATGAGTTTCACTTTTTAAATTACACAAAAAAATTTATCATGATATTAAAATTTTTCAAGATGCACTGTATATACATATAAATCTAATATTTTGTAATACATGTAATAAAAGTATGCTTCTCACATTCCTTTGACTGTATTTCCCATATAAAATCACTTTTTTGACAAGTGTGACTTTTTGACAAGTGTGACAAGTCATTAAAACCAGGGATCTCTTTGTAAGTGATTGAATGTCCTGATGTCACTAAACTGGGAGCAAATCTGAACATTACAGAGTATATTGTTGAATTGTGTCCTGCAGGATCAGCAGAATAACGCCCTGTCCTTGAACAGTTACGTGGTGGCTAGCAGTGTGGGAAACTTCTCTATTAGTAATCTTAAAGACCCGGTGCAGATAGAGATCGCCCACCTGGAGGATCAGGTACCAGACCTCCATCAATCTGCCTGTGTCTAGAGTGTGAGAGGATGAGCATTTCTTCTCATTACTCTCATTCCTTTTACACTCTACTGTATATAAAGAATGATAAGCTAATAGTAATTAACTATGTAATTAATTTAGTAATTAACTGAACAAATGTAATTCTGAATGTCATTTACTCCAATGTTTGCATTGAAGCAATCAGTACTGTAATGTTTATAAAAATTTTTTAGTGGCATCAAAATCGAGTGTGTGTGTTCTGGGATTTCAGCATGGACAGTAAGTTTGCTGTGTTTTTTTTTTTTACCTTTAGATACTATAACTAACCAATCAAATTCACTTTAATTAAATTTTATTTGTATAGCGCTTTTAACAATGGTCATTGTTGCAAAGTAGTTTTACAGAATCAAACTGAAAATATGTATGAAGTGTGAGAAAATATGTATGAATCAAAATGATTAGAATGTACCTGATGAGCAAGACAAACACTCTGAGATGGCAATAGGAAGAAACCTTGAAAGAAACCAGACTCAACATGGAACCTATTCTCATTTGGGTGATAATGGATAGCAGAGATTGTTGTGCAGTCATACTGTGTTTTTAGGCAGTTAATAAGTTAATATAGAGTCCAGTTCATTACTGGAAACCAGGAATTAATAACTAATTGATGTATTGTCCTTATGTAGATGGCACTGGAGGCTGGAACAGTGAGGGATGTCAAGTCAGCCATAAGTCCAACAGCAACAAAACAATCTGTCTGTGCGACCACTTAACACATTTTGGTGTCCTGATGGTGAGATGCAACATCTCTTATTCTGTGTTTTAACAAAAATTTATAATTATTATCAGACAGACAGAACCAAGAACATTTCATAGTTTGGATATCTGGTACAGATGTGGCAGGATGCTTATAAACAAGTTTTTATTAATTAATTCATTTATTACAGTGGATCCTTGGATTGCAAGCATAATTGGTTCTGGAAGCGTGCTTGTATTTCAAAACACTCGTATAGCCAAGCAAATTGCCCCCATAAAAAATAATGGAAATTTTGCTCATCTTGCGGAACGCTCGCAAGCCAGGTTACTTGCAATCCAAGGTTCCACTGTATATTAAAACATTTCCATGAATTGGGTTAGAGATCACTTGGCATTACATATTTGATTTTGGTCTGATTTGGGTTGTGTAGGACCTGAGTGGAGCTGCAGCACATATAAATGCAAGGAACACCAAGATCCTTACCTTTATCACGTACATCGGCTGCGGCATCTCAGCAATCTTTTCAGCTGTAACGATGCTAACTTACATTGCCTTTGAGTAAGTTGTATGCCTACATGAGGCATGACTGAATCACAAATTACCTTTGAGATTAAAAACATTTCTTATTGATTTGCTATTACCATTCCTGTGGCTAATTTCTGAAGTAAATCAGATATTCTTTTAAAAGAGAAAAGCTCATGAATGTCTTCGCTCATCTTCCATCAATAAAGAAACAGTATGTGTTTATCACACTGACAGTCAAAACATTAATGCTTAAACTGTAGGAAACTACGACGAGATTACCCATCCAAGATCCTGATGAACCTGAGTACCTCTCTACTCTTCCTCAACATGACATTCCTCCTGGATGGATGGCTGGCTTCATATGACATGCAGGGTCTATGCATGGCCGTAGCTGCCTTTCTGCACTTCTTTCTGCTTACATCATTCACCTGGATGGGTCTTGAGTCCATCCACATGTATATCGCCCTAGTTAAGGTCTTTAACACCTACATCCGGAGGTACATTCTCAAGTTCTGCATAATTGGATGGGGTAAGTCACAGAACTGTTTGGTGCTGGAGTTAATAATGTTTCCTGCATTAGGGAAAGCAATTCACCTGGTTATTTTTTTCCATTTGCTGTTTTATATACAGTATATGGCCACAAGCATAGTGGTTAGGCCTGTGGCCTCGCACCTTCAGGGTTGAGGATGTGATTCCCACTGTGGGTTTTTGTGTGGAGTTTGCATTTTCTCCCTGTGCTTGGTGGGTTTACTCTGGGTTTTCTGATTTTCTCCCCTAGACCAAAGACATGCATATTAGTGTAACTGGCGTTTTTCAAATGGTCTGTAGTGTATTCAAAAGCTAGATTTTTTTTTTGCACAAAAAAAAAAAAAAAACATTTGATCATAGTGGGTCTTCATATCATTAATCGCAAAGTAAATAATTTTTTTTTTTTAGAAATTATAATAATTATATATATATATATATATATATATATATATATATATATATATATATATATATATATACTGTATATGTGTATCTGTGTATGTACACACACACAGAAACACAATGTATATATGCTGAAGTGTTTGTCTGTTTTGGCAGATAGAGAAGACACCGCAGTATGAAACTAGTTCTTTTGCAAGCGAAACATGCTTTTTTGAGATGCATAAAAATGTACAACACATGTGTTGCCGATTAATTCTGTACTGAAATATACTTATTAAATTTAAATGTACTATTTCGTAGACTGTTAAAGTAACATATGTACAATTAAATACATTTTTTAAAATTAAATTATAAACATATAATCATACAAACATGAAAAAAAGCATTCTATACTCGCAGCAAGACCCCACTAGCAGCAGCATGGATTTTTGGGCGTTCAAAATTAAAGATGGAAACTTTTGTTGTGCAAGTGAGCGTATGCAGGACGGATTCACAGGTAGGATGAATGAACACTGGCTAAAGGTTTTTTCCCACTATGACACCTGACCTGATTGGTCAAACGGAGTCATGTGAATGAAGTGAATGCCGAAAACCATAATGAAATCAAGTTATAAAGAAAAATAGGTTAAAATTCCTTTACAACGATGGACGAAACTGATAGAATCATTAAAGAAATGAGAATCCTGGTCGGGTCTAGCTGCTAGGCAAAGGTGTATGGAAGCAAAATAGTCCCATAAATAAGATTAGATTAGATTCAACTTTATTGTCATTATACATGTACAAGTACAAGGCAACAAAATGCAGTTTAGGTCTAACCAGATGTGCAATTAGCAGAAAGTGCAGGATAAAGATATAAGTTCTAAGTACACTTAAAAGGGATATGTGCAGGGAGAAGCTATGGGTAACTATTACAGAAAGATGTTATGTGAGCATAATATACAAAATGCTAGTAACAATACTTATAAATTTACAATGGATGAACCGTATATACAAGTTGCTATTAACTGTAGTCAGGAAATTGCAAATAGATATGAACATAATGTACAGGTTATTATTTTCTATAGACAGGAATTTACAAGTAGACATGTACAGATAGATATGAACATAATGTAAAGGAATTTACAAGTAGACATGTACGAATATATACTCAAACAGAAGTTTACAAATCTATTGTGCATGGATATTTGTATTTTCAAACATGTATGTACATTATAGTCCATATTAAATAGTGTAAAGTGTAAATCGTGTAATGGGTGAAAAGAGAGTATAGGGGTGTGTGAGGGGTGGGCAGGTGTGTCAGTGTTCAATAAGGGAGACAGAGTTCAATAAGGAGATAGCTCTGGGAAAGAAGCTGTTCCTCAGTCTGCTGGTCCATGACCTGGGACACCTGAACCGCCGACCACAAGGCAGGAGAGAAAACAGTTTGTGGGCGGGGTAAGAGTTGTCCTTAAGAATACTGTGTGCTCAACGCACACAGTGTTTCTTTTGAATGTCCTCAATGGTTGGAAGTGGAGTTCCTATAATACGCTGGCCAGTTTTCACCACCCGCTGTGACACAGTTGGTTAGGATGCTTTCTATTGTGCAGTGATAGAAGTTCACCAGAGTAGTTGAGGACAGTTGGTTCTTCTTAAGTGTTCTCAAGAAGAACAGGCGCTGGTGAGCCTTCTTGACCAGGCTAGAGGTGTTAGTGGACCAGGATAGGTTCTCTGAAATGTGGGTCCCCAGGAACTTAAAGGATGAGACAGGCTCAACAACCATCCCGTTGATGTGAATGGGTTCATGTAAACCTGTTCTTCCTTTCCTGAAGTCCATAATGAGCTCCTTGGTCTTATTGGTGTTAAGGAGCAGATTATTGTCCGTGCTTGATCTCCTCCCTGTAGGCAGACTCATCATTGTTGCTGATGAGGCAGATCACCATAGTATCGTCTACAAACGATGATGTTGTCAGATCCATACACAGGCCTGCAGCTGTGGGTGAAGAGGGAGTAAAGGAAGGGGCTTAGCACACAGCCCTGTGGTACGCCAGCGTGACGGTAGTGGAGCAGAGGCCTGACCTAACATGCTGGGATCTGTTGGTCAAAAAGTCCATAATCCAATTACAAAGTGAGGTGTTCAGATCCAGATCTCTAAGTTCACACAAAGGACAGAATGCACACATGCATATCCCAATTCACATGCGTGAAATCCAGTTTACATGCACGCAACAAAAAATATTCACAAAAAACTACTCACATAATATACGTTTCACAAATGTAAAACACAATTCACGGATGTGCAACTGTGTACAATTGTTTTGAATGTTTAAAATTCACGAGTGTAACATGGACTTTGAATAAGAAAGTGTGAATATCCCTGATTTTGTGTGTGTGTATTTTTTAGATATTGCTGGCCACCTTGGTGTCCAACATGGGTCACTCGTACTCTTTAGCCAATCAGATCCTCCAGGAGCACAGCACTCAAGTAGCTCAGCTTAAATTAAGTTTTACCTACTCAAACCAAGAACAGGATGCACGTCTAAGTTATTACTTTATTTCATAATGTTTCTTTAATGAACTTTGCCGAAAATAACACAGCTATCATCTTTATAAACACTTATTATCATTACATGTTTGTCAATCAAGACAGTCGCTTTGAAGAATAGATGTTTTTAAGGGTCACAGGGTATTCTGATATATCTGAATGCCACCAGATTTTCTTTTATTTCATTAACAGCGCAAATGTGTATAACATTATGGATTAAAGCTGCACGATTTCAAATTTGTTTTGGTGCTGTTACTGTCTCTTCAGTCACCATTTTTTCTTACAATAATTCAAATTATCAGAGGTACTGGGATAAAAGTTTGTATTTCTGATAAAAACACTAATGTCTACAATACAAACCAAAACAGAGTTTTTGAAAATTTCAAACATTTTAAAAGTAACTTTGGCTTCAAATAAAGGTTGTATCAGTTATATCAGTTGGTTATCAGTTATAACAAATGGATGCTAAAAATTGACTTCCTTCATTTATTCATTCATTTAAGAGATTAGTTAAAAATGTTGATTTATCCAGTAATGCAATAAGTAAATCCTTTAGTCTTGTGGGAGAATTATGTTTATTGTAAAGAATCGAAAATCATGGCTCTCAATTTATCCATTCATGCAGCTTAGAGTGAATTATCAATAATTATAAAAGACTGTTTCAACAGGTGACAATAGTTAATTGATAAAATAACACCAGCATTACATAGCAGCTTGCAAAATTTTCTTTTTAATATTTATATTTGTCTGATCCACTGACGCTGCATGAGGTTGTTTAGATTTCAAAGGGCTGTCATTACATCTTCTAGAATATGTATCATTTCATCCAGGGCACTAATAACCACAAGCTCCTGTCTGCAAATGAACTGTAGGTAGTCAATATTCAGTGGCTGTCTCTCCAAGACATGAGCCAAACGATCATGAAGTCATTGAAGAACGTACTGCTGGAGAGATTCCTACATTATTAAAAAGAAAAGATGTATTTCAAAGTACAGACAGTAAGTTATACCGTTTAAAATAAATGTTTTGAATCCTGCTGCATATCTTGTTCAAATCATTGTTTCAACATAGTTGCTACATAAAGTACAACATGCTATATGTATTTATTGCTATAACTGTAAGTTCAAACGGACCAGTTTAGAGTCATAATAAATTATCAATTCACCACATTCAAATTGTAAAGACAATGCTATTTTTACTATGCTGTGTGTTTGCATTGTTTAATTTGAAAATGAAAAACTGTGACAAACATGTAATGAGGATGAAGTGTTTATAAAGATGATAAAGTGGTTAGCTGTGTTATTTTCGGCGAAGTTCATTAATTAAACATTATTAAATAAAATAATAAATTAAACGTGCATCCTGTTCTTGGTTTGAGGCAAAACTTGATTTCTGTTGTAATTAACTCAGCTGAGCTACTTGAGTGCTGCGCTCCTGGAGGGCTGTGATTGTTTGAATGGTGAGGTCACATCTGATTGGCTAAAGAGTACGAGTGACCTATTTTAGTCCTAGCAAAGTATCAAAAATACACACACAGAGATATTCACACAAGAAAGACGATTTTCACATTCAAAGTTCATGATACACTCGTGAATTTTAAACATTAAAAAAAAAATACACAGTTGTACATCCGTCAATTGTGTTTTGCATTTGTGAAATGTATATTATGAATATATAGATTTATTTTGTGCACGTGAGTTGTTTTTTTGTGAATATATATTTTTTTCTAATTGGGTTTCATGCATGTGAATTGGGATACGAATGTGTACATCGTGTCTTTTGTGTGAATTATTAATGAGACTATTTTGCTTCCATAAAGGAGACCTCCATTAACAAGCATCTTTCTCACCAATGCCGGATCCATCACTCATAAAAAATGGATGAACTTCACTCCCAAATCCTAGATGCTGCAGGGATCACTCACGTTTTCTTCACAACAGAAACAAATATGCCAGTAACAGGAAAGGTGGGGGTCTTTGCAATCATGTGCAATAAGTACTGTAGTGCACAAACTATAAAATCACAGTCATTGCTCCCCTGATCTTGAGTTTGTTAGGTTTAATTACCTAACTCAACACTATTTACAAACCCATTACAGCTAATATATAATCAGTGCAATCACTATATGACCTATTGAAATAATCTGTCTATTTATTACTGCCATTCTTGTTGCCTTGCTACCTTATCATTACATGGGCCAATGCAATTTTAAACAGACCAGTCATAATTTCACTATTTGATGAGTGCAATATGTCATGGCTGGTGAATTAATCTGTCTTTGTACAGTAGATGTCACTATACTTTTAACACTAGAAGCGCCACACCAGTTTGACCTACTTATAACGCGGTTCACTGGTCATTTTGACCGCCCATTGTTTTGAATGGGAAGCTGTTGCTGACACACAATGATCGCTAGATCTTGCTTTCACCCAAAACAAATAGTTTAGCTCCAAGATCAACTTGCACTTGGGCAATGCGCCATTCATTCCCGCATTGATAATCAGCTGTATTTTTTTTTTCATATTCAACTGAGAAAACCTACTACAGGGTCTCTAAGGGGAGTCACTAAGTCTCTGCTTAATTTTATAATGTTTTAAGCAAACGTTCGGTGTTGCTGCTAGGCAACAGACCACGCGCCTATTCGGGAATGTGGAAATGTGGAAGTGATGCGTGGCCACTCAATGAGATCTAATCCAAAGATTTCAGTAACTACACGAGGTGTAACATCTGCATGGTACAGCTAGACAACTAGACAACTTCACTTTTCCGTTATGGTAACATAAGCACTTAAACATCGCTTTATATTCCTCCTGAGGATATAAAGCTTTATTATTGTGTTTGAATAAATCAGAACTACCACAGCTGAACAACGAAAATGGTGGCTCATTTTCGACCAATGTGTTTCGCCTGCCATGTGGAAGACCCGGGTTCGATTCCCAGCCAGTGACCAACAACAATAATGCTAAGAGTTTCTAAATTAAGTTGAAATGTAAATTATTGTGTCCTATTTATATGATGTCCTCGATAATGATTATAATAAATATAGTAGTTTACGATGCGTCGTAGCTGGGACACATGGAAGGTGGGGTGGATGCGTCGCATAGACGATGGGAGTAGGAGACGGACAGCGCACGGGTAGGGTTGGGTATCGTTTGGGTTATTTTCAATACCGGTGCCAAATCGATACTTTGAAAACGGTACCGGTGCCAAAACGGTGCCTGAACCGATACTTTTAAGCCACAAAATTATAGTGGATGACTCAAGAATGAATTTTTATTGAACAAAAAATGTTATGCTTAAAATTTAACAATATATTAAAAGTTTAAAGTATATATGAATATGTAAGCTTCAAATTTTAGCAATTCTTTTGCAGAAATTCCACCATATTTGCCTTTTCTGGCAAAATATGACACCTTTCCTGACTTATTGCCCTGCACAGGACATGCATATCCTTCTTTGCAATGCTAAATGGGGTCACTGTTGTAGTACTACTAGTACTAGCTGGAAAGCCATGATTATAAACAGAATCTATGTTACATTAGTTTTTTACAAATCGTTTGACTATTTGTTAACATGAATGCAAGATTTGCATTTTGCTATTAACATTACATTATCCTACTACTAACCTGCGGAAAGTCTGCTGTCGGCATCATAATCTGTGGACTCCTTTTTGCTACAGTTGGTATGACTGGGGTTCGGGTCGTCCACACCGATAGTGCCAGCTGTTGTTCACAAGCTGTCAAACACGGTGCCTCCCTCTGCTTTTAACTTTATTCCGTGTATTTATTTTGCTTTTAACTTTATTCCGTCTGCCCTCGAATGTTTCATTAGATTTGACGTGTTTCCGCCTTTACACGCAACTGCTGTAAAACATTCGCTGCACGTCGCGGTGCCGGAATCCTTTCTTGTGAAATACAGCCACACTTTCGACCGTTTAGTTTTAGGCATTTTAACGAAAGTTTAATTTAGCAAGCTAAGATTGCGGTAGCCCGCCTGCTGCCGTCAGAGCGAGTGTAACGTTAGTTGCTGCATTCACGCGCATCTCGGATGGTCTCTCATTTCTGGATGATTTGTGCTTTTTTTTTTTTTTTAATCTAATAAACTATTAATCTACAAAAATATATAAATCTAGAGAACAAATATTTCAATCAACAGTTCAGGCATTTAAGTGGCACCGAAATGAGGCACCGAAATTCGCGTTCTGTTTCGGTCCGGTACATACCAGTTCTATAGGTACAGGTGCCGTATTGGCACCGGTTTTCGGTACCCAACCCTATGCACGGGTTGATTATCCTGGTTATTGTGAAGAGTCCGATGAAACGGGGAGAGAGCTTGCGTGAAAGTGTCTTCAGGGGAATGTCCCTGGTGGCGAGCATGACTCTGTCTCCTATGTGATACCTGTTTCTTGTATGAGCGGGATGCTTGCAGCAGGGATCGTCTGGCTCGTAACCATGTACGTCTGCAGCGGCGGACAAAATGTTGTGCCGAGGGGACCTCTACCTCCTCCTCTTGAGTGGGAAACAGTGGTGGTTGGTAGCCCAGACAGCACTGGAATGGAGAGAGACCCGTTGAAGCAGATGGTAGGGAGTTGTGAGCGTACTCGACCCATGGGAGAAACTTACTCCAGGTGGTGGCATCACGAGTAGTCGTACACCGGAGGGCGACTTCCATTGCTTGGTTTTTTCGTTCTGTTTGGCCGTTGGATTGGGGATGAAAACCAGAAGATAGGCTAGGAGAGGCTCCGATGAGTTTACAAAAAGCCCCCCAGAAGCGTGAGGTGAATTGAGGGCCACGGTCTGAAACTATGTCGGTGGGGAGGCCGTGAAGACGAAAAACATGAAGGATCAATTGCTCTGCTGTCTCTTTGGCGGACGGAAGCTTGGGGAGCGGAACCAGGTGGACGGACTTGGAGAAGCGGTCAACGATGGTCAGGATACAAGTGTTTCCATCAGATGAGGGTAGCCCTGTTACAAAATCCAGCGAAATATGCGACCAGGGACGGTGAGGTATGGGTAAGGGTCTGAGGAGGCCAGCCGGAGGATGGTTGTTGGGTTTGCAGCGGGTGCAGATGTCGCAGGCTGCCACAAAGCTGGAAACATCCTTCCCCATCGTGGACCACCAGAAGCGCTGTTGTATGATAAAGAGTGTTCGGGCAGAGCCTGGGTGACAGGACAGCTTGGATCCATGACCCCACTCCAGGACCTGTGGGCGCAGACAGAGGGGAACAAAGAGGCGATCTGGAGGAACATTGCTTGGGCCGGGCTCCTGAGTCAATGCCTGCTTGACTTTGGTCTCGATGTCTAGCTCTAAGGCGGCAATGAGACAACGAGATGGCAGAATGGGTTTGCATGGTGTGGGATCCTGTGGGAGGGAGAACTGACGTGAGAGGGCATCAGGCTTAGTGTTCTTAGAACCTGGGCGGTAGGACAGGGTGAAATTGAACCTTGAGAAGAACAACGACCACCGAGCTTGACGGGCATTGAGTCTTTTGGCGGTGCGCAGGTACTCTAAGTTCCTGTGATCGTTCCACACTATGAAGGGGAGCTCGGTCCCCTCCAGCCAATGTCTCCACTCCTCCAGTGCTAACTTGATGGCCAGGAGCTCTCGGTCGCCTACATCGTAATTCCTCTCAGCTGGAGATAGATGGCGGGAGTAGAATGAGCAGGGGTATAGCTTGTTGTCTCGCGGGGATCTTTGGGAGAGGATTCCCCCAATGCCAGTGTTGGAGGCGTCCACTTCTACCACAAACTGGCAAGATGGGTCAGGTATGGTGAGTATGGGGGCTGAGGTGAACTGCTTCTTGAGGTCCGCGAAGGCCTTGTCTGCCTCGTCATTCCAGTTGAAACGTGACTTGGAGGAAGTCAGGGAGGTGAGGGGGGCGGCAACGGAACTGTAACCCCGGATGAAGCGGCGATAGACGTTCGCGAACCCCAGGAACCGTTGGAGGTCACGTCGAGAGGCTGGCGTGGGCCAGTTGGAGACGGCCTGGACCTTGGCGGGCTCCATTTCCAGTCTGGAGGGAGAGATAACAAATCCTAGGAGCGTTGTGGAAGTTGTATGGAACTCACATTTTTCGGCTTTAACAAAGAGATTGTTCTCTAGGAGCCTCTGCGGAACTTGGTGAACGTGGTGCCGGTGCTCCTCTAGACCTCGAGAGAAAATCAAAATATCGTCCAAGTACACAAACACGAAAGAGTTCAAGAAGTCGCGGAGAACGTCATTAATGAGGGCCTGGAATACGGCAGGGGCGTTGGTCAGTCCGAACGGAACCACCAAATATTCGTAGTGCCCAGTGGGTGTGTTGAAGGCGGTTTTCCACTCGTCGCCCTCCCGGATGCGGACGAGGTGATAAGCATTTCGTAGGTCGAGTTTGGTGAAGATGTCCGCTCCTTGGAGAAGTTCAAAGGCGGTGGCCATGAGAGGTAACGGGTAGCGGTTCCTGACGGTTATCTCGTTAAGCCCTCTGTAATCAGTGCATGGACGAAGGGACTTGTCTTTTTTCTTGACGAAGAAAAAACCCTGCCCCAGCGGGCGAGGAGGATGGACGAATATCCAAGGCCTGAACGGCGAGCGGAGTGTCTAGTGGTACACATGGGATTTTTAGTGCCCTCACCGTAGACGCGCTGATCAAATTCCGATCGGAGCCGGAGTTCCTGAATTGGGTGAGCCTCACCACCGATGATTAGGTTTACGGCAGTGGTTCTCAAAGTGTGGGGCGCGCCCCACTAGTGGGGAATACAGACATGACAGGTGGGGCGCAATGAACGGGAGGAAATTAGTGGAAAATAACAGGAAAGTACCTATTCTAATTCATGCTTTTCTTTATTGATAATGAAGAGCGTACGCTCAAAACTAAACAATCACACACAAATAAATGGATCATTAATACAAGTAAATTTAAAATAACATCAGTTGTGGGCCGGGAGAAAAAGTGGAACCATAGTGGAACAATAATGGTTTAACGTCGGACAAACTTGAGCTGCGCTGTTCGAATCACAAACCTGCGCGAGCCACTGGGCAGCGCTGCGCGACTCTGACAGAAATAAACCGCACCGACCATCAAAATACATTTTACCCCGCTGGGATGCGCACGTACAAACCAGGCATGGCAAGGCGGAAACAATATTAAACAGTCTTGACATTTTATAATTAATTGTTTTTAAATAAAACACAGTGGGTCGCGCAGGTTTGTGATTCGAGCGGCGCTGCGCGATCCACCGGGCTGCGCAAATAAACCAGATCATCACTGCGCTATCCAGATAGTCGCGCTGTGCTGTATTTGCGCAGATATTTGGTTCAATCGGGTGCCGCGGTTTCGTCCCACTTTTGATGTGTTTGGCTTTACATGCACTTCGACAATGGAAGAAGACGCTGCAGTAGCAGTGAGTTTACTTACGTGTGACAAAACCAACAAAGAGGAGATTGTAAAGAAAAAAGCTGCCTCGTCTGTGGTGTGGAATTGGTTTGGGTATAAGAAAAGTGCTAGGTAGGAATAGGTAGGTACACAAGTGCACTGTTTTAACAAGTGTTGGAAACACGTCAAACCTTTTCTATCATCTGAAATACAAGCATCCAAACGAATATGGCCAAAGTAAAAAAAATGCGGCAAACCTCAGCAATTCACAGTTTAAATAAAATTACATAAAAAAATGAACTTTTGTAAAACAATTTCTTTGTGTTTTCATTTTTATTTATGCATTTTCAGATACAAATAGCTATATTGTGATATATATCGTTATTGAGTTAGAAAATTGCTTCTACCGTGATATTTTGGATTTTGGTTATATCGCCCACCCCTAATGAAGCCTATCTTGAGCTTGGATTCATGGTGGGGATGGTGGGGGCAGAAGAGAGACCCGTGTGTGTTTTGTGTCTTAAACTGCTGGCAGCAGACCGCATGAGACCCAACAAATTAGGAAGACACTTAGAGACAACACACTCCAGTCACGTTAATAAACCACTGGACGTCTTTGAAAGAAAGCTGGCAGAATACAGACAGCAGGAGAATCGAATGGTAAAATCTGAATCAGTGGACAGCAAAGCACAAATGGCTTCATTCAAAGTTGCATACAGAATTGGCCAGTGCAAAAAAAACTACAAACGATTGCTGAGCAGCTAATAAACATGGGGTCAATTATGCAAAGATAAGTGACAACGTAAGCCTTGTAACAATTGCACGTGTATTTTATCTGTTTTTAACTTGGTGGTGTTTGATCGTATTGGTTTAGGTATTGATATTTCAATGAACAGTAAACTTGGCTGATTTCGTTATTATTTTGTTGACAAGTGGGGCTTGAAAATTCGCTCACCCCCTTAAGTGGGGAATGACAGAAAAAGTTTGAGAACCACTGGGTTTACGGGAAGTAGGGGATGTGATTGTGGGAATCTATCAGGAGGAGAGCCCTCTAGTGCTCCTAGTCTGACTAGGGGGGCCTCCCTTTTAATGGGCAGTCTTTAAGCCTGTGTCCTGAAGCTCCACAGTAAAAACAAGCCCCTTGTAGACGGCGTCGGCGTCTCTCCTCGTCAGAGATGCGGGTCCTGCCTAGCTGCATGGCCTCCTCTTGATCTGTTTGCTGCAGGGTAGGAGGCCTATTCTGGGTTGGGGCGATTTCCTGGGGGGGGGGGGGGTACACTTCTGGATGGCCGCCTTAACTGGAGACGTGAGTCGACCCGCCCGGCGAGATCCATGAGCTCATGGAGGTCCGTGAGAGGTTCACGGGAGATGAGCTCATCCTTAAGAGCTTCTGATAGCCCTTCCAGAAAAACATCCACTAGGGCTCTGTCATTCCATCCACTAGAAGTGGCTAGGGTACGGAACTCGATGGCATAGTCGTAAGCAGAGCGGGATCCCTGACGAAGTCTTAATAACCTAGTTCCAGCCTCCCTGCCGACGAACGAGCGATCAAAGACCTTCTTCATCTCCTTGGAGAAGTCGTCGAGGTTCTCGCAGCATGGGTCGCGAGCCTCCCAGAGGGCTGTGACCTGACAAGTTCCTGGTTCTCCCCCATAAGTGGGAGGGGCTGGTAGGCGTGGCTCTCGTGAGGTTCCGGAGTATGAGGTCTGAGCTGTAGGCACCTGGAGAAGCTGTACTTGGGAGATGACGTCAGCTAGAGTTCGTCTTGTGGCAATGAGTTCCTCTTGGTTCTTCCCGAGGAGCACACCCGTCTCATCCAGTGCCCGTCTCACCCAGTCTAACCCTGCTGGGTCCATAGTGATTGCTGGATTATTCTGTCGCGAGGTCGCGGAACGTGGGCTGTGAAAATGGGCCCAGGTGCAGGTGGAGGTGCGGGTCATGAGCCTCCCAGCTCTTCTGTGGTGTTGCTGTAGTGAGAGCGGAGGCGCTGGGGCCGAAATGCGGGATCCGTAGCGTCGCATTGCCGCCGGGACATGAGGCAGAGCCGTGGTCGTGAAGGTGGAAGTGTTATGTCGGGGCCGTGAAGTCCGTCCGCGATGTCATCGTGCCAAAACGTGAAGCTGAGCCGTAGTCGAGGAGGTGAAAGCGAGAGATCAAAGCCGTGTGATCAGTCAGCGAGGGCGTCGAGCCAAAACAGACGCGAAGAAAGGCTGTGGTCGAGAAACGAAAGCGAAAGTTCAAAGCCGTTAACACTAGAAGCGCTGAGCAGCGGTCATTTGACCGCAAGGAAAAAAAAAAAAAAAACTTCACACTCGATCAAAATCCAGGACCCTCCTTTCATGACTTTTCCTAGATCTGTGAGCTTAATCACCCAGCATGCTTAAATTTTTTAAATCGCACCTGTAAAAGCCAGGATAAAGCTATTTTGCTCTTATTTACGTGAAATCGCTGACAGCTGCGCGGCGGCGTGACATTTCCTGCCTTTTCCAACCTGCGATTCTCATTTCTCTCAGCAGATGGCGCAAGGGATCGCGCATACTGTATCTATCTATGTGCCATTCAGTGCGTATATGTAACTATCTCAGGTTTCATTCTATATATGCAGTTTATATATATCAATTATATCAATATATATGTATGTCGATATTTCACGGAAGCATATGCTTCGCCATATGACAATTCGCCATTCATTCCCGCATTGATAATCAGCGATATTTTATAAGGAGATTTAGGGATTTAGCTCTACTTAATTTTATAATGTTTTAAGAAAATTCATTAGTTCGTTCATTCTATTTGAAGCTTCGGATGTTTTTTTTTTTTTTGTTTAGTTCTGAACTCGCGTCCGTGAAATTATCGCTAAAACAATGTAATGAGCCCTCCTGAGGATATAAAGCTTTATTATTGTGTTTGAATAAATAATCAGATCTACCACAGCAGATAATAAACTATGGTGTGTCATAACCGAAGCAAACACCACGATTATGCCTCGTTTCGTTCGACGGGAACGTGGTTCACTTGGCCGCGGTGTATTATAAACCTGTGGAATGTTTCACTGTTTATGCTCACATAAGAGTAATAAAAACGAGTGAAATGTGGAAATGATGTGTGGCAACTCAATGAGAACTAAACCAAAGATTTCGGTAACTCCACTGAGTGTAACATCTGCATAGTGACACTGTACATCTTCACTTTTCCGTTTACCTCTGAAAAAAAAGCTGTATTTTGTTTGTTTATATTTAGAATTTTTATAACAGTAGAAGAAGTACGCACGCACACACACACACATAGACACACACAGACACACACACACACCTCTGTAAACATCCAATCACCGTGGAGCCTTTCCTGGGGAAAGGAAGAAATATAACAACAGACAATTTCTTCACCTCGTTAAGACTTGCAAACAATCTTTTGGCGAATAAAACCACCATTGTTGGCACAATGAATAAAATCAGACGAGAAATGCCCCCTTGTACACAGGCACAGTCTGAACGATATTTGACCAGGTTGTTGAAGGCTGAAAGGCCACGGTCACGATTTATCAGGCAAAACGAAAGAAGAATGTATGCGTTCTGAGCACAATGCATCATGCAGTTTCAACTTGATAATGGCGAAAAGAAACTGCCTGAAACAATTTCCTACTACAACAGCACTAAAGTTGGCGTTGATGTTATGGATCAAATGGCGCGGCTGTATTGAGTAAAGGGAGGCACCCGGCGCTGGCCTGTGGCTGTGTTTTACAACCTCCTAGACCCGGCGGCAATTAATGCACATATTCTATATAAACAGTGCATGAATGTGACCATAAGCAGGAGGAGATTTATTCTGGAGTTGGTAAAGGAGCTATGTGCGCACCAGAAAACGGCAAGGGCAGAAGGGGCAAGGGCAATGGTATGCAAGCGACCTTTACCTGAAACTCCTTCTCCACCTGCGAAAAGGAGGCAGTGTCAGATTGGCAGATGTGCAGGGAACAAAACCTCTTATATCTGCCAGACCTGTAAGCGGCTTGTCTGTGGCAAATGCTCAAAGAATGCACCAAAGCTACGCTTGGAATGTTAATAAAGATAAATAATAAAATAAATGAATAAATAAATAAAATAAATAAATATATAAAAATAATAAAAATGGGCAAAATTCACAATGTTGAATGGAACTTGTGTTCGTAAGCAAATGAAAATCAACTCGGCAGATGTTCAGGGAACAAAACGTATGGCATCTGCTAGAAATCTAGACGAATTGTAAGCCTTTGAAGGGTGTTAAAAATACTTGCAAAACAAGTAGCCTATTGCAGCCATACATTGGAGGGAACTTCTGAGGTGGTCAGTGATTGATGGCACGGTCGGTCTGAGGGGGTTGTGATCACACCTATAGATCTTTTGTTCTAGGCTATCGGTCAAATATCTCTCCACTTGGAAGCACAAAATGGAGCGGCAACATGCAAGGGATTTCAGCATCTCGACGCACATACTAAGCTGTTTATAAAGTAGACACTGTTTTTTCATTTTGTAATCTTTCTCGTGTTTACCGTGTACTGTACAATGTATATAAATTTTTTAATTAATTACTGTAAATAAACTACACATGCAGTTGATTTACCAGAAATTACTTTTCTGTTTTTTGTGTGTGCTAAACTAAACTTCAGGGTCAAGTAATAGCGATTTTATTTGAAAAGTATTATATATTTACAATGCTGATAAGTTCAAGCTTAGATTCATATATAAACTGCTTCAAAGTCTTTCCACCCCGTGACCGCTGAAATCCGACAGACGGATGGCTCAAGGGAGGTGTGTCTGTGTGTGTGTGCACGTGCGCTGCAGCCTGTCCTTTTTTCAGCGGATTTTTCCGCTACCGCAGATCAGTTTATCAACTTGTAATATATACATTTTAGGAATATATTAACATGTGCAGACATTTATTTCAGGGTGCACTGCCCTCTCTTGCCCCTGCATAGAGCCTACACACACACACACACACACACACACACACACACACACACACACACACACACACACACACACACACCTATCTATCTATCTATCTATCTATCTATCTATCTATCTATCTATCTATCTATCTATCTATCTATTATATAAATACACATTTGGAATCTGCATCTACATTTTCTGTTACAAGTATAGAATTAGTTTGAGCTGAAACTCATGATCAATGGTGTGAGTGTACTTATGTAGTAATAATTAGTTTTAGCCAAATCTAACAATGGACTATGGCACTCTCTTGAGAGGGCATATGAAGGTGTTATTCATTTATTTATTCTCTACAAGGGTGTGATCTACAGTACACAGACCAAACTGTAACTTTCTCGTACTACTATAAAAATTCTAAATATAAACAAACAAAATACAGCTTTTTTTTCTCAGACGTAAACGGAAAAGTGAAGTTGTTCAGCTGTTTACTGTCACTGCAGCTTCTTCAAAGTCTTCCCACTCCGTGACCGCTGAAATCCGACACGACACCACGTTAGGCTACGTCTTGACTCATTTGCATACCGACGGTGATTAGAAGAGGCTCAGGGCTCAGGGGAAGAGTGTGTGTGTGTGTGTCTGCGCACGCTGCAGCCTGTGAATGAAGGTTAATACCGTATTATAGTGTCCCTTTTTTTCGGCGGATTTTTCCGCTAACGCAGATCATTTTATCAACTTTTTTATAAAATTTTGTGAGTATATCAACATGTGCTTTCTCAACATTTCAAAATTTTTATTTGAGGGGGCAAGACATTTATTTGTCCTCTTGCCCAGTGTATATATATATTTATATACACTGAATATAGTTACAGTGTGAGTTGAGAATTAGAACATCCAGCTAAGATAAATGTTATGTTGTTGAAATAAATAAATGAGTAACACCTTCCACCTATAGGTGTGATCACAACCCCCTCCGAACGACCACCTCAGAAGTTCCCTTCAATGTATGCTGAGCTATAGGGCGGAGCTATTATGTTCGATAGCATTTCCTATACAGCGAGACCTATAAATAAGTCAACAGTTACGTCTACAACTCGCTGGGTAGTTGGGGCGTCTACAGAGTTTGGGCGATTGCGCGGTGCATTATTTACAATGACTCAAAGAATGCGATATACTCCACAGCAAGTGCTGGACATTCTGTGGAATATTGATGAGATGGAATCGGAGGGCGAGCAATGTGAGGTGTCAGATGGAGCAGATGAGCAAGAGGGCGAATTAAATCTGAATGTTGAATCTGATTCAGATTCAGAATCAGACTCTGAAATTGAGTGTGCAGGGGACTCATTTCAAGAGGCAAGAGATTGAACGAAAGGCTGAAAACCCAGGGGGGAGAGCGCGAGAGTGCAATAAGAAACCCCAGGGCCCACTCCCTTTTTATCCCCCATTGCGGTCAAAATGACCGTGCTCTAGTGTTAAGACAATTACACAGTACTGTATATAGAGTATAAGAGAGTGAATCAAAAATCAAAAATTTATCAGCACTATAGTAGATTAAAACTTATATTCTGTATATGAAAACTTCTTATCAGCACTTTCTGTTCAAGGCGATGGTCTCCCCAGTCACTTGTAACGCTTGGATTGGTATTAAGTCACTAGTTACACAAGAACGGATTCGGGAATCTAAATAGGGGCTTGAAAACCACACTTCCAGTATTGTGTAATCGTGGCAGGACAATACGACGCGACACAAAACAATTGTAATAAATTAAACCAAGTGTATTATACAACGACAAACAGATAAATAAACAAACAAGGTGCACCAAAACCAATATATACAAATATAATACAAATATAACGAGTGTGTGCGTGATGTATGCGGGTGTGAGAGTGTGTGTATGATAGTCCAGAGTCTGATTTATGGCAAAAGGTATGAAAATGGTGAGTTGGAGAGATGGTTCGATCTCACCAGATAACGATGGTAGGTCTGGGAGATCGAGAAACGGAAGGAGCTGGGTACTGAATGAAATTAACGAAGGGTAATCCACAAACAGGCTCTCAGCTTCCAAAAACATACAGTGCGCTGTCATCATCTCTCCGTGCCGGCTTCTACGCCGGTTCCGGCTTTATGCCGGCTCATGTGACCCACGTCACTTCTGGGTTCCCTTGCGTCGCAATCGCACATGCGCGTGGGAACTTGCCCGGTGACCAACACTGTCCAAGGGGAAAATATCAACCGCTAGGGCACATCTTAGGCTACAGGTGAGCAGCATCAGTTCTTTCATTCTTTTCCTGCATATGAAAAATGTCCCTTGTGTGTGGCTGCGCTACATAGACCCCCCCCCCAAGCATCTGGCATCTGAGGAGAACGTCTGTACCAGCGCTTTAAATTCGCCACACTGTCCACTTCGGCTTTTTGTGGGTAGCCCCAAGACATTAGGTATTTAATTGGTCCTCTTCTGGGTTTTATTTCTGCTGGACCCTCCCACTTGGGCGCTCGATTAGCAGAACATCTTTTTGCTGTGGAGGAGAGAGGTCGAGTTTGGATCCACACCAGTTCTCCCGGTTGAAAGTGCGCTGCTTTCCTCCGGGCCTTTTGATATCTGGCATGTGTGAATCTGGATGGTTTGTCTCCTTGTAATGCCCTCCTCCGTGATAAGTCTTTGTCGGGGTGGTGTTGGATGTCCTGTCTTGTGTCGTTGGCAAACGCTGCAAGATTTTGTGTAGTGCCAGACGTCTTTCCGCACAGTCGGCCACCACGCCACCTCTAATAGCCTTAGCAAGGTCTTTAGTTGCCCCCAGGGTCCTCCCAGTGGATTGTCGTGGTAGTAATGAAGAAAATTTTTTATTAGAGACTGAGGGACAACGAGCTGGATTTTCTCCCCGTGCCTTACTGCTACCCGGCGATATAGCACACCCTGATGACGTTCGAAGGTGACCCTCTGATCTTGTATGCTCCTTGGATGGTCGTTGGAGAGCAGCTTTAAAACAGTAGGGTCCTTCTGTTGGGCTTTGATGATCTCGCACAGGTCGCTCGGTAAGTCGGAGGCCTCTTTAATGGACGTGGTGGGTAGACGAGGGGTGTCAGCTCCCTTCCGCGGCGGGGGTGCTCGGGGTATGGCATGTGAACCTGGAATAGGGCGGTCCTCGTTGTCTTTCTCTCCCCTAGCGCCTCTCTCCACCTGCTTTTCCACGGTGCTCGCCGCTCCTCTTAGCGCCACTCTCGTGTTGATGTTCTCCCGGGTTCGCCCCACTCTAGTTCATACTCGGAGATATCAGGTTTCCCCATGAGACAGAGGACGGGGTGGTCATCGGCGAAGTCTCTCTGGCGTTGCCCTGGCTGCTATACCGGAGACCTCAGGTTGTCTTCCTCTTCGTCGAGGTCGTCATCCAGTATAAAGGTCGCCGTGAAAGCCTGTTTAAAAGACTGCCAGTCCTTCACCTTGCCCTTCTCCGCCTTCCACCAACTCAGAGCAGGCCCTCGTAGAACCATGCCGAGGGTTCCCAGCAGCTCTGGTCGGGTCAGGGGTCTGATCTCTAGGTACTTCTCCCCTTGCTCGATGAAGTTCCTCACCTCAGCTGTCTCTGACGCGGGGAAGGCTGGGAACTCCACGCAGATGGATGGTCGAGCATGATGAGAAGAAGAAGAGAGTGGGGAAGAGAGCAGAGCCGATGAGTGTGCTGGAACCCCAGGAGGAACGTCGTTGCCATTAGGAGTGCTTGGTGGCTTTACCTTGGCCGTCGCTGTAGTGGTTGGAGTGCTGGGACGATGTTGTGCCTGAGATGGAGGGGATGCAGGGGAGCAGACCTGTAACGTGTGGGCGGTGGGCGTACTAGTGAGACGCAGTCTCTTCATCCGGTTTTCCCAGATGACATCACGCCGTAGAAAACAGTCAACGATGGCTCTCTCCATTTTTTCTTCCAGGCTCACGTCCACTGCATCACGATGACTGATTTCTCGGTTGAGACTGCTCTCTATGGATTGTCTATAATCCTGCTCTATGGAGCTCACTTTATCAGTAAGCGCCACCATGTCCACCTTGCACTGATTAAGTTCAGTTCGTAGCGAGTGATCTTAAATTTGTTACATCAATATCAGTTCCATGAACAATAATATCATCATCATTATTGTCAATATCATGGCTATCAGATCTATACAATAAACCAATCAATGAAGTTACTTTAGCTGTAGGGTTACGGCGTGTAACAAAAGCATCCTCTACATCAACCAGCATGTTATTAGCTACAACAAAGTCGGCCTTAGCAGCACTACTAACATTAGCATTATCGTTAGCGGCGACCATCTTGTTCAGCCACGCCACACAAAACCGGAAAATACCCCAATATACAGATTCCCCGTACGTACGGGCCACCACTATGTAACGCTTGAATTGGTATTAAATCACTAGTTACAAAAGAACGGATTCGGGAATCTAAATAGGGGCTTGAAAACCACACTTCCGGTATTGCGTAATCGTGGCAGGACAATATACGACGCGAAACAATTGTAATAAATTAAACCAAGTGTATTATACAACGACAAACAGATAAATAAACAAACAAGGTGCACCAAAACCAATATATACAAATATAATACAAATATAACGAGTGTGTGCGTGATGTATGCGGGTGTGAGAGTGTGTGTATGATAGTTCAGAGTCTGATTTATGGCAAAAGGTATGAAAATGGTGAGTTGGAGTGATGGTTCGATCTCACCAGATAACGATGGTAGGTCTGGGAGATCGAGAAACGGAAGGGTAATCCACAAACAGGCTCTCAGCTTCCAAAAACATACAGTGCGCTGTCATCATCTCTCCGTGCCGGCTTCTACGCCGGTTCCGGCTTTATGCCGGCTCATGTGACCCACGTCACTTCCGGGTTCCCTTGCGTCGCGATCGCGCATGCGCGTGGGAACTTGCCCGGTGACCAACACTGTCCAAGGGGAAAATATCAACCGCTAGGGCACATCTTAGGCTACAGGTGAGCAGCATTAGCTCTTTCATCCTTTTCCTGTATATGAAAAATGTCCCTAGGGTTGCCGCCGCATTACGGCATGTGCATTTGCTGGCTTTGACCACTGAGTGGCGCTATATAACTACAGACTGACGCCTCATGCCTTAGTTCATTCTCTGCCGCATTAATGAGACGCGTTCCATTAAATAATACACGTAGTAGCCGATAACATCAAGGCTGAATCCCATTTCTATTTTCTACCCCTTCCCCTACCCCTTGCCCCTTCCCCTTGTCCCTTGAAACGAAGTGGAAAGGGGAAGGGTTTAAATTTTTCCCCTAAGAAATGGGACACCACTACAACACTGTTATACGTCATCATACGTTGTCACTAGTTCCTAATGTTACGTTAAAGGACATGCGCCGATGTTTATCACACATTGCAATAAGAGAGAGATTACTCACTCTCAAAGTTTTTTTGCGCCGTATTTCATCCCTATACATAATATAAATTATAAAAATATATAAAAATAAAATATATATTTGTAATATCGTGCAATCGGTGCTATCCGCTAGCAAACTTTAGCGATTTTTTTGCAAACATTTCTTTACAGAACATCACCATAAACACAAACACAAGACTAGAGGTAATATACATATAATGAAAACTTGTCATAAAAATCTTTATTTATGGCAAAAATTTACATTTATGGGTCTGTTTGCTCGAGTGAGCAGCCATGTTGAAAATTTCGCTTAGCCCTTCGTTTGAAGTGAGGTCCTGAAAAATCTTCGTTTGGAGGGCTATCTGGCCCTTCCCCTTCCCCCTACCCCTCCAACCAAAAGAGAAATGAGACACCCCTTCACGTGAACGCGCCAAACGGAGGGGTAGGGCTATGTGAAGGGGTAAGGGGTAGAAATGGGATTCAGCCCAAGTGAAACACTGTAGTTGACCGAATTCATAATCACAGTACTATAATTACAGTACAAATGTAGAATTCAAATTAAATCAAATCTTATTAAGATCAAATTTAAGCACAATAAATATTAACACAGTGAGCCTTTAGATTTTATCACGTGTAATTAAAAAAGAAGTGTGTAGGGTTTTATTTAAATATAAATTTTTAAACCAATAAGATCAAATAACACCAAGTTATTATTATAACAGGCTTACTTCGTCACTTACAGTGGTTACAAAATCGGAATAACCATCCCACCGCGCATACCGCCGTTTAAAGGCAACAGCGGCCAAAATAAATCAGTTGCATTTCAAAGTCATTCGTAAAATGGCCGCCAGGTGGCGCAAAGTGACATTTTCATTCATCGCAGTAAATACAACAGTGATGGTAATTTCCACAACAAACATGAAAAATCTGAACCAGAACTATTGATGTGTACTGTACAATAATGAGTAAAAAAAAATTGTAGTAGATTTATTAACTGAAATAAATGACCATATTTTTCAAGAGAATTTTCAAGCCCCACTCATCAAACAAAATTAAAACGAAATCGGCCAAGTTTACTATTTATTTAAATATAAATTTCTAAACCAATAATATCAAATAACACCAAGTTATTATTATAACAGGCTTACTTCGTCACTTATCAAAGAAGTACACTTGCTTTCAAAGAAGTCGAGTGGCTTATTAACGTCTCTGGTGTGCATTGTCTCTAAGTGGCCACTTGGTGTAGCGGTTAAAACGCTCGGCCAGAGATCTACAAAGCCCCGGTTCGAATCCCGAGTGATGATGTTTTAAAATTGTTTTATTTTAAAACTAAATAAAATGTTTTAAGTGCGCTTAAGATAGAGTCTTATAAAGGCTATGTAGACTTATATAGTTTTATTATATATTTTTATCTAACAGATGAGAGTCCTCATCTGTTAGATCTGTTTAGTTTTTTTTTTTGCCGGCTTTGCGCGGCAGCGTGCGGGAAGCTGTGAAAATGCCCTTCATTACCTGTAGGGGGAAGTCGTGTTTCAGTCTGAAGTATTGAGTGTCTACTGAAGCCGAAAATGTGTCCAAATTAAACCGCGCATGCGTGTTTGGAGACGCTGTTGGGTCTGTCGGTTGGGAATCATCATGGAGGTACAACACGGCGTGGCTGGAGCTGGAGTTTGTCGTGTTCGAGGTAAGTTTAGCTTTCTTTTTTGGATGTGATTCTCGCTTTCATGACTCCCAATTAATGTTCATCTTAATCTCAGGACTTACAATTAGCAATATTTCAGTTTTTAATAGTGTGGAGATTCACAAAACACCGTTTTCGTGTAAAAACCTGAACCTACGGAGTCCCCCAGGGGTCCTGTGGTAAATAAATAAATAAATAACGAACCGAGCACGCGGATTAATACTCCGAGATGTGTGTTTCTTACCCCCACACCTCGTGAAAACGGCGTGTTCAGACAAAGGCTCGCCAGTGAGATGCCATTTCTGAACAAACTGAGTTAAAGCATTAAATGGTAAAAGAGCACTAACAATAAACGTTTTTTTTATTAATAAGTTACAAGTTAAATTTCAACTGTAAAGAACCTGTACATATGTTCATACAGTATTGACAGCAGCTCTAATTTGTCTAAATCGCATTGCAGACAATAAAAATAAGTCGAGTCATCCTGTGACCCTGCATGCTTAATCTTTCCACACATGATTCTTGCTTCTCACTTTTTGCTTAATCCCTCGCTGTTCTATCTTGTATTTTTCTAACGGTGTCAGATACTTTGTGTTAGTAGCACTGCTTGATGCCTTCCTCTTTTGTAATTTGCTTTGGATAAAGGCAAAACTTACAAAAGATGAAGAAATGCCTAAATGTAGTTGTACGAATAAAAGATTATGTAATGATACAATGTAAATATTATTAACATGAATCTGAAGAGGATCTCTTTGATGATTTCCTGGTAAAGCATTGTTTTCTTATTAATTATACAATTTATTAATACCTTGAATATAGTGTTTGTTGCATTGGACAGAAGCATATAAATGCAAATGAATATATAAATCTGAGTAATTATTGAACGAATTTTCATGTTTGGACTAACCCTTTAAATACAAACTCAGCATTCATCATAGGATTTCCTGACACTGTAAAGGTGCAGAGTAATCTATGGAGTGTAGCCATCTCATGCCATGTTTTACAATGTTTTAGTGATGCAAGATTATTGCTAAAGCAATTTAACCCAAGTTTATGAAGTATATGAAGTGATGGTTATTTTTTATTATCAATTATTTTTATTTTTTTCTCTGTGAAATGAAGTCAGCACTGGTTGAAGCAATTCAGATTTTTTTTTGTTTCTCAAAATAAATTATTTATTTTCTTGTAAATTTTATGCAGGGGGACAGACGAAGTGATGCCAGTATGCACCTTCTTAAAATCCTTGTCGTCCGTGCTGTTGAAGGGGAAGAACCGTTTGGTGTATCCATAATCCTTGAAGGAGAGGAAATTTTGCAAGAATGTGGCAATAGCTCCGAGCACTGCGCTACACATTTGAGCTATTTTCAGAAAGTGCTTCTAGAACTTGATGGGATTAAGCTATCACCAAAAGTGCAAGCTTTAAAGATGAAGTTATCATCTTAAAACATTTGATTTGGCTTGACTACAAGTCTTTACATGTTGTGTTTACATGTTCAGCTTAAAATATTTTAATGCGTTATGGTTTCAATGGCATACTTTTAAGTGCACTAGTCCAGAGTGCTAATTTGAATGTTGCAACTTCACTGCTTCAGAGGGCTATTAAGTTTTAACGTTTATTCTACAGTTTGTTTAATGTATTTTCTGCTGTATTTTATTTCTAAATGAATGCTGTATTTTATTTATTTATTATTTTACACAATTTTGTTTAAAACAAGTATTTCAGGCCCTGGTGCCGTGCAGTTGTTTCTATGGATGCAAAATTTAGCTGAATGCACTTTTATTAAAAAGACAACTTGTATCTAGACTGAATGTCACAAATATTTGGTAATGTTGGTGAATAAACTGTTTAATTATATTTTAGTTGTGTGATTTATGAAAGATGTTCCTAATGTTACGTCAGAGGACATGCGCCGATGTTTATCACACATTCCAATAAGAGAGAGATTACTCACTCCCAAAGGTTTTTTGCGCCGTATTTCGATTTTTAAAAAAGTTGCTAATTTTCACCACGAACACGGATGAGCCTTCGGGTTTCCTCAGCCGTCCCTATACAGAATATAAATTACAAAACTGTGGTCACGTTGCAATAAGCAAGAATAGTCTAAGCACCGTTCATTACATGTACACATATGGCCGTAAGCTAAACAAACAATGCGTTATCAAATGCTCGGCAAACTGCCGTGCTACTGAACTTTCATATTAGTTTGTAGCATGCAGTAAAGTGTATGTGACATAAAAATATATATTTGTAATATTGTGCAATCTGTACTATCCGCTAGCAAACGTTAGCGATTTTTTTGCAAACGTTTCTTTACAGAACATCACCATAAACACAAGACTAAAGGTAATATACATATAATGAAAACTTGTCATAAAAATCTTTATTAATGGTAAAAATGAACATTTATGTCTCTGCTTGCTCGAGTGAGCAGCCATGTTGAAAATTTCGCTTAGCCCTTCGTTTGAAGTGAGGTCCCGAAAAATCTTCGTTTGGAAGGCTATCTGGCCCTTCCCCCCTACCCCTACACCTCCAACCAAAAGAGAAATGAGACACCTCTGCCCCTGCACGTGAACGCGCCAAGTGGAATGGTAGGGGGAAGGGGTAGAAATGGTATTCAGCCTTAATATTGGAGCAATAAAATTTACTTAAAATCTTTGTGTCCAAATTGTTACGAGGATTTTATCAAGTAAATCTTACAAGTTCTTTTTTTCAGTGAATGGTGAACACGATGAATTAAGAATTTAATTAAACACGAATATAATATATATATATTTATTGTGTGTGTGTGTGTGTGTGTGTGTGTGACCGGTGCAAGGGCCATTGTCACTCATACTGTCGTAGTTTTTAGAGCCCTAAAAAAGCATTCGCTAGTAAGTAAGTAAATAAAAGACAAATGAATAAATAGTTTGAAATTATATATATATATAATGGAAATATGTATAAAGAAAATATAATTAATATTTTCATGTTTAATTACAAAAAAAAAACATTTTAATGGTTAGTGACTGTTGCAGACATTTACACTATTTTTGAGAACTATTAAGTTCTCCTTCAACGTGTCATAGCCGATAACTGCCCCTTTGATCTGCTGGGTACGGCGGGGCGTCGAGAGCTGATCAGTGTGTGTAAAGTACGCTACTTTACACTGATCAGCAATCGACGCCCCGCCATACCCAGCAGATCAAAGGGGCACACTCATAAACTCTCCGTGTGCACACACACAAACTCTCCGTGCACACACATAAACTCTCCGTGCACACACACACACACACACACACACGATTTATAGATAAAAAGCAGACATAAACACGCCACCCCCCAGGGAAACAACAAATACAAATATATAGACTACAGTACTCGCTTTTCCAACACGCTAGCGCGCTCCGATGTGAGCCGATTTATTCAAGTCATAATTAGAGAATATAGAGAGATTAATAACAGAGAAAGCATAATAAGATGTCTATACAGTAAATAAAAAGAAAAGTATCAAATCCAACTATTAAGTCTGATTTTATTGCTATCATTAACCATTTATGTTATATGTTTATTTTATATTATTTTATTTTATATTACATTATTTTTTATATATTATATTTACACAATGCTTGCTCTGAAGGACTTTATCTAAAAGCCAGACTGACCAAGTTTCTAATTCACTGCTGAAGTAGTTAAATATGCTTTATACTGTAGATACGTATAGGTTACATTTTAAAAGTACAATCGCAAGTTAATTACAAACTGAATGTAATGTAAAATATGAATAAACCAGTATTAGACACAGATATACGATATGGTAGTATATACAATGAAAAAGCTATTTACACGAGTGCTCAAATGTAAAGCAAACGCAATTATTAATTTATTGTGTATATTTAACTTCATTCAGCCATTTAAGTTATATGAAGAATAACGTTCCTAACCCACTATTATTTTAATCTTAAATAAAGTTGGCCTAATACAATATTGCTTGCAATGCTGAAGCAAACATGATTTTGTTTTAGTTTATTCGCTGAAACAACGCGACCCACATAACCTCTTGGTGAAGACCCACAGAAACCGTTACTGTAATCCCCCTTCTCACCTATCCTTGGTGTGAAAGTTATCAAACCGGTTTCTCTGATGGGGTAATTCTGCTTCAAGCACTTTCCGATGCTGTTGCTAGGAAATTCCACCGCACAGCCCACAACAACAAGCAAATAAGAGACATAATTAACGAACTTCTTAAAGAAAAGATTGAGTTTTCTTCTTTTCTAAAAAAAAAAAAATTTATGAATAGTCTTGCTTTTGTAAAGATTTTGAGTGACCATTTACCATATACAGTCCTGCCTGCTTTATTATATATTTAATAAAACTTTATTGCAACTAAATTGTGTGTGCCTTATTGAATATTTAATAATGCTTCCGGAACATTGTTGTCCATATGTTTTACAGTATGTACAGTATATTGAAAACAGTGAAACATAAAACACAAACCGAAAGGACAAATTAAGGAATGTACGAAACATTAACACCTTTACCGTGTTCAAATAAATACTGTAGAGTTATTGCATTATGTTTCAAGACATCCTTAATTTAAAAAAAAATTCCCTAATTATATGTCCACTAATACTTTGACAACATACACTTATCAACTTATCCACTTAAACTTATCAACACAAACTCTCCGTGCACGCACACAATCTCTAAAAAAATTATATTAATAACATACATATACAAATAAACAAAAATATAAACGTCTATATTGAAGTTTACGGTGAACGCAGAGTCGGCTAAGCAGACGTGATGACGCGCGCGCCCTCACCTCTGTTACGGCTGCCTACAGTAATTTGGCCAAAAGAATTATAATAATTGAACGATATGCCTGGTCCTGGAAAGAGACATCAACAGTCCGGCGCTGAGAAACGAAAGAACCGAAAGAAAAAAAAAAGCCTAAGATGAAGCCCGTGCATCAATTCCAGAAATAAAACTTTACTTTATTCTGTCGACGTTAATAATGTAATAACGTAACGTTAACGTAAAATAACGCAAATTTCATTTAACAGCAGGGGGGACAATAAATATATATTTTTATAAATTTATTGCATTGTTTATGTTGTTTACAGTCAAGCCATCAACATACAATAAAATGTAAACATGAGATCTAAACTAAAAACTGTGCTCCCTGTGCTGGTGCTGGCAATATCATCTCTTTGTTCTGCTGTCTCCGGCTCCCTCCCTGGTTCTGAATCTGCCCCTTCCTCTACTCTCACTGCAGAGATTAAAGTGAAAAAAAGTCTTCTGACTGAACTTTTTTCAGGCCAAGCCATATTCATTTAACAAACACTTTATTTAAATAGTCGAGACCAATAGCTTTAGGGGAGATTAAACCGCTTTAATATTGCCAGTTTGCATATTTTAAAAGCTATTTGTAATCTTTGAAAAAAAAATACCTTGACAAATAATCAACCATCTACCACATATCTTTTCAGTGCATGTTTTTATTTATCTTATAACACCAAACAATGTTTTGTGAAACTCTTAATAATTAACAGAAAAAAGTAATAGCACCACCATTAAATTCCAAAAAGTGCTTTTTCAGTCCATGTTTTATGTATCTTAAAGAAAACATCTTCGTTTTCAGCTTAGATGACAAATCGGATTTCCAGTAAGCAGCAATGCCATGTGTGCAAGTAGTAGGCATGTGCATTAGACATAGACAATCTTGAAAGTGCACTTTTGTCTTTGACAACTGATTGCATTAAATTAACTAGTGGTTGTGAGACTGTGACCGACAGGTCATGTTCCGCTATGAAAGAACATAGGCGCACTTTTACATCGCGCACACGGTCGGCCACAGATGCGTGAATCTCCGTTGTGGTTCTTGTCGCACCAGACAGGGAGCATGTGTACTGTAGAGCACGAATGGCAGCATTGTGACTAGCTGCTGACTGATGGCGAGCTCGCACTTTGTTTTGCCATTATTGCCATATTGAAGTTTCCTGTGGCATACTGTGCAAAGACACGTACCTGGATGTTTGATTTTTTTTAGTCCACGAACTAAAAGGCTTGCCATTCTCCCCAATTTCGCTAAGCCAAGCCCATCTCCATTTATTTATTTTTTTACACTTTTATCAATCTCCGAAACATCGGAGCCTTCCTGCATTAAGTGTGTCCATGCTATCTTAAATATAGTTATACCGTAGCCTGACACGTAGTTCTTCAAAACTAAACCAAAACCCGGAGTGGATCCATACCGGAGTGATAACAAAACGCTTAGAGTGGAGAGAGGAACGTGCATTCGCTCCACTCCAGGCTTTGATCACATCCTCCTCAGCAGGCTGAATACACTTTGTCTTTCCTTAATTTAAGACCCATGTAAGCCTATATATACACAGCATTAAAATTATGAAAAGTGAATTTTAAACATTAAGGACAGGCGGAACAGTGTGATTGACGGAAATCCGTCGATGACTCGCTACAATTAACGGAAATCCGTCGTAACGACGGAGAACTTTAATCCCTGTCACTGTCTCAGAACAGACTCACTCCTGAAGCAGAAAAAAATGCAGGAAATGATGTTTTCTAACATGCGTTAGATAGTTTTTTTTATCACTCTATACACAATACTTTGCTATTTTTATAGATGTTGAGCATCGTGAGCAAGCCCGAGATCATATTAACGTTAATTATCACCAGCCGGCATGAATAGGCCGGCTCACGAGTAACGTGAGTTGGGAGCACACCAATCGATTCGACTATGGTTAATCGCTCACTCCGTAGGCTCCCTGAATAGGCGGGAAAGGGATGGAGCCGCTCATTTGTGCCGGCTGGAAAAAAAAAAACTAAACAGATCTAACAGATGAGGACTCAGATTAATGTGCAAAAGTAATAAAACTATATAAGTCTACATAGCCTTTATAAGACTCTACCTTAAGCGCACTTAAAACATTTTATTTAGTTTTAAAATAAAACAATTTTAAAACATCATCACTCGGGATTCAAACCGGCACTTTGTAGGTCTCTGGTCGAGCGTTCTAACCGCTACACCAAACAGGCACTTAGAAACAATGCACCCCAGAGATGTTAATAAGCCACTCGACTTCTTTGAAAGCAAGTGTACTTCTTTGATAAGTGACGAAGTAAGCCTGTTATAATAATAACTTGGTGTTATTTGATCTTATTGGTTTAGAAATTTATATTTAAATAAGACCCTACACACTTCTTTTCTAATTACACGTGATAAAATCTAAAGGCTCGCTGTGTTAATATTTATTGTGCTTAAATTTGATCTTAATAAGATTTGATTTAATTTGAATTCTACATTTGTACTGTAATTATAGTACTGTGATTATGAATTCGGTCAACTACAGTGTTTCACTTGATGTTATCGGCTACTACGTGTATTATTTAATGGGACGCGTCTCATTAATGAGGCAGAGAATGAACTAAGGCATGAGGCGTCAGTCTGTAGTTATATAGCGCCACTCAGTGGTAAAAGCCAGCAAATGCACAGCAAATGCACATGCCGTAATGCGGCGGCGACGTTAAATACGACGCTCCGATTTTGTAACCACTGTATCTAGAACTTGCTTTCAAAGAAGTCGAGTGGTTTATTAACGTCTCTGGGGTGCATTGTCTCTAAGTGCCCGCTTGGTGTAGCGGTTAGAGCACTCGGCCAGAGATCTACAAAGTGCCAGTTCGAATCCCGAGTGATGATGTTTTAAAATTGTTTTATTTTGTTTGTTTTATAACTAAAAATGTTTTAAGTGCGCTTAAGGTAGAGTCTTATAAAGGCTATGTAGACTTATATAGTTTTATTATATATTTTTTGCACATTAATCTGAGTCCTCATCTGTTAGATCTGTTTATTTTTTATTTTTTTCCTGCTGTCACAAATACGTGGCTCCATCCCTTTCCCGCCTATTCAGGGAGCCTACGGAGTGAGCGTAAGTCCGCGGCGTTTCACGCGAGTGAACCGGGTTCGATCCCTGCGTGATACTGTTTTAAATTTTTTTATTTTAATTATAGCTAAATAAAAATAAAACAAAATAAAATGTTTCATTTTGATTTTGCTTCAGCATACTATAGGAAAAACAGCAAACTCGCACGCAACCAGTTTGTATTCTTTAAATTTAGGGGAGTGACGACTCTGTGTGTGTGTGTGTGTGTGTCATTATACTGATTGTGTGTGGTGGATTATTCAGTGAAACGAGGCTCAGCTGAAAGATGTTAGGCACATCAGTCACTTAACCCCAAATAAAAGGTATTTCTTTTCTATTATGAAACCATAATATTGCATCTCTTCCCTAATCATATGGAGGAGTGCGCGGGCGCCGCCGACAAAGAGCGTGTTGTTGCAGGAGAGAGAGAGAGGTTGATTTTACGACAGCTGTTTACGGGAGTGTAGTCCAGTGCGGGAGATGCATTGTGGTTAATGTGGTCCGGTGTGTGTGAAGTTGGATGCGAGATGGGTATCTGGGATATAGAGTCTGAGTTTTGTATTCTTTTCACTCGTTTTTAGTTTGATTTAATAGCAGGATCTACCCGAAAGTTTGTACTATAACCTGACACTATGCAGCAAAATAAAGAACGGACATCGACAAGTTTGTCCATCTTATCATTACATGAATTAACGGGCTGTTACACTGCCGCGAGCAACATCAAAAACAAAGCAGAGAAGCTAACTGTGTTTGTTACTGCGCATGCGCATGTTTCGCTCCCTCTATATATCCCTCCATGCAGCGAAGTTGTTTGAGCAAATTAATAATTTCAATGAATGAAATGGAGGAAGAAGAAAAGGTGGAGCTGAAAAGTACACGAAAATAAGAAAAAGCTTTAGAGGTAAATGCAGTGAAATGCTTCAAATGAACAGATTCTGCCTTTTAAAAAGAGGAAGAAGAATACACTGGCTCATTAAAGTGGAGATTATTTTTTTTAAACCACATACTAGTATAGAAATATACAGATGTCGCCTTTAAAACCCCGCATGTTTTCCCGCGGGATGCCGCAATTTAGCGCGCGGCTTGCCGCGACTTGCCGGAGGCAACATTCGGGAATTTAAAATAAATGTGTTGTGCTTCACTGAATATCCGCCAGATGGCGCATAGAAGGACTTTATCTAAAAGCCGGTGGTCCGGGAAAGTCAGTTTCCCTATGTTTCCCCGGTGGCGCGCAGATTCAAATCATGACGTCACTCGCTACCTAACGCTGAGAAGGCGAACGAGGATTTTAACAGTTTTTCTCTCGTTTTAAAGTGTTTTTATGAACTTTTTGAATTAAACAAATAACCTATGCATAATAATCGAGTGTCTTTTCGCTTTTTTTTGTATATTTGAAGATAATTCATACGTTTTAAGCCGCTGCAAAAGGCTGGTTTGCTGGGCGAGTACTGACATCACGACTACTTTTATTACACCTACATTTGTTTATTTGTATATGTATGTTATTAATATTAATTTTTTAGAGATTGTGTGTGCGTGCACGGAGAGTTTGTGTTGATAAGTGTATGTGGATAAGTTGATAAGTGTATCAGAAAGCATTAAAATGTTCATTTGAATTAAAATGACACACACACGTCTGTATATACAGTATATCAATTACATATATATCAATTTCATTAGTTCGTTCATTCTATTTGAAGCTTCGGATGTTTTTTTTTTTTTTTTGGTTTGGTTAGATTAGTTCTGAACTCGCTTCCGTGAAACTATCGCTAAAACAATGTACTGAGCCCTCCTGAGGATATAAAGCTATATTATTGTGTTTGAATAAATATTCAGATCTACCACAGCAGGTAATAAACTATGGTGTGTCATAACCGAAGCAAACACCACGATTATGCCTCGTTTCGTTCGACGGGAACGTGGTTCACTTGGCCGCGGTGTATTATAAACCTGTGGAATGTTTCACTGTTTATGCTCACATAAGAGTAATAAAAGCGAGTGAAATGTGGAAATGATGTGTGGCAACTCAATGAGGACTAAACCAAAGATTTCGGTAACTCCACTGAGTGTAACATCTGCATAGTGACACTGAACATCTTCACTTTTCCGTTTACCTCTGAAAAAAAAAGCTGTATTTTGTTTGTTTATATTTAGAGTTTTTATAACAGTAGAACAAGTACCCGCGCGCACGCACACACATAGACACACATAGACACACACACACACACACACACACACACAGACACACACACTCCCCTGAGCCCTCGGGAAACATCCAATCACCGTTGGTATACAAATGAGTCAAGACGTAGCCTAACGTGGTGTCGTGTCGGATTTCAGTGGTCACGGAGTGGGAAGACTTTGAAGAAGCTGCAGTGACAGTAAACAGCTGAACAACTTCACTTTTCCGTTTACCTCTGAGGAAAAAAAGCTGTATTTTGTTTGTTTATATTTAGAATTTTTATAGTAGTATAAGAGAAAGTTATAGTTTGGTCTGTATTGTAGTTCGCACCCTTGTAGAGAATAAATAAATGAATAACACCTTCATATCCCCTCTCAAGAGTGTCATAGTCCATTGTTAGTTTTAATGATCTGGCTGAAACTAATTATCACTACATAAGTACCCTAACACCATTGATCATGAGTCTCAGCTGAACCTAATTCTATACTTGTAACAGAAAATGTAGATGCAGATTCCAAATGTGTATTTATATAATAGATAGATAGATAGATAGATAGATAGATAGATAGATAGATAGATGTGTGTGTGTGTGTGTGTAGGCTCTACGCAGGGGCAAGAGAGGGCAGCGCACCCTTAAATGTCTGCACATGTTAATATATTCCTAAAATGTATATATTACAAGTTGATAAACTGATCTGCGGTAGCGGAAAAATCCGCTGAAAATAGGACAGGCTGCAGCGCACACGCACACACACACATACACACGCGCGCACACACACACACACACACAGACACACCTCCCTTGAGCCCTGCGTCTGTCGGATTTCAGCGGTCACGGAAAGACTTTGAAGCAGTTTATATATGAATCTAAGCTTGAACTTATCAGCATTGTAAATATATAATACTTTTCAAATAAAATCGCTATTACTTTGACCCTGAAGTTTAGTTTAGCACACACAAAAAACAGAAAAGTCATTTCTGGTAAATCAACGGAATGTGTAGTTTATTTACAGTAATTCATTAAAAAATGAATATACATTGTACAGTACACGGTAAACACGGGAAAGATTACAAAATGAAAAAACAAACAGTGTCTACTTTATAAACAGCTTAGTATGTGCGTCGAGATGCTGAAATCCCTTGCATGTTTTTGCTTCCAAGTGGAGAGATATTTGACCGATAGCCTAGAACAAAAGATCTATAGGTGTGATCACAACCCCCTCCGACCGACCGTGCCATCAATCACTGACCACCTCAGAAGTTCCCTCCAATGTATGGCTGCAATACTTGTTTTGCAAGTATTTTTAACACCATTCAAAGGCTTCAAAGGGGCAGTTATCGGCTATGACACGTTGAAGGAGAACTTAATAGTTCTCAAAAATAGTGTAAATGTCTGCAACAATCACTAACCATTAAAATGTTTTTTTTTGTAATTAAACACGAAAATATTAATTATATTTCCATATATACACACACACACACACACACAAGGGCGTAGGTTTGCTACCTATGACTCCAACTAATACCCCATCCCCCAATCCCCTTTTCCACCCACCAACCCCCAACCCCCTGCCCCATCCACCTACCAACCTCCCACCCCAACTATGTCCACTGAATACATGTTTTTCTTAATATGGTGCGAAATCACTTTACATTAATACTAGCAATGCTTCGATTTATATTAATCCACTCGAAATGCAATTCATTAAGTTAAATTAAGGAATAGTGTAAAGTTAAAGGAATGTTTCATAACTGACAAAAAGATAGTCTTTAATAAAATAAAAACTATTCTTTATTGAGCCCTAGTGCAAATGAAACATCTCAATCATCTGTATATATATATATAAAAGTAGATTACATCTAAACATGAACTACTAGGTAGAGTACCACACAACAGCTCAATGCCTATTGCTCCTATATGAAGGAGACAAAAACATGCCTTCGCCTCTCGTTAACAAAAATAAACTGACATCAATATTGTCCAGGCTGTTCTTTTTTTCTTCTGATAAACACTAAAGATGATATTTTGTAGAATGCTGAAAACCTGTAATCATTGATTTACATAGTATTTGTTTTTCCTGCTACGGAAGTCAATGTTTTCAGCTTTTTTCCCCAATATCTTATTTTGTATTCAACAAAATAAAGAAAATCATTAAAGTTTGGAACCACTTAAGGAGTAAATAGTGAGTAAAGTTTTTTTGGGGGTGAACAATGGCTTTGACCCTAACTCTTCCCCTCTGACTGCACTAGGACCGGACAGCATTGCTACCTGATGAAATAGCGTGACAAAAAAGTGAAATGTCAGCCAAAAACACTAATGAATCACTTACATCCTCAGCCTATCACTCCTCATAATGCTAAATATTAGTATAATCAACATGTATAATACACGCACACATATTATATGTTATATACTGTATAATCAACATTCAGGTTGACCTCCTGTGAACTCGCCTCTTCACCTGAACTACAACATGGCTGATCTGCTTCTGTCCCCTAATTGAAAAACATTGAGGGATTCCTTATGAGCATGGACAGAGAATGCCTCAGCCTATTATTGGTAACAATGTTAAATCTCAGGACAACTACAGTGGCTTGCAAAAGTATTCGCCCCCCGTGAACTTTTCCACATTTTGTCACATTACAGCCACAAACATGAATCAATTTTATTGGAATTCCACGTGAAAGACCAATACAAAGTGGTGTACACACGAGAAGTGGAACGAAAATCATACATGATTTCAAACATTTTTTTTTTACAAATAAATAACTGAAAAGTGGGGTGTGTGTAATTATTCAGCCCCCTTTGGTCTGAGTGCAGTCAGTTGGCCATAGACATTGCCTGATGAGTGCTAATGACTAGAGAGCACCTGTGTGTAATCTACACTCTCTCCATCGCTGTCTGATATACAGCACAGGTGTTTAGGTTCTGTTACCTGACAAAACAGGATAAACACATGCCATTTAAACAGCAATCATTTTATTTCACTTTTTCTGAGTCTTAGTGTGCAAACCTCGAATCAAATCATTAATGTTCGCCAAGTAAGTGAATGCATTTTAAAAACTATTTTTCTGAAGTGGATTGTCTATTGGTGTCAACAAAATTCTAGCCATATGGCAATATTAGTATATTAGTTTATCAATTTCTTTCACAATACTGATTTCTGACAAACAGTCACTAGATTAGGAGACTGACAGGGATCATATTTATACTTTTACATTTAGCTGTTTAATCTGCTGTTAGTTTTACGTCCGTATTCACAGACTATATCCTCGCCTGCTGTACTGAATGTGAGTCCACTGCATTTGGCGCTGCTTGTGTCTGAACGCAGCCAATCGTCTATCACATGATGGCAGGGAAAGGCACAGCCAATCAAAATGTTCATATGTGTTTTGGGGGCGGGAGGACTCAAGGAGGGAACGTGATTTATCCCTTTCTGCGTGTCTAGGTTAATGTTGACAGAACGATTAAAAAAAAAGTGGATTAAATTATTGGTGGGGACATTTCAATGGTCGGAGGATATTGGTGGGGACACATCCCCTCCGTCCACCCTAAATCTACGCCCCTGTATATATATAATTTAAAACTATTTATTCATTTGTCTTTTATTTACTTACTTACTAGCGAATGCTTTTTTAGGGCTCTAAAAACTACGGCAGTATGAATGACAATGGAATAGGACGTGTGAGTTCCACCGGTCACACACACACAATAAATATATATTTATATATAATTAAATTCTTAAAACATCGTGTTCACCCATGCACTGAAAAAAAGAGCTTGTAAGATTTACTTGATAAAATCCTCATAACAATTTGGACACAGATTTTAAGTAAATTTTATTGCTCCAATATTAAGGCTGAATCCCAACCCTTCCCCCTACCCTTCCATTTGGCGCGTTCACGTGCAGGGGTAGTGGTGTCTCATTTCTCTTTTGGTTGGAGGTGTAGGGGGAGGGGGAAGGGCCAGATAGCCCTCCAAACGAAGATTTTTCAGGACCTCACTTCAAACGAAGGGCTAAGCGAAGTTTTCAACATGGCTGCTCACTCGAGCAAACAGACCCATAAATGTTGTCATTTTTGCCATTAATAAAGATTTTTATGACAAGTTTTCATTATATGTATATTACCTTTAGTCTTGTGTTTATGGTGATTTTCTGTAAAGAAACGTTTGCAAAAAAAATCGCTAAAGTTTGCTAGCGGATAGCACATATTGCACAATATTACAAATATATATTTTTATGTCACATACACTTTACTGCATGCTACAAACAAATATGAAAGTTCAGTAGCACGGCAGTTTGCCGAGCATTTGATAACGCATTGTTTGTTTTGCTTACGACCATACACTATTGTTTTGCTTACACTATTCTTACTTATTGCAACGTGACCACAGTTTTGTAATTTATATTCTGTATATGGACGGCTGAGGAAACCCGAAGACTCATCCGTGTTCGTGGTGAAAATGAGCAACTTTTTTAAAAATCGAAATACGGCGCAAAAAACCTTTGGGAGTGAGTAATCTCTCTCTTATTGGAATGTGTGATAAACATCGGCGCATGTCCTCTGACGTAACATTAGGAACCAGCGACAACGTATGATGACGTATAACAGTGTTGTCCCATTTCTTAGGGGAAATATTTATACCCTTCCCCTTTCCACTTTGTTTCAAGGGACAAGGGGAAGAAAATAGAATTGTGATTCAGCCTAAGTAAAACTCACCCGTAATTGTCAGGTAAAATTTACTTAATTAAATTAACAATAAAAGAAATCAAGTAAAAGTTACATAATTATATTTAATGCACAAATTAGATTTATTTAAAATAATCAAGTAAAGTTGCAGGAACCTTAATTTTATGAAATTACTATCATTTTGTTTTGTGAGATTTTCCCTTAACTTGGTTTTATCAATTTATATTACTCCCTATAATAATGTAAACATTGCTAATTTATGTTTTGGAAAGAAACTTATGTAATTATTTCATCTATATCTTTCATAAATCACACAACTAAAATATAATTAAACAGTTTATTCACCAACATTACCAAATATTTGTGACATTCACAGTCTAGATCCAAGTTGTCTTTTTAATAAAAGTGCATTCAGCTAAATTTTGCATCCATAGAAAAAAACTGCACGGCACCAGGGCCTGAAATACTTGTTTTAAACAAAATTGTGTAAAATAATAAATAAATAAAATACAGCATTCATTTAGAAATAAAATACAGCAGAAAATACATTAAACAAACTGTAGAATAAACGTTAAAACGTAATAGCCCTCGGAAGCAGTGAAGTTGCAACATTCAAATCAGCACTCTGGACTAGTGCACTTAAAAGTATGCCATTGAAACCATAACGCATTAAAACATTAAGCTGAACATGTAAACACAACATGTAAAGACTTGTAGTCAAGCCAAATCAAATGTTTTAAGATAACTTCATCTTTAAAGCTTGCACTTTTGGTGATAGCTTAATCCCATCAAGTTCTAGAAGAACTTTCTGAAAATAGCTCAAATGTGTAGCGCAGTGCTCGGAGCTATTGCCACATTCTTGCAAAATTTCCTCTCCTTCAAGGATTATGGATACACCAACTGGTCCTTCCCCTTCAACAGCACAGACGACAAGGATTTTAAGAAGGTGCATACTGGCATCACTTCGTCTGTCCCCCTGCATAAAATGTACAAGAAAATAAATAATTTATTTTGAGAAACAAAAAAAAAATCTGAATTGCTTCAACCTGTGCTGACTTCATTTCACAGAGAAAAAAAAATAATACAAATAATTGATAATAAAAAATGACCATCACTTCATATACTTCAGATTGTTAAACTTGGGTTAAATTGCTTTAGCAATAATCTTGCATCACTAAAACATTGTAAAACATGGCATGAGATGGCTACACTCCATAGATTACTGTGCACCTTTACAGTGTCAGGAAATCCTATGATGAATGCTGAGTTTGTATTTAAAGGGTTAGTCCAAACATGAAAATTCGTTCAATAATTACTCATATTTATATATTCATTTGCATTTATATGCTTCTGTCCAATACAACAAACACTATATTCAAGGTATTAATAAATTGTATAATTAATAAGAAAACAATGCTTTACCAGGCAAAAAAGAGATCCTCTTCAGATTCACGTCTCATCTTTACACTTTGTTTCTGTGAAAATATTTACATTGTATCATTACATAATCTTTTATTCGTACAACTACATTTAGGCATTTTCTTCATCTTTTGTAAGTTTGCCTTTATCCAAAGCAAATTACAAAAGAGGAAGGCATCAAGCATGTCAACCAGTGCTACTAACACAAAGTTTCTGACACCGTTAGAAAATACAAGATAGAACAATGAGGGATTAAGGAAAAAGTGAGAAGCAAGAATCATGTGTGCAAAGATTAAGCATGCAGGGTCACAGGATGACTCGACTTATTTTTATTGTCTGCAATGCGATTTAGACAAATTAGAACTGCGGTAAAGCCAGCCGCGGTTCAGAAAAACACGGTCAAGCCAGCCGCGATTGATTTTAGTGTGCGCACATATTACAGTGATTACGGTAGTTTCAGGACCGACACAGAGACAACGCGCTTTCAGAGCGCTTTTCATTTAGACGCCCAGGACTGAGAGATAATACAACATGCTCGTCAATTTTTACTTGCTTATTTATTTGCATTTCTGCTTTAATATCCGTGTTATTTATTGGTGACTTTGACGGTTGTCTGTTACAATATTTTTCTTAAATATTCACCATTCAAATAATTGTTTTATGTAGATAAGTTACAGCAGAATTCGTAGAAAACAGACAAAATAATGTATTTAGTCTTTCTAAATACCAGAATTGATTTTTATTTTGTCTTACTGTTCAAAAGTAGCAGTTATTCTTCAATGAATGTTTTCTATAATGAGGATTAACGTCTGCTTTGGAAGAGAGGTCAAATAAACAAATGTTCACAATGGGGAAAAAAAGTTAAATAAAATGCCTTTATTTCACTTCAGAGACCTATGAAAAAATAAATTCTAGTAAGTATAAAACGCCATGGTCAGTTTTTATCCCATATAATGTACACACATTATATGATAAAAAAAAAAAAAAAAGTAGAAAAAAACAATGATCAGTTCTTATTCAGGACGTCCCATACTATATACACACCAAATATGAAACAATTTTACTGCAGCATTTTTGAGATATTGGACATTATTACACTTTAAAGGGGTATAAAGACCCCATTTCTAATAAGTAGAAAAAAACAATGATCAGTTCTTATTCAGGACGTCACATACTATATACACACCACATATGAAACTATTTTACTGCAGCATTTTTCAGATATGTGGCATTCTCTCTGTGTTGTTCATGAAACTACCGTAATCACTGTAATATGCGCGCGCACTAAAATCAATCGCGGCTGGCTTGACCGTGTTTTTCTGAACCGCGGCTGGCTTTACCGCAGTAAATTAGAGCTGCTGTCAATACTGTATGAACATATGTACAGGTTCTTTACTCGTAACTCATTAATAAAGTTCGGCTTCAGAAAAAAAAACGTTTATTGCTAGTGCTCTTTTACCATTTAATGCTTTAACACACACGACTCAGTTTGTTCAGAAATGGCATCTAACTGGCGAGCCTTTGTCTGAACACGTCGTTTTCACTCGGGGTGGGGGTAAGAAACACACATCTCGGTGTATTAATCCGCGCGCTCGGTTCGTTATTATTTTATTTATTTATTTATTTATTTACCACAGGACCCATGGGGGCTCCATAGGTTCAGGTTTTTACACGAAAACGGTGTTTTGTGAATCTCCACACTATTAAAAACTGAAATTGCTAATTGCACGTCCTGAGATTAAGATGAACATTAATTGGGAGTCATGAAAGCGAGAATCACATCCAAAAAAGAAAGCTAAACTTACCTCGAACACGACAAACTCCAGCTGCAGCCACGCCGTGTTGTACTGTACCTCCGAGATGATCCACAACCGACTGATCCACAGCGCGGGCACAGCGTCTCCAAACACGCATGCGCAGTTTAATTTGCACACATTTTCGGCTTCATTAGACACACAATACTTCAGACTGAAACACGACTGCCCCCTACAGGTAATGAAGGGCATGTTCACAGCTTCCCGCACGCAGCCGCGCAAAGCCGCGGCAAGTCACGGGATCCCTTTTCTCGAAACGCGGGTTTTTAATGGCGACATCTGTAACAAACAAAAATGTAAATAAAAAGTATCACTGAACATATATTGGGTCATATTTGTAAAAAAAAAACAAAAAAGAAAGGAAAGAACAATAAGTTCATTATTCAAAGTTATTCAGATCAGTGTAAAGTTAGTGTGATTTTAAAAGTGCTTTAACTCCACCTGGCACAGTTTCATCCTAGTGGAACAATCTGACTACATGTGCAGTGCCATGGAAAAGTAGTTGCCCCTTCCTGATTATTTTCTTTGCATATTTGTCACACTTGTATGGGTGGAATTTGACCTAAACACTTAATGAGGAAAAGACAAATTTGCCTTTTTGTTTGTGAGATATCATGAACATTTGGCAGGGGGTATCAACGTGATGCAGTGTAAGATCTACCACTCATCAGTGTAAACTGTAAGTGCAGCAGGTCAGTGATGATGAACCAGTGCCTGCTGATGATGACCAACACGTCTCCCCTGATCTACCAGAGCCAAGTGAAAAGAATCACAATCAAACTGAACAGGTAAGCTGGAATAAAATTAGTAGCAGCATTACCTCCTGCTAGTAATTATTATGTTAGACAATATTAATTAATTAAAAAGTAATGCTGCTACTGATTTTATTTCAGCTTACCTGTTCAGTTTTATTGCCATTCTTTTTAAAATATTGTCTTTATAGATTTATATGTAGTTTGTCTTGATGTTTTTTCCTTTGTTTCTTTGTTTCACTAATATGACCCAATATTCAGTGATACTTCAAATAATATGTTTAAATAGCATTGATTTCCGTATTGTGTTATATTTTTATACTAGTAACTGGTGTTAAAATATATCTCTACATTAATGAGCCAGTGTATTATGATGTGGGCTGCTGTGGGCCAGAAAGTCCAGGGCCACTTTTTGGTCCCAGTCCGCCCCTGACTGAAAGTCTGAGGCATAAGAGCCTCAGATTGGGGAAGTGGGGAGAGGTCCTGAATGTATAGGGGGAGGGTGAAAAATTTGCATTTGAATGTTGTCTGGCATTGTAAAGCGCACACACAGGACGCAGCAGTGGTTCTCAAACATTTTCTGTTATTCCCCACTTAAGGGAGTGGGAGAATTTTCAAGCCCCACTTGTCAAAAAATTAGAACGAAATCGGCCAAGTTTACTATTTATTGAAATATAAATTTCTAAACCAATAAGATCAAATAACACCAAGTTGAAAGCATATAGAATACACGTGCAATTATTATAACAGGCTTAAATATTATTTAGTACAACAAAACTTCTCCGCGCTCTGGAAAACTTTATTAGACTACGTAGGAAAATAAAAAGGAGGATAACGATACCGGCTTTATATTAAATTAACAAATATTGTATTTGTAAATCATCAGCACTCGTGTTTTGCGTTATTATAAATAATGAAATGCAGTGGGCTGTTATGGTCATTATAATTTTCTTTAATAATGATTCATTCTATTTTTTTTATTCTGATAGTTTACTCAATTTGCTTTTTGGTTATTTATATATTTAAATTGGGATGCCTTCTACTGTTACAAATTTAACTCTTGTCAAAATAATACAAATGTTTCTTACAAGCTCTTGTGTTGTTGTTTGTGCTGTTGTTCTTTAATAATACAAATAATCAGATACAAACAGTCTTTCTAAACGAAAACTAACCAATGTTTTTTTTATTTTGCTCAACATACTATAGAAAAAATAGCAAACAAACAAAAAAAACATTGTGCCTGATATAGATTTAATATTCAGTGCGCACTGTTTGTACATTTGTTATTTTTCAACTATATAAAAACACTCAGAAATACCTTTTATTTGGGGTTAAGTGACTGATGTGCCTAACATCTTTCAGCTGAGCCTCGTTTCACTGAATAATCCACCACACACAATCAGTATAATGACACACACACACACACACACACAGAGTCGTCACTCCCCTAAATTTAAAGAATACAAACTGGTTGCGTGCGAGTTTGCTGTTTTTCCTATAGTATGCTGAAGCAAAATCAAAATAAAACATTTTATTTTGTTTTATTTTTATTTTGCTATAATTAAAATCAAAAAATTTAAAACAGTATCACGCAGGGATCGAACCCGGGTCGCCCGCATGAAACGCCGCGGACTTACGCTCACTCCGTAGGCTCCCTGAATAGGCGGGAAAGGGATGGAGCCACGTATTCATGCCGGCAGGAAAAAATAAAAAATAAACAGAACTAACAGATGAGGACTCAGATTAATGTGCAAAAATATATATAATAAAACTATATAAGTCTGCATAGCCTTTATAAGACTCTACCTTAAGCGCACTTAAAACATTTTATTTAGTTTTAAAATAAAACAATTTTAAAACATCATCACTCGGGATTTGAACCAGCACTTTGTAGATCTCTGGCCGAGTGCTCTAACCGCTACACCAAGCGGGCACTTAGAGACAATGCACCCCAGAGACGTTAATAAACCACTCGACTTCTTTGAAAGCAAGTTCTAGATAAGTGACGAAGTAAGCCTGTTATAATAATAACTTGGTGTTATTTGATCTTATTGGTTTAGAAATTTATATTTAAATAAATAGTAAACTTGGCCGATTTCGTTATAATTTTGTTTGATGAGTGGGGCTTGAAAATTCTCTTGAAAAATATGGTCATTTATTTCAGTTAATAAATCTACTATAAGTTTTTTTTACTCATTATTGTACAGTACACATCAATAGCTCTGGTTCAGATTTTTCATGTTTGTTGTGGAAATTACCATCACTGTTGTATTTACTGCGATGAATGAAAATGTCACTTTCCGCCACCTGGCGGCCATTTTACGAATGACTTTGAAATGCAACTGATTTATTTTGGCTGCTGTTGCCTTTAAATGGCGGTATGCGTGGCGGGATGGTTATTCCGATTGAGTAACCACTGTAAGAGCTATTTGTCTAGTTGTAGTAGCACTATTAGGGCTATTAACTCTGTCCCCACCATTCCCACCACAAGGAAACTTATGCTCGAAAGCACATTCGGATGACAAGAAATGTCACAAATTACTTTTAAAAAATTGAAAACGATTCCAGGTGACTATCTCAAGTTCAAATAGGCTTTTATTGTCTTTTCAACCTTATACAGTTTAGTACACAGTGAAACAAAACAACGTTTCTCTATGACCAAGGTGCTACATACAACATAAATTAGCAAAATCTAACTAGCTAAGAAACCTAATTAGCTGACTAGCTGAGATAAGACTTGACATTTTAAGTTAACAAAGCTATCTAAGAATTTTATACAAAAGAGACAACATCAAGTGCATGTGCAAATTTGCAAACAAGAGTGACAAAGTGACAATGCGACAACATTTCAGTACTTTGTGGTAATGAGTTAATGAGTTGAGGTAGTAGGAGGAGAAACATTAAGCAGTAAACTTTCCTTATAAATACCAGCAGTGATAAAAAAAATTGCAAATTAACAAGTAGTGAATGAATATTGTGCAAAAGAGCATTTACAGTGTACAATTGTTTGATGGATGTTGATTAGTGTGTTTGCATGTGTTGATTTATCAGTCTAGTCTTTTAAGGTAGTTGAGTTAATTGTGTGTGTGTGTGTGTGTGTGTGTGTGTGTGTGTGTGTGTGTGTGTGTGTGTGTACAAACTTTGTACAATAAAATTATAAAACATATTCTGTGATGTTAAATACTTACTACGTAATTCCATATGTATATATTTGGATGTCTTCAGTATTAATGTACAAGTTCAAACCAAAATAAAGTGTGTCCATTCTTTGATCAAGACAGATCAAGACATCAATGTTCAAATAAATTAATGTTTACATAAAACAAAAAAATAAGCAACATGTCTAATCTGATTGTTTGTGCTGGCAGCTGCCAGCAACCCTCATAATCAGTCTTTACGTGGTAAAAAGAAAAGCATCTCAGCATGCTCAAAACATCAAAATTCAGGTGAATGAGCTACAATGGCAGAAGAACATAAGACATTCCTCTGTCTCTATCTATGGTATAGTATCAGAGCATTTTCCAATGAATGTAAACATTAAGTTGAGCTCCTGACCTGTATCTGCATTATTACTTTACATGCATTGTGCTGCTGCTCCATGATTGGATAACTGCATAAATAAGCAATTATAAAGATGTTCCTATTAAAGTGGATGATGAGTATTTGTCCACTAACTTACACCTTAAGAACAAGTCTATCAGAACCTGTCCAAAAGCAATGTTTACTTCTGTGTGATTAGAAAGGTAAACTGTTCTGCATAGCTCATACCGTATGTGCTTTTTTGCAGGTTTTCCAGCTGTAATTGTAACCCTTGTGCTGGCTGCTGACAAAACATCCTATGGAAAGGAGTTCTATGGCCAAGAAGGAAATGGCCAAGGATTGTCTGAATTGTAAGTTTGACCCACACTGTACATTAGCTACACACTGCTTTAAAGTGAATCCGGAAAGTATTCACAGCGCATCACTTTTTCCACATTTTGTTATGTTATCTCAATTTTTTTATTTTTAATAAATTTTCAAAAATCTCAAGTAAACTTTTTTCATGTTGACATTATGGGGTGTTGTGTGTAGAATTCTGAGGGGAAAAAATTATTTAATCCATTTTAGAATACGGCTGTGACGTAATAAATTGTGGAAAAAGTGATGCACTGTGAATACTTTCCGGATGCAATGTACTGTATATGTTAACGTCATGAATTTATTAAACGTTTGTAAACCAGTTAAATGTGCCCCAGTGACATGAACCTCATCTCCCGTGTGTGAGCAGTTGTTGGATTCAGAATAAGGGTGTGTTCTACGCAACATGCGTGGCCTACTTTTGCATAATCTTCCTCTTGAACATGGCCATGTTCATCGTGGTGATGATGCAGATCTGTGGCAGGAACGGAAAGCGCAACAACCGCACACTTCAGGAGGAGGTCTTGAGGAACCTGCGCAGCGGCATCAGTCTGACTTTCTTGCTCGGCATGACCTGGGGCTTTGCCTTCTTTGCCTGGGGCCCTGTCAGTCTGGTCTTCATGTACCTCTTCTCCATTTTTAACTCCCTGCAAGGTAAAATATAACATTTTTGGAATCTGAATCTGAAATTTTGGAATCTGGAATTTTTGGAATCTTCATATATTCTGTCTGTGTCACAAAATTTTCTGTTGATATTTCAGTTTTAGTCTAATAAACACAGAAGCTTCAACAAGTCATATTTGCAATGTGTTGGTCAGGTTTTAAAATCATTAAATCAAATCCTCTTCTTGGTCAAATCCTATGTATCCAACAGGGTTGTTCATCTTTCTATTCCATTGTGCTCTGAAAGAAAATGTACAGAAGCAATGGAGAAGATATTTATGCTGTGGAAAGCTACGCTTGGCAGACAATTCAGGTACACACTTTTTTACATTATATAAATAAATTATTGAATTATAACAGTTTTGCATTTTTAAAAGACATACCCAAAACCTATATAAGACAAGACACTATGAAAACCTTGGGGTTACATAATGACATTAACCAACCTAAACACACCTGTGAAGGAACTTTGAAGCACAAGACAGTGAGATAAGATGCCAAAATACGTCCCATAAAACATGGCTCATAACACCCCAGGGATTATCCCTGATATCATTGTTAGTGATATCGCTGTGTTGTCAATGAAGATCACTATTTTTGGAATATCCCTGTTTTTTCTCCGAGTATACTTTTCTCAAATCGACAAACTCTTCAACGGGATTCAAAAAAATTGATTAGTGTTTTAGTTTAGATTAGTTTAGATAGTTATTATTAGCGTAAAAATACCCGTCGTTGATAGGTAAAAGGTTTTTAGAAAGAGTTGAAGCTAAAAATAAACTGATCAGCTTTAATGAAATCAGTGATGTTACTATGTCAGTTTGAAGCCCACATACATTAATGAACAATACTGTTCAAATGAAGTGAATATATTGTTATTGAATTGGTAATGTTTTGGTAATACTTGCAGACTGGAGCAAGACTGCCACAAACAACACCAAGAAGGTGAGCTCTGATAATATCGGAAAGTCACTGTCCTCCAGCTCGTACGGATCCAATACAGCCAACTGGATAGCCAAAGCTAGAGTCACTCTGAACCCTTTTGCAAAGCGACACAGCAGTTCAGGTGAGCTTTGGTACAGTTTGGTTAAAAAAATCACATGACTGCAGCCACATGAAGCAATTTTAAACAATTCTGAAATACATAAATGCCATTTTATGTTTGTAAACCTCATACACTGTAAACAAATGTTTTTTAAGAATATAAAAAATAGACATAATTTCTAGTACACAACCAATGATATACCCGATTGTTTTTTTTTACTTTTTGGTTTGTTAGTTGCATACCCAAAGTTAACTGTGGTGTCTTCTTTTTAATTATTAAAGTTTTTAGCATAAATAATTTTCACTATTTTTGTCCTTCATACACATACAAACACAAAATTAAAGATACTTTACTTGCGCACACACACTTGGTCACAATGTTTTCAAAGCAAGAAGCACGTGCGTGCCACGTGGTAAATGATGATACTTGGTACTCGTATATCAAGACTCGCTCATTTTTTAAGTAAAAATTTCTTTAAAAGTTTTGCTCATCATGTTGAATGCTCGCAAACCGGGTGACTTGCAGTACAAGGTTCCACTGTATACATGTACTGTAGAATGAATGAATTACTCTGACTTAAAACTGCTAAAAAAATTAACTGCTGTATAGTTAAGCATGATATTATGGTGCGTTCATATAAGAGATTATATGTACCTTATAATATGTAAATTCTTTCAACTTCTTTAATATTAACATGAACATAAAGTGTTCTGCATAAATCTGCCATAAGTAGTTTAAGTATAACTTAAGTATTTACTTTACAAATAATTTCTGGATTCCGAAGTTGAATCCCAAATAATGTTATATGGAAAGCTAGTATGCTATGTAGGGTATACAGTCCCTTTCTTCACAAAACAAGGAATGCCCTTTATAAGGGGTTATAGGGAAATTTGAGATTCAGCCTTGTGTAAGAAGCTTTGTAACTATTTTTAGCTGTGATCAGAGCAGCACGGATGGTGTTTTCCTTTGGAAGCAAAGGAACGCCAGGCCTCATCAGTTTTTTCACGGTTTTTTCAGACTGTACTTATCATTTTAATAACAAAAAACACTTTTGTTTTAGTAGTAATATCCTCTATGCTGTTGCTAGCAGGCGTTGAAACAATAAGCAATAAGTTAAGTGCAATAAGTTGAAGCAGTAAGTGAACCAAACTGTGATGCCCTTCTATGTTATCTTTAGCAAATATTAGAAAGTGCAGTTCTGAAAGGTAGAGATTTAGAATTTTTAGTAATATACAAACATACAAAGATTTTAAACTAAATTAGCTGGATAATAAAAATTTGAAAAACAAGGGAGGAAAACAGGAAAAAGGAGTGATTCAGACTTTGGTGAGGAAAATTATTAAAAAAAATTATGTCCACACTGAGTGACTACTGCTAAACTTCAGCTGTTCTGATGCCCATGACTTTTATATTGTTAATTGTGCCCTGCTTGCCTGGAATTAGCTGTGTATGTTAATTTACTGTATGGTGATTTTCCGACTGTTTACACAAACAAAACAAGAATTATGAAAATAATTAGTTTGTCAAGTTTATATAACAGGGTTTAAAAGTCATGTGTTAAATTCATGTAGCCTACTAAATAGTTTGATATGCATGGAAATGAAACATTTCCCGATGTATTTTGTAATTAATGCTTCTTTTTTATTATTGTATCTTTGCTGCACATTAATTTGCTGCATGTAATTATGCATTTGGGAGAGGTTTGCACAGATGTGTAGCAGCAAGATTTGGATAACAGACATTGCATAATTTAGTTTAAAATCATCTTGGGGCACTCTAGTAGTTCATCCGGTTACATTTCATTGTTAAAGTAATGACACATATTGTACAACATACTGTACATACTGTATATACACTCACATACACACACATGCACATTGATAAAATAAAATAGGGAATAGAGGTCCTCTCAGTTGGCTTCCTTAAAAATTTACCTCATGCGATGACACTGCTTGTCTGTCAGCAATGTTAAATTCAACAGCATGCCCTTTTTTCAGAAACTATTGATCTTCAGAGAGTCTTAGAACAACAGTCTTTTAACACTAGAAGCGCCGCGCCAGTGTCACCTACTTTTAACGCAGTTCACCGGTCATTTGACCGCCTATTGTTTTGAATGGGAAGCTGTCGCTGACACACAATGATCGCTAGATGGCGCTTTCACCCAAACCAAATAGTTTAGCTCCAAGATAAACTTGCACTTGGGCAATGCGCCATTCATTCCCGTGTTGATAATCAGCGATAATTTTTTTTCAAATTCAACTGAGAGAAACTGTCTCTAAGGGGAGTCACTAAGTCTCTCCTTATAAGATAAATAATTTAATAACGTTTTGAGAAAATTCATTAGTTCGTTCATTCTATTTGAAGCTTCTGAACTGTTGGATGTTTTTTTTTTTCTTGTGTGACAGTGCTTTAGATCAGTGTTTTTCAACCTTTTTTGAGCCAAGGTACATTTTTAATTGAAAAAAATCACAAGGCACACCAACAACCGAAACTGTAAAAAAAATTAAACGCTGTAGCCTATATTAACAATATATTTTTATTTTTTTTTTATTTTTTTTTTTATTTGTATAGCGCTTTTAACAATTAACATTGTCTCAAAACAGCTTTTCACAATCAAAATAATTATTTAAGTTTGTATGGAATGTGAATGTGTATGGATCAAAATGGTCAGATAGTCCCTGGTGAGCAAGCCACGGGCGACAGTGGCAAGGAAAAACTCCCTGAGATGGTAATAGGAAGAAACCTTGAGAGGAACCAGACTCAACAGGGAACCCATCCTCATCTGGGTGAAACAGATAGCAGGAAATGATTTTATTTTATACACTGCATTTATACTGTGTCTTAGGTGGCAGGCAGTTCAGCTATATACAGTCATTCTTATCGAAGTGTCTTGAACAGGAATCAAATAAACACAATGAAAACAGTCTTTTTTGATCTTTCATATTTCTACCTACACAGTGTGAAACCTGGGCCTGTTTGGATGAACACAGAGCTGATATCCTGGCAGGAATTGAAGAAAGACACGACTACGTTTACACTGTTAGTTAAATGTGACCCAATTCCGATTTTTTGCTCATATGTGACACAATCAGAAGTAAATCAAAGATTTCGGTAACTACACATGGTGTAACATCTGCATAGTGACATTAAACAGCTGAACAACTTCACTTTTCCGTTTACCTCTGAGAAAAAAAGCTGTATTTTGTTTGTTTATACTTAGAATTTTTATAACAGTACAATAAGATAAAAGTTTGGTCTGTGCAGTTAGTGCCCTTGTAGAGAATAAATAAATAAATGACACCTTCCAACCCTCTCAAGAGAGTGCCATAGTCTATTGTTAGTTTTAATGATTTGGCTGAAACTAATTCTATACATGAAAATGTAGATGCAGATATACTATATAAAATTTCTATTACTTGAACCTGACGTTTAGTTTAGCACACAAAAAAAACTGAAAAGTCCTTTCTGGTAGATCAACTGCATATGTAGTTTATTTACAGTAATTAATTAAAAAATTTATATACATTGCACAGTACGAGGTAAACACGAGAAAGATTACAAAATGGAAAAAAACCAAGTGTCTACTTAGTATACTGTGCAAGGAACAAGCAAATCGCAAGCCTAGCCCAGGTGGAGACGGAGTTGCAGGTAAATTTCAGGTAAAAAAAGATTTCATGATGAGTTGTGTATACACTTTAAATATACAGTAAACAATAAACACTGCCTTTTGCAAAGTGAAAGTGAGTGCCGTTGATCAAAAGGCTGATAAACGCGCGCGCAGATATGAGCAGATTTATCGATAAAACTGCAGACATACTCCCCCCTGAAATGCAATAAACAAATATATAGTCTATTCGCTGAATACAACGCGACCGCGCACTCCGCTTTCATTCACGATAGGTGTGAAGTTATCAAACGGTTTTGCTGATGGGGAATTGGCTGTATTGGGGGTTTTAAAACAAAATAACGAGACCAAGCAGACGTCTCTGCCTAAAATGTATTTCGCCAGCAAAACAAAAAATAAATTGAAAATAAAATGTTAGATGGTACCAATTACTGTAAATCAGGCTTCATAGTTGTATTTGATACTTTGATAATTCATACATTTACTGAATATATTCAGATTTTGTAAAATAACTGATGTCTCCGTTTCCTTCCATTTGTCCACATCACCATTCTTTCCTCGTTTTAATCTGTGTATTTAAGTGAAATATAGTTTGCATAAACGTCTATATATTCCTTTTTATTTATGGACAGGTGTATTATATTTGCTTCTTTCGTTTTGCCTGGTAAATCGTGAGCATCATATTTCTTACTTTCTCCAGGAAAGGCTCCACAATACGCATTACAACGGCGTCTGATAACCGCTGACCAGCCGCCCTACTGTCGTCTTTCCCTAGATAGATAGAACAAAATTCCTTAACGACCATTATTGTAACATATATGTACATAACAGACATAAAAATACTTATGTTTTAATTTAATCCAATGAACACAAAAATATGACAAAATGGTCATCTCTTAGCTTTTATTTATTATTGATCATATGATTTGTTTTCTTTTTGTGGCATTAGATTTCAGTCTGTCCACGCTGTAAGGTGTAAATGTGTAAATTTAACTAAGGTAAAGGAAGCATGTCTTGATACATAATGCAATAATGCAGATCAAACATATACCTGTCCATAAATAAAAAGGAATATTTAGACCTTTATGCAAACTATATTTCATTTAAATACACAGATTAAAACGAGGAAAGAATGGTGATGCGGACAAATGGAAGGAGGAAGGAAATGGAGACATCAGTTTTTGTTATTTTACAAAATCTGAATATACTTAGTATATCATATATATACTGTATATATATTAGGGCCGGGACTCGATAAAAAAAAATCTAATTAATTAGAGGCTTTGTAATTAATTAATCGAAATTAATCGCATATAAATATTTGACATTATTTTATATCACCCTAGGTTATACTTGAGGCTCGATGCGCTGCGGTGATATGCAAATTCCTTGTTGCATAGCTTGCACTCAACCATGCTCTTATCGACGCTTCCATCCATTCGTTTTTTATAACAAAATTTCCTATCCACAGTGTAATATCAAATTCAAATTAAAATTTTATTCGTCACATACACAGTCATACACAGTACGATATGCAGTGAAATGCTTACCTGACCGCCAGTGACCTTAAAAAGATAATTAAATCTTATAGTAAGAAATAAATATGAATAAAGAAATACGATAGGAAAATTTTTACTTAACTAGAATAAAAAATAGAAATAAAGATAAAAGTATACTGTACATAAAATAGAAATAAACTGTACAATAGAGATTTCCTTTTTTTTTTTTTTTTATTGAAATTTGGTGGAGGAAGTATGGTGTTCAAGTATGCATAGAAACGTGTTCTTAAGGTTCCTTATTAAAGTGTCTTTGTGCAAGGGTCCAGAATGTAAACATAAACATGAGTTCCGATGTAAGTGTAGATGTGCATGGAAGTTTACCATGGCTCTGCCCTTTTTTTTTTTTCTTTTTCTTTTTTTTATCTTGCTTTTGTGTTGTCCATAGTGTCCAATGACGTTAACAGTTTGTATTAGTTCTGTGTTTGTGGTGTGAATGTGGTATGGTTGAGAGACCTTATCGCCTGCGGGAAGAAGCTCCTCCTCTTTCTCTCTGTGTTGGCCTTCAGGGAGCGGAAGCGCTTTCCTGACCGCAACAGAGAGAAAAGTCCATTGTTGGGAAGGCTGAGGTCCTTCACGATCTTCCTGGCCTTGGTCCAGCACCGCTTGGTGTAGATTGAGTGCAGGTCAGGGAGCTTGGTGCGGATGATGCGCTCAGGTGAACGCACCACCCTCTGTAGAGCTCGTCTGTCCTGCATGGTGCTGTTCCCGAACCAGGTCGTGATGTTTCCCGTCAGGATGCTCTCTATGGTGCAGTAGTAGAAATTCCTGAGCACCTTGGAGGGCAGTCTGAAGTCTCTCAAACGTCTGAGGTGGTACAGACGCTGCCGGGCCTTCTTCACCACGGTGTTGATGTGACAGGACCATGACAGGTCCTGCGTGATGTGAACACCGAGGTATCTGAAGCTGTCCATTCTCTCCACTGGGCTCCTGTTGATGACGGGGGTCTGGTAGGTCCTCTCCTGCTTTGTACTAAAGTCCACTATCAGCTCCTTTGTCTTACTGACGTTCAGGAGGAGATTGTTCCTCTGGCACCAGTTCTCCAGATTTCCAATCTCCTCCAGGTAGGCCGACTCATCGTTGTTCGTGATCAGGCCCACTACGACAGTGTCGTCAGCAAACTTGATGACGGCGGTGGAGTTGGTAGTGGCCACGCAGTCGTAGGTGTATAAAGAGTACACCAGGGGGCTCAGAACACAACCCTGGGGGGCTCCAGTGCTGATTGTGAGGGAGGCTGAGACATGACCGCCCATCCTTACTGCCTGTGGTCTGGAAGTTGGAGATCCACTGACACATGGGTGAGCTGAGTCCCAGGTGCTCCAGCTTGGTGGTGAGTGTGGAGGGAATTATGGTATTAAATGCAGAGCTGTAGTCGATGAAGAGCATTTTCACATAATTTCCCCTCTTAGTGTCCAGGTGGGTGAGAGATGTGTGGAGGAGATTTGAGATTGCATCGTCTGTGGAACGGTTCGGACGATAAGCGAACTGTAGTGGGTCGAGTGTGTCCGGTAGTGAAGAGATGATGAAGTCTCTGACCAGGCGTTCAAAGCATTTCATCACTACTGAGGTGAGAGCTACAGGGCGATAGTCATTGAGGGAAGCAGGATGTGGTTTCTTTGGAACAGGAACAATGATGGACTCTTTGAAGCATGTGGCGATCACCGACTGAGATAAAGAGATGTTGAATATCTCAGTGAACACAGGTGCTAGCTAGTCTGCGCAGGATCTGAGGATACGGCCTGAGGTGCCGTCTGGTCCTGCTGCTTTCCTGGTGTTCACTCTCTTGAAGGCTCTCCTCACGTCGTGCTCGGAGATGATGAGCGCATTTCCGGTACTGGCAGTGTCTTCCTGTCTGCAGCTGTTAGCGCCGTTAGCATTAGCGCCGTTAGCATTAGCGCCGCTAGCATTAGCATCGCTAGCATCTTTATCTTTAAGTTCGCTTATCGTCCGAACCGTTCCACAGACGATGCAATCTCAAATCTCCTCCACACATCTCTCACCCACCTGGACACTAAGAGGGGAAATTATGTGAAAATGCTCTTCATCGACTACAGCTCTGCATTTAATACCATAATTCCCTCCACACTCACCACCAAGCTGGAGCACCTGGGACTCAGCTCACCCATGTGTCAGTGGATCTCCAACTTCCAGACCACAGGCAGTAAGGATGGGCGGTCATGTCTCAGCCTCCCTCACAATCAGCACTGGAGCACAATCACAATCGAAGCGAGCGTAGAAGGTGTTCAGCTCGTCTGCTAGAGTCGCGTCCGCGTTCATCATACCGGATGTTGGTGCTTTATAGTCCATAATTGTCCTTAATCCCTGCCACAGGCTCCTAGAGTCACTCTGTTGAAGCTGTGACTCTAGTTTTCTTCCGTAGCGCTGCTTCGCCTCTTTCACCGCCTTCCGGACGTTGTATGACGCAGCCTTGTATGGTTCCATGTCCCCCGACGCAGGTCCCGTGTTGTAGGCAGCAGTGCGAGATCTCAGAGCGTCGCGGATGGTTTTATCCACCCACAGCTTCTGGTTGGGAAACGTTCTGATAGTCTTTTTCTACACCGTATCGTCTACTAGCTTCCCAATAAATCCCACAACCGCTTCTGTAAACACGCTGACGTCATCATGGGAGCTGTTTCTGAACATGTCCCAGACTGCATCATCGAGTGCATCCTGTAACGCGGCCACCGATTGGTCCGTCCAGCGCGCGACCTCCCTCTGAACTGGAACTTCCTGTTTCAGCCTTTGTTTATATTTTGGCATGAGGAAGATGGCGGCGTGGTCGGATTTACCAAACGCTGGACGAGATTGTGCCTTGTAACCGTCTTTCACTGTAGTATAACAATGGTCCAGTGTCCTTTCGCCCCTGGTGGGGCGGGTGATGTGCTGATAAAAGTTCGGCGCTGCGCGTTTGAGGTTGGCACTATTAAAGTCCCCCGCCACAATAAGCGCAGTGTCCCGGTGTTGTGTCTGGTGCTGTGCGAGCGCCTCATGAGGCTCGCATAAGGCAATTTCTGTGTCTGCTTGTGGTGGACTGTAAACGGCGCTGATTATGACCGATGTGAACTCCCGGGGTAGATAAAAAGGACGACACATGATGGACAGTAGTTCCAGGTTTGGTGTTCAGGAGAGTGCAAGAGGAACAACGCTCGCGCTGTTGCACCAGCTGTTGTTCACCATTAAGCACACGCCGCCTCCCCTTGACTTCCCCGAGTCCCGCGTCCTGTCCATGCGGTGAAGAACTCGGCTGGTTGTATGGCGTGGTCCGGTACCGCTGGGTTCAGCCATGTCTCGGTGACGCAGAGGAGATTGCAGTCCCGAATGTCTCTCTGGAACTTTATCCTGCCCCTGAGGTCATCGAGTTTGTTCTCCAGTGACTGGACGTTGGCGAGCAGGATGCTAGGCAGAGGTGTGCGGTGTGCACGGGCTCTCAGCCGGTTCCTCACGCCAGCTCGTTTCCCTCGGGGCTTCGGCGCGCGTCCATTGTTCTCCCTCAGGATCTCACTCGGCCAGCTCGGATCCGGAGTTAAAAACGTCGAATTGTAAGTACATTCTATACCAATAGAAACAAGAGTGTCTCTATCGTACCTAATGTACTCAATGGTGGTGATTTTGCCGATTTTAAAACAAAGAAAACTAACTTAAAAAACAAAAGCAAAGAAAAGGTGGTTGGAGCAGTCGTGACGGCAGCCGACCTCACCGGCGCCATCTTGGATTGCACATCCAACAATTGGATTGTTTGATGTTAATTCACTAGCGGGCCACCAGGGGGCAATACGGCGCTGTATACTATTTGTGTCGTGTGCACTGAATGAAGTAAAAGAAGAATACCGTTTTCTCCATGCCTCTGTTGCTTTTCCTCTGGTTGTCTCGCACAAAAAGCAAGTAATATTATCAATGTTAGTTGTGCATATTGATGCAAACACAACACACAGGGCCAACCAAAGCGGTCTCATCAGCTTCTTTGTCCATGTTCACTGTGGTTTGTCTTTGTCTGAACGCTAGTTGGTGCTCCAGTATAATCGGTCCGCCGAAACTCATCCAGTGAGAAACGTTCCACGGTGCAAAAATAAGTGCGATTAAAATGCGTAAAAAAAAATTTACGCATAATTTTTGTGTAATTAATTTATCTAAATTAATTATATATATTATAAATAAATTATATGGGCACTGGTGGCTCAGTGGTAGGTGTTTCGCCTGCCATGCGGACGGCCCGGGTTCGATTCTAGCCAGTGCCCACACCCCAGCCACTGGATACAGTGCCGGTCCCAAGCCCGGATAAAATGGGAGGGTTGTGTCAGGAAGGGCATCCGGCGTAAAACCTGTGCCAAGTTGTAGTGCGGACTGGATATTCCGCTGTGGCGACCCCTTATATATTCATTCATTCATTCATTTTCTATACCGCTTAATCCTGTGTTCAGGGTCGCGGGGGACCTGGAGCCTATCCTAGGCGGGGTACACCCTGGACAGGGTGCCAATCCATTGTACACATACACACACTCACACACCCAATCACACACTACGGGCAATTTAGGAACGCCAATTAGCCTAACCTGCATATCTTTGGACTGTGGGAGGAAACCGGAGTACCCGGAGGAAACCCACCAAGCACGGGGAGAACATGCAAACTCCATGCACACAGAGACGGGAATCGAGCCTGGCCGGGGAATCGAACCCAGACCCTGGAGGTGCAAGGCGACAGTGCTAACCACTACACCACGTGCCGCCCCCCTTATATATATATATAAATAAATTATATATATATATATATATTATAAATATATATATATATATATATATATATATTATAAATATATATATATATATATTATAAATATATATATATATATATATTATAAATATATATATATATATTATAAATATATATATATATATATTATAAATATATATATATATATATATATATATATTATAAATATTATAAATATATATATATATATATATATATATATATATTATATATATATATTGTAGCGTTTTTCGACGCTAGCAGGGATCTTGGAGGACGAGTGAGCTTACTTGCTCCCCAATGCAAATGGCTGGGGAGTAGTTTATTAACTCTCAGCACAAGCACACATACACAAGTCAAGCACACACACATATACGCACCCAACTTGGCCGAAGCCACTAACCCAAACACCCCTCTCTCTCATGGTAGACACAGAGAAAACCCCCGCAAAGCATAACGGTCATCAGCCGCCGGCCCGCCCACGCCACACTGCCCCACCCGAGCTGTGACCGTCCCCGGTCACCATGACTGTCAGTCTTGGAGGCGTGAAGGCGGTCAGCGTTCACGGGGGCCTGTTGTAGTGCACATTGTCCCGGAGGCGGCCCGGCCTCCGCAGAGTTCGATGTCTCGCCGGCGTGCGGCTGGTAAGGCGCAAGACGGTCTTGGTGGAGCAACACTCGCGCCCGCCCCGCCAACCGCACCTGGCGAGCTGAGCGAGTACCGTACAGGGGCCCACCCAGTGCGACATGAGCTTGGGTGAATGCCCTCTCTTCCTTCCGGAACACACCCACACCTGCTCACCAGCAGCAAAGCCTCGCCCCTGGCTGTGAGTGTCCACGCCCACACGCTCCACAGGTGCCCCCACCCGAAAGTCCTGCAGCAGTGCCCGCGTGCTTTACTGCCCGGATGTTTACCTGACATAACTAGCGGCGCTCGCTCAACGGCTGCTGCGTGCAGATGTCACTAATTTCACGTAAATAAGAGCAAAATAGCTTTATACTGGCGCAATTTTGAAAATGTAAGCATGCAGGGTGATTAGGCTCACAGATCTAGGAAAAGTCATGAAAGGAGGGTCCTGGAATTTGATCGAGTGTGAAGTATTTTATTTCCCCCATTGTGGTCAAATGACCGGTGCTCGGCGCTTCTAGTGTTAAAAGTAGATAAATATTGCTGTTTTCCTATCACAGCCGGAGGCATAGAGAGAGCTTATTGGCCGAGCTCTCTCAGGGGGGAGGGATGAGAGGTACTTGTGCTCTCACATTAATCACGGCTCTCCAGCCAATCAGGGCTCGCGCACGCGGAAGGACCGGCTAGCGCTAGTGTGTTACTCCGCCCCTAATGGTGCGTGAGCAAGCAGTTCGAAAAGATGCGGTCGGCTGACGTCACGCGGTTCGGAGGAAACGCGTGATGGTCTTCGCCCTCCCGACTGAGTGGTAGTGGTAGCCTTAATGTGGCAGCCCCCCTAGCGACAGGGAGGAAAACTAAATTGGGGAGAAAATTGGAAGAAAAAATAAAAGAATAACAAATAAATAAATAAAGTAGATAAATATATATCTACAGATATCCCGCCTTCCATCCTTCACTACTAGTGACATAGCAAAGTGTATGATTCTTTGTGTGTGTGTGTGTGTGTGTGCCCTGCAATGGTATGACAGTTTACCCCGCCTCGAGTTCCCTGGGATAAGCTCTGTACTAATAAATGGTGTAGGGAATGGATGAGTAAGAGAGTTAATTAAATTTTATCAACAAGAACTGTGGATTTAAGCTCTTGAGAGCCTGACTTCACATTTAATCACATTCATCCTCAGTCTTTATTAGTACCCTATAACCAGGAATGTAATCATTCTTTTGCCAAAAAGAATAAAGCCTGATTTATGCTTCTGTATCAAGTTTACTTAAAATAAACTTAAAATTTGAGCAGAATAAACCTGAGCTAAGAGATGTTTAAACAACAGTTACCTTTACGGAAATTACTGAAAAGCAGAATCAAGGGAAGAATGGGGATGTATGATGGGGCCAGGTGCAGTGGTTAAGGCATTGGACTACGGTTCGGAAGATCCCAGGTTCAAACCCCAGAACCACCAAGTTGCCACTGTTGGGCCCTTGAGCAAGGCCCTTAACCCTCAACTGCTCAGATGTGTAATGAGATAAAAAATGTAAGTCGCTCTGGATAAGAGCGTCTGCCAAATGCCTAAATGTAAATGTATATGTTCACCTCAACTCAAAGCATAGAAGCAAAAGCCAGAAATGTGGTGCAACATTTCTGGGAGGTTCATGTTAGGCTAGTTTGGAGCCTTGAAGCAAAGGTGTAAATTAGTATTAAGGGTGCCCATATAAGTAACGTACAATGTAGATGGGAAAGAAATTGCATGTCCTCATATGAGGATATTCGGGTCTGTGGAGGATAATATTTATAATGGCACCTTTAATTGAAAATCATTTATACTGTAGTGATACAGTAGGTTCTCAGTTGCCATGCGGAAGGCCTTGTTTCAATTCCCACCCAAGACCCAAACCCCAGGCACTGGAATCAGTGCCAGTCCCAAGCTTGGAAAAAATTGGAGGATTGCATCAACAGGAACATCAACTGATGGTGACCTCTTAACAGGAGCAAAAGAATGGTCTTGGTCAATTTTTTGCAAGTGATTAAGATTTATACCTCAAACACTGCTTTTCTTTTGGCTTTCAGGTAAACCATATTCAAGCCAGGCTAACCAGAAGTGCAGCACTTCGAATTCGGATGCCTCAACCTCTTCCATTCTGCCCGTTCACCAAGTTCTGGACAAGGTGAAAGGCTACTGTTCTGTGCGCTCGGACAACTTCTACAAAAACATCATCTTGTCTGACAGCTTTAGCCACAGCACCAAGTTTTAGAAGGGGAGAGAGACGGTACACTGAGCAATGCCTTACAGTATGTCTGATGTGTATAGTGTATCATAGCTTGCTAACAATAAAGAAATGACATAGAGAATTGCATAATCCTTAAAATAGGAAAGAAGTATATTTTACATACTGTGATGTTCAAACTGACTTATTTTCTGTTTTTGTAAATATTTAACTTCATTGGTTTTTTTTCTAATTGTCTTTTTTTTTTCTTTGAACATGATTTTAATATTGCATTTGAGTCTGCTCTTTGTATATAAACAGCTGTGAACATTTATTTATATTGCTATACTGCTTTGTTGGAAATAAACCTTTGCAGTTCGATTTTTTTCATGTACTGATTTGTTTGTGTTTGTTGTAGTTTCTGATGCATCTGTTCCCATACTTGTTTGCTTTTTAGTGGTGTTAGTTTAGTATTTGAATGTACAGGTATGAGCAAATTTTGTGTGTACTACCCATGTGATGAATAGTGGCCATGCTTGTTGGTTCTCTGCACAGTATGTTGCAGTACAGTATGTCAACATTCTGCTGATTTCCTGATTTGCGTGCTTTGCTTGTCCATTGGCCTGGGGATAATATTCTGAAGTTACAATTACTGCAATGCACATCTTCTCCAAGAAGTCCCTCCACACTCTCGAGTTTTTTTTTGTTTGTTTGTTTTTTTAAGGGGGGGGGGGGGTCCAATTTTTCTCCCCAATTTAGTCGTGGCCAATTCCTCCCCATCACTAGGGGGCCCCCACATTAAGGCTACCACTACCACTCAGTCGGGAGGGCGAAGACTATCACGTGTTTCCTCCGAACCGCGTGACGTCAGCCGACCGCATCTTTTCGAACTGCTTGCTCACGCACCATTAGGGGCGGAGTAACACTCTCGGAGGAAAGCGCTAGCCGCTCCTTCCGTGTGCGCGAGCTCACAGACGCCCCTGATTGGCTGCAGAGCCGTGATTAATGTGGGAGCCCAAGTACCTCTCATCCCTCCCCCCTGAGAGAGCTCGGCCAATCAGCTCTCTCTATGCCTCCGGCTGTGAGAGGAAAACAGTATCACCCGGAGCTCGAACCAGCAATCTCCGGATGATAGGGCGAGCACTTTACCACTGCGCCACTCGGAGGCACCACACTCTCAAGGTTAATTGAGATCCTTGTTCACTTACTACAGTATATCTTCTGGTAGGCAGAAATATCTAAATACATGTTGAAGGCGGTGGGGAAATTGAGTGGGAGAAATTAGTTTCAATGATTTCAAGAATTCCCATTATTGTAGTCTTTCCTTGAAATTCATGGGACCATGGACTCTGTGGTATTGGTAACAGGCACACAGGGCGTATACTTTGCAAAGACTGGATGTGTTGTGTCTGTCTTTTTTATTTGGATCTGTGATTAGTCACAGGTGTGTTAGAATTCTGTTGAGCCAGAATTTAGGTGCTGGGAGTAGTTCTTGGTTGATGTAGTTTGGTCTGACACAATGATTCTGTTAGTTATTATATTAAAATTTTTCTTTTCATTAACAAAAGAAGCCAAAATTATTTCTCATTGTACATTTTGCCACAGTTTACTGTAAATGTACCAGGTTAGATTTTTTATTTATACTTCTGCTTTATGAGAAATAAAAAAAATGCATTATAATAGATACACATACAGTGGTGTTCAAAATAATAGCAGTGTGTTGAAATAAGTGAGTAAAGCTCCATATCTATATAATAACTTTTAATTTAAATGACATAAATGCATTGGACACCCTGCACATTCTATTCTGAATCACAACATGAAGAAAATGTGCTAAATGTATTATTAGTTTAATGTAAGTGAAAAAAAACAAATATTAGTTTTTAAAAAAAATTGCAGTCATCATTCATCTTTACAAAGTGATGAATTTACTGTTTAAACAAAAATGCTTGAAGTTTAATCTTGTGCATCTCTAAACTAATATTTAGTTGTATAACCGTGGTTTCTGAGAACTGCTTCACATCTGTGACAATTGTACTACACCCACAATTCCTCTGCATTTCTTGGTTTTGCCTCAGAAACAGCATTTTATTGTCAGGCCACAAGTTTTCTATTGGATTATGGTCTGGGGATTGGGCTGGCCACTCCATAACGTTAATCTTGTTGGTCTGGAACCAAAATGCTGCTTGCTTACTGGTGTGTTTGGGGAAATGTGATAAATAGGCCCAACACCATAGTACGAGAAGCATCCCAATACTGTATCATGATGCTTGTGCCTCCATGCTTCACTGTCTTCACAGTGTGCTGTGGCTTGAATTCAATGTTTAGGGGTCGCCTGACAAACTGTCTGCTACCCAAAAAGAACAATCTTGCTTTCATCAGTCCACAAAATATTGCACCATTTCTCTTTAGGCCAGTCAATGTGTTCTTTGGCGAACTGTAACCTCTTCAGCACGTCTTTTTTTCAACAATGGGACTTTGCGGGGGCTTCTTGCTGATAGCTTGACTTCACATACAGTAGCCATCTTCTAATAGTAACAGTACTAACAGGTAACTTTAGATGTTCTTTGAGTCAATTTTGTTATTCTTCTATCCATTCGAATGGTAGTTTTCCGTCATCTTCCACGTCTTTCTGGTTTTGGTCTCCATTTTAAAGTTTAAAAATGATTTGGTATCATTTTAGCAGAGCAGCCTATATTTTTTGCACTTCTTTATGTTTTCCCATCTCTAATCAACTTTTGAATCAAAGTACGCTGTTCTTCTGAACAATGTCTGGACAACCCATTTTACTCTGATTTTCAGAGAGAAATGCACAGAACAACCTTTTCTGCATTTATCCTTAAATAAGGGGAACTTGTTTGACACCTGTTTGACACCAGAATAATTTACCTCTCTAATTCAACTCCACACTGCTATTTTTTTGAACAGGTTAATATTTGTTTTTATTCACTTACATTAAACTAATAATACATTTAGCACATTTGTCTTCATGTTGTGATTCAGAATAGAATGTGCAGGGTGTCCACTGTGATTTAAATTAAAAGTTGTCATAGGGATATGGAGCTTTACTCACTTTTTGGAGCTTTACTCACTTTACTAACACCACTGTACAGTTAGAGATTTGGCTGAAAAGGTCTGTTATACATTAAAGCCGTCTTCCAATAAAACACACACAAACTTTGTTCCTTCAGGATGTTTGTAAAGATTTGATATTGGTAAATTTTAAATATGGACTAGTTTTAAATCATGTATTAATGACAGCCACAACAAGGTGATACTATGTTATTTAGCACATACTGTACAGTAATATTTATTAATCTTATAAAAGTTACAAATAGAAAGAACAAGGGAGGACAAGGTACAGACATGAGACACAACTCTTGTTTAACCTATAAACTATTTAATCATAGCAATGGATACCACTGCAAAAAAAAAAAAAAAAAGCACAAGAAAACAGGTGCGTCGATTTAAAATTGTGCATCAAGTCACAAAATGAGAACAGAAATAAACAGATAAAAATATATACAAGCACTTAACTGTGTAGTCAAAATATAAGGGATGAAAACTACTGAAGAAGGAAAGCAAAAAGCATAAAGGTAATAATAATAATAATGAATGGAGAAAGTATAGTCAAAGAATAATCATTATTAATACAAAAGAAGGGTCTCCTCTTCTTTTGTATTAATAATGGGTCTATACAACACTCACTTTCACAACTACAGTTCTGCCTGAGCGCTTCTCACTCGACAGGCGATCGAAAGAACTCACTGCCTGCACCTACACCTGCACCTGGATCCATCGCTGCAGTTCAGAGCCCTGCCCCTTCTGACAGAATAATCTGGCCATTACTATGTATCCAGCCAGTTATGATAGAATGAGACAGGCGCTGCAGAGCCAAGGCGCCCTCCTCGCTAAGCACAAGGAAGAAATTGTCACCACTAGGCAGACAACTGCCACCCAACTGCAACACCTTCAGGTGCCTGAAGCCTAGTGGACATCTTCCTTGAGGGTTTATCTGAGGCACTCAAGGATGAGCTTATTTCTCGAAAGCTCCCTACCGATCTCCACGAACACATGGATCTCACCGAGTGGATCGACTCACTTTATCATTCAAGATGAATGTCCAGGAGGTCATCCCTTACAAGGAGATCACTTCCTCCCTTGACAACCCACGTGTCCCCTCCGAAACAGAATGGTCAAGAGGAGCCCTTGCAGCTAGGCAGGACTCGCATGTCTGAGGGGGAGAGACACTGCTGCCGTCTGAAGAGGGCCTTTTACTGTGGAGGCTCAGGACACATGCTCAAGGACTGCCCGGTAAAAGGAGGCTCCTCTAGACAGACTTCCAGAACCATGCCTCCAACTCCCCACAGGCCTATTCATTCACAACCGAGCTCAACCGGTTCAGGCACTCATTGACTCCAGCTCAGACTGGAACCTGATCAGCGCCTCTACTGTGAGGGCATTAAAAATCCCTTGTGTGCTATCCAGGCCCTACTGTACATGCAGGACCCTCCATGCAGCTCCCGGTCATTACATGCAGGACCCTTCCACTCACACTAATGTCCTTACATAGGGGAACCATTCTGAGGAGATCTGCCTCTTTGTTATCGATAAATCCAAGTCACTTTGGTCCTCGGCCTCCCTGGTTAGTGCTTCATGGCCCCCAGATCGACTGGACCAAGCATGTCTACGTCACATCATCACAGGTTGGAGCCCCTCATGGTTCATGTCATGCCTTCACCCAGCACTTCCTCTACCTTCTACTCCAGCCATGACCCGATGAAACCCCGGACATCTCCAATGTCCCTACTAAATACCATGATCTCAAGCAGGTTTTCAACAAGACTCACGTCATGTCACTTCTACAGTATCGACCATATGATTGCCCTATTGATCTTCTCCGGGCACCTCCCTACCACTCTCTGGCATGCCAAGAAAGGGAGGCCATGGGTCCCTACGAACCTGTATTGCTTACTAAGGGCTCATCGAGATCACTGTCAGGAAAGGCTATTGCTCATGGCCAGCCGCTTTTAAATTACAGTGAAACCTTGGATTGCGCATTCGCTTATCTTGTTTTGACGCCGAGCGTCACGTGATCACGACTGAGCCACACACAATATTTGTCTCTGCTCTACAAAGAAACACTACTCTGTCGCGATTCTTTTTTCAAAAGTAAAGTGCAGGTTAATTTGTTTTATTTTTTACTTTACAGCAGTGATTCCGTTAGTTTGTCGCACAATAGAGTGTCATTAGTGAGATTTCCTGTTTATTTTTCCATAAAACAGTGTTTCCATTGTGTACACACACAATGGAAACACTGTTTTATCGGAAAAATAAATGTATGAAAAGATTGGAGGACGGGTAAGACAAGAAGGGGGGAGGGGCTCCTTACTTTAGCTTCACACTAAAGTACACACACATACACAGTGCCTACGCGCACAAATAGAAACACTTATCTGTCAGGATTTATTTTTACTTTTTTTTAAAGGTAAATGCAGGGTAATTTGTTTTATTTTTACTTCATGTTTTGTGTTAATTATTTTTATGTACGAATAATTTGAGTTTCCATTATTTCTTATGGGAAAATTTTATTTGGTTTACGAGTGTTTTGAAATACGAGCCTGCTTCTGGAACAAATTGTGCTCATAATCCAAGGTTACACTGTACTCCAGGAAGCCGACACCTTGAGATATCTTCAACCATTTTCATTACTGCCATTGAAGTCGACCTCTTAGTCCTAAATCCGAATTGATATTCACTCAGTAAATTATGTTTTTCTATAAATTTGTCAAGCCTCTGCACAAATACTTTCTCTAAGATTTTTGAAAACTGCGGCAGAAGAGCAATTGGTCTGTAATTAGAGAAGGAATAATGATCTCCTCCTTTAAAGATCGGAATAACTTTTGCCATTTTCATTTTACTAGGAAAGATACCGGTTAAGAAAGACAGACTACAAATGTAAGCAAAAGGTTTTGCTATACTCACAATTATATTTTTTAATAATGACATGTCTAGATCATCACAATCGGTGGAATATTTACTCTTGCAATTATTAACTGTTAGAAGTATTTCTTTTTCATCTACAGCCTGAATAAACATTGTATACTTATTACATAAGTTTTTTACTTCATTCACTGATCCATGTTTAGTAATTTTTTCTGCTAATTTAGATCCAACATTTACAAAATACTTATTAAATTCATTGACAATATCTTCCCCTTTATTTATACTTTGATTATCATCATTTACAAAAAACGATTTGGGTAATCAAAACTGCATGTATTATTTTTAAGTATACCATTAAGTACCTTCCATGTTGCTTTTACATTGTTTTTATGGATATTCAATAACCTATTGTAATAGTCCTTCTTACTGAATCTTATTATATTTTGTAATTTATTTTTGTAAGTCTTATAATCAATTTCTGCTTGTTTTGATCTTGTTGTTAGAAATTTCGTGAATAGGACATTTTTCTTTTTACATGCCTTCTCTATTCCTTTAGAAATCCATGGTTTATATACATTCTTTTGCTTTATTATAATCCTCTTAGATGAACAATGTTTATTAATTTGCTCATTTAATATATTCAAGAACACTTCATACGCCTTACTGGGATTGCTATATGCATAAACTTCATCCCAATTTTGTATTACTAAATCTTCATTAAGAGCATCTATTGCCTCTTGTGTTCTATTGCGAATAATTTTATAACTATTAGTCCTTTTTTTGAGGTGGGGATTTTTCAATAAATCATAGAAAATCACAAAAACTGGAAGATGGTCTGTGATATCATTGATAAGCAACCCTCCTAGTCTTTTTCCTTTTAATTCATTAGTATATATATGATCTATTAATGTTGCTGTATCTTTTGTCAATCTACTAGGTTTTGTTATCATTGGAATCAAACCATAACTGTACAGTGCATCAATAAAATTAGCAATTCTCTTACTTCCATGTGGATTTAGTAAATCAATGTTATTTTTAATTGATTGGTCGAACATATTAAATAACTCTTTTGTAAATTTATCAATGCATGTGCCTGGAGCTCTGTACACACAACTGATCATTATATTTTTTGTACTTTTTGTTTCAATTTCAATTGTTACACACTCCAAAACATTTTCTATGGCAAATTAAAGTACTGTGTATAACCAAGTGCCCTAGCAAACAGTTACAGTACAGTTTACAGTACAAACAGAGTGTGTGCGCTGGGGGGATTGGAAGGTGAGTGAGAATACTCATTTACAAGACAAAAGACGGTCAGAGGCAGGGCCGTTCTAGACCAGACAACACGGGGTGGGGGGAGGGGGGCATCATGTTCAAGCACTGTTTTTACCTGGCCTTACTGTATAGTAACAGTATTGTATTTGCTGAATTGTGTTGAGGCACGCAAACCCCCTGACCACAATAAGGTGGCAATCCCTCAGGGGGAAACTAAAAAAAATAAATATATATATAATTATATAATTATATAATATCCTTAATCCAGATTTTATCAATCAATGACATAACATTTATCTAAGCTGGATGGTCAAATTCTCAAAAACGTTTAACCTAAAGTAAGACTTAACACACTATAACTAAAATATGTACAAAACTGAAAGGTTGTCTTATGAATAATAAAAAATACAAACTAAATTAAAACAGATGGGCTGTTGAACAGATCATAATATGTTTTATGTTTTCTGATTATAAATGATATATGGGTTGATTTTAGAAAGGCTAAATCAAATAGCTAGTTTTGGTCATGTCAGTCCAGTAACTATACTATGTAAAAGTAATTATAATATGAATTAATTAAGGGCAGGACCTAACCTAATGTTAATAATTTACACCATGATAACATTAGTATTCATGTTTTTGTATATATTTCTAAATGTTCAAATGAACGTTTCAGAGTATATAATTTGTCGTGTCATCTGTGATTGAGACCCATGAGTTAAATTGAAATATTTTTTATAGGTAGTAAGCCAGGTTTTAGTAACCTTGGATAAATCAGCATGAAAGCCCTCTCTCGCGCACGCGCTCTCACGCTATCTCTCGCACTCACACACACACACAGACACAGACACACACAAATAATACATGAAATCGCGTAAAACCAAATGAAACTAGGGTAAAAATATGAGCAGTAAAATACAGTAGTATCCTGTAGGTGATTCCTGTCCTGTGATAACAGGCACTAACACTCTAGAACTGTTTACTTCTGTTAGTTTTGTTTTCAAGTGTGAATGTTTATGGGGATTAAATCTGTCTCTGCTGCTGCATCTATACACCGTTGTGATAAGTGATTTGTGCCCCATCAGATCTTTAATGTGGGACATTATGCTGGTTAAATGACTAAAGACACACTGATCCGTATGGACAGATATTTGTTCCAGATATTATGCGCCATTAATCAATTTGTTATGCCAATTTGACTTTCAGCGAAAACATAAAAAATATAACGAAAACAAACCCAAGCAGAAGTTACATTTTAAGCTTTACTTTCAAATTCAAATTTGATTTGTCACATACACAGCGCGATATGCAGTAAAATGCTTTGGGTGCTTTAGGTGAGACTCGAACTCGGCATTGCTTCACCTGGACCGCTTTATAAGTGTCACGCGCTAACCGATTGCGCCACTGGAGCCACACGAAGGTTGGTCTTGTCAGAGTATCCTCTCTCTCATGCGCGCACACACATATACACACACACACACACACATGAAATTGCGTAAAACCCAACGAAATATAAGCAGTAAAAAAAAAAAATCAGTAAAAATACATTAGTATAACAGGCGCTAACCCTCTGGAACTTTTTTTTTACTATTGTTTCCAAGTGTTTAAGTGATTAATGCCCCATCAGATCTATTGACGGGGGAGCATTATGCATGATTCCATATGGGCAGATATTTATTCCAGGTTGCATGCGGCATTAATTGCATTTCTTATGCCACTTGTAGACTATCAGTGAAAAAATCAGCGAAAACATCATCAAAAATATAACGAAAACAAACCCAAGCAGACGTTACATTTTGAGCTTTACTTTGCAGCAAAATATTATCTATCAGTATATTAAATGGAACGGGGTAAAATACACCGTAATGTAAAATACTGTACGTAGCCTGCGTTTTTATTCCGTACCTACAATGATCGGTATAGACAAATTACAGCCGCTACCGTGTCTTTAAGGATCATTTCAGGATGTCTTAAAAAATATTTCACTAACTAATTTTATTAATTCATTATTAAATAATAAATAGCATAATCATCATGGGTTGTGTATTGAGTGATTTAACAAATCTGTTTTATTAATCGGTTTGTTGTTGTTGTTTTTTCATCTATTTATGAAACTATGTTGACAATGCAAGAACTGTCTGTATATTAAAGATACGGTATTGGGCTTCCTGGACACTGCAATTAACTGTGCCAGTCAATGCTCCATCTGGCGGAATTATACGGCATTGCAACCATCTTTTTAGAAAGCGCATGGGGGCGTTTATGGGGCGGGGCATCGTTAACTGCGTCATCGCGGGGGATCACATTCCGTGCACGGACCGTGCATTAACCCTTCATGGAACTGCCACGGAGCAGTCATGCTCCAGGCGGCTGTTTGACGTGGCTCCCACTGTATGTCTCTTCCTCCTACTTTGCCAATGCATCATGATATGTTGTATGTCTTCCATGAAGAAATGCCAAATTGCACTGCACTGACCCAGACTTCACTTCTAAAAGGTGTATTAAAGCAAGCCTATTCACCATATGGTTCAATTATTACAGAAACATTTCTCCTTGATCTTATTAATAAGTAGTGATATCAATAAGAGTGATATTTTATCATTTAAGGTGTGGGAGTTGGCCATCGAGAACCATCAAAAGAATATGTGACTTTCAGGTCTATTCAGATATGTGAGAACAGGAAGTTCTCTCTTCATTGTTACATCTACTTTATATTTAAAGCGAATTCTCATTTACATGAAGAGGGGGAAGATTTATTTAAAACGGTACAAAGGTTCAGTCAGAAATAGCTCAGTATTCACTCTGTATTCAGTTTTACTGTATTCAGTTTTACTGAATACAGAGTGCTGTATGTATTCTGTTACTGTTACACTGTTATAAACTTTGTGCAAAAAGGTGCCTTTTGGCAAACTCCAGGTGCCTTTTACTGAGGAATGGCTTCCGTCTGTTCATTCTACCATGCAGGCCTGATTGGTGGAGTGCTGCAGAGAGGTTGTTCATGTTCAATCAACTGAATTTACCACAGGTGGACTCCAATCCAGTCATACTGTAGAAACATCTCAAGGATCAGTGGAAAGAGGATGCACCTGAGCTCAATTTTGAGTGTCATGGCAAAGGCTGTGAATACTGTACATGTGATTTGTTTTCGTTTTTAATTTTTAATATATTTGCAAAGATTTCAAATAAACTTCTTTCACGTTATCATTATGGGGTATTTTGAACTTTGAGAAAAAAATGAATTCAATCCATTTTGAAATAAGGCTGTAACATACAGTAGCAAAATATGGAAAAAGTGAAGCGCTGTGAACACTTTCCAGATCCACTGTACAGTAGGTGGTCCTCCAGTGCATCATCTACCGTCACAATGGAATATTTTATTTTGGAATATGCTATAATTTATATATAGGAGTTTCTCTAATTGTTTGTCAGACAAAGCATTTCTCCTTGGAACACAAACTGGAATGAAGTCCTTAGATATACAAATATACAATAAAATTGTCCATTGGTGAGTGGGATTCCCAGACTTTTGACACACCACTAACTCACACCACTCGGTCAGAAAGAGGTATTCTTCGATCAGAAGATTGCTGAGAGCCTTAAAAACAGAAAGGTTGCGCTCAATAAGTTGATTGAACATCTCAAACAATGACAATCTAACATACAATCAAGTATACATTTTGGAACAAAGATACATTGTTTTGGGTTTGGCCTCTGTACCACACCACATTGAATTTAAAGCAAAACGCCCAAGATGCAAGTGAAGTCAAAACAAAAGTGTGACATTAACAATTCAGGAATTACAGACATATTCATACACACATCCATTTGGGGGTCCATGAATAATAAAAAATGATAATAATAATAATAATAATAATTAAATGTAAGGATTTCCTTTAATAAAAATGATAATAATAATAATTATTATTATTTGCAGTCAACAACTGTCTGAAGTCTGAAACTGTGAGGGTTAACCCCAAACACCCATTTTTTGGTTTGTAGTTTGTTTTGTTTATACTTCAGTTCCCAGTTTGCACCTCGGTCAGGTGATGTAGAAGCTCAAGTGACGTCTGAACCGAGGGAAGATAATTATGTTTAGTTATGTTTAGTTGTTATAAATAGCCTGACTGAACTTCAGTCAGGCGTCTATCTTTATTTCGTGTGAAGTTTGTGTTTGTGTTTTGTTTATGTTCTTTTCAAATAAAATAAAGAACAGTTATTTAAACCGCCAGCTCGCATCCTCTGCATTCATGCCACGCACACACACCCGTAAGAAATGTGACAGAAAGATAGACCGTCCAAGTGGCATGGCGGAGGATTTCCCCCTAGACTATTTTTGGGGGGGCGCGAACACGATCTCGCCTGAGCTGGCGGACTGGCTGGAGGACAGCGAGGAGCACGGCGAGACAGAGTTCTGGCAAGGCTGGGAAAACTGCAGGTACGCCGAGGAGGCGGAGATGCAGTAGGAAAGCGTGACACAGAGTGAGAGGATGGCGCGGCAAAGCTGGGAAGGCTGCAGGCTCACCATCCGGCGCACGCCTTGGAGAGGTGTGGCAGCCGAGGGAGAGACGGGACCTGCGGGTGCTCGTCCAGGTTCGGGAGAGCCAGGCTGTAGTCCCAGAGGTCCTCCCTCTCTCGGATCCGGACGACACGCTCCCCATTCTGCCACTGCCTGGGACCGACCTCTGCTCTGCATGGAGGACTACGCGCCGCTGCTGTACGGCGACGAGGACGTCGTTTCTGACATTCAGCCGCCGTGCGACCTGGAGAACGTCATCCTTCCGCCTCCTCCAGGCTTCGAGGACAGCGCGCCAGCTCTTCAGCAGCCGCCGAACCTCGCACCCACTCTGCCGCCTATATATATATATATATATATATATATATATATATATATATATATATATATATATATAAAAAATTTTATTTATTTTTTTATTTTATTTTATTATTCATTTTTTTTAACCACAAGTGCTATCAATTTACCATTGACTTTTGGTGTTTACCATAGCGTTTAACATAGTTAGACTGTCCCTTAAGCATTAGCCCTATTCATTTGAAGATGACTCATTTCAGAATTATTACTGTGATAATGTGTCTAGGATTATCTTGGCATATTTTAAGTGAAATAAAGCTGAAACGTCACCTCCTAGACTAATATTTTCCTCATTGCTGAAGTTTTTTTCTAAACACAGAAGTACAAAAGGTTTGCGGCCATTTTAGTAGCCAGACTACTGTTCATTTATGACCTTTTCCAGCTGCTGCTTCTATTACTTTTCCAGGAATTAAAAGGTAGGGAAGAATTGACAGTATGTGTAAAAACATGATCATGCGCAGAACTTCCCAATTCACTTTTAGGCATTTTGTCCAGAGGTGGACACCACTGCTTCAGAAAGTAAAAGTTCTGCTACTTATTTGTTCCATCAATTAACTAAAGCAGATCCAGACATATATTATTTTATTTCTTTTTTTAATTTTTATTTTTTAAAACTAAATACATGTTACTAAATACCGATCAACAAAGCACAGGTCAACTCAGGGCAACTTTTACCGGAATAATCTCACTGTAAATCTACTCTTCATTACAGGGTGACATGATATGCCCGACGGTCGTGTAAAGGGCATTGTTTCAAGGGCATGGGTTGGAGTAAAATTGCAACTTCAGGTAAATCCAGTCCATTCATCCTGGCTGACTAGGGGGATCATTTAACCAAGATTCATTCCACAATATTGGAAGCAAACAAGGCCACTGAATCCTGCTTTGCATTGGGTTTGATAGATAATCAGGGTCTTGAAAACTATGTAATATTTTCATGAGCCTAAATCCCATTTCATACTGTTTTTGCATTAGTTTCACAAATAGATGCAACATAATCAGAAATAAATCCAACCCATAACTAGTTTAGAAATCTTGCTCACATTTAGAGCACATACTGTAGGGTTCAGTCTAAGCCTTTCAAAGACTTTTTACCAAAGTAAAAAGTCTTAGAAATTAAATACAAAGTCTAATATATGGTATCTTTCTTTCCCTTAAAAAAACAGTTTTAGTTTTATTTCAGTGTTAGAATATAATTTAAATGCCCATCCACCCACAACTCCATGGACAACTGATCAGTTAACCAGTGCAGTAGTGATTGATAAGTAAAGAGTGCAATCATACAAATTTGTATGGATATTCTTCTCTGTTTTTCAGCAGCTGTATCTCCTCTGTTTTACATTGGCTTTAGATTGTTCTCTGAATATTTTTGGAGATGGCCACAGGGTTGTGTTTTCAATTCTGCAGAATACAAAAGATGTACATGTGAGTATATAAACATTAAAAATGTAATTTCCTTTGTAAAATATTACAGCAGATGTACTGGGGATACCTGTGGGAGCAGAAATTCACACACTCTATATCTCTCTTGTTTGTGCAAAAGCATCGTTCCACATGTCTTCTTAGGCGAAGTTGGAGGATGCCGACACCATATGGTAGCACCTGGCTGAAAAAAATAAATAAGGTAAATATGTAAATGTACAGCCGTGGCAAAAGTTTTAAGAATGACACAAATATTACACTTAAATTTTTAAGTCTTCTGCTTCAGTGTTTTTAGATTTTTTTGTCAGATGTCACTATGGTATACTGAAGTATAATTACAAGCATTTCATAAGTGTCAAAGGCTTTTATTGACAATTCCGTTAAGTGTCAATATTTGCAGTGTTGATCCTTCTCTTTTAAGGCCTCTGCAATTCACCCTGGCCTGCGTTCAATCAACTTCTGCTCCACAGAGCTTCTTGATGATGGCAGCCCATTTTTGCATAATCAATGCTTAGAGTATGCCAGAATTTGTAGATTTTTTTGGTTGTCCAACAAAATTGAAGTTTTCTCTGTTGAAGTTTTCATGGCGATGGGCTTAAAATTTTGATGTGTTTTCCCGAGGCACTTATCACGTTTGCTTTATGGCATCATGCTGGAAGATGCATTGTTCATCACCAATCCAGATGGTTGGGAGATGTTGCTTTCAGAGGGTCTTTTTGTATTATTTTTTATTCATAGCTGTGTTCTTAGGGAAACATGTGAGCAAGCCCACTCCCTTGGCTGAGAAGCAACCTCATACATGTGAGGAAGGGGTTTATGGTTTCAGGCCACATGACTGACTTTCATACATTTCAAGAATAAGCCACTTCTCTCCAGGAAAAACATCAGGGACAGACTGATATTTTGCAAAAGGTGCAGGGTTGGACAGCTAAGGACTTGGGTTAAGTCATTTTCTTTTATCAATCCCCTTTCCAATTGTTTGGAAGTCCTAAGATTATAAAGGTTATGTGTATGAAAATGGCTATAAATCCTGAATGGATAATGTCACACTTTTGTCAAACTAAAGCTGAAAATCTTGACTTCAAATCCATTGTGACTGTTTCATTTTAAGGAATATCACACAAGAAGGATGTAATGCTGGAGCATAAGGGTGCAGCCTGAGTGCTGAAGGCATCACTGCCGTGCTGTTCCAGCAATACAGTATGTATCAAGTGTGTTTTTTTTTTACTTTTATACAACATTTCTGCAAATACCATTTATCAATAGATTATGATTTGTTTCTTTACTTAACCAGTTATTCTGCTCTGCCAACAAATATTCTTCCGCAACATTAGCTAACAGTAACTGGCATTTGTGGCAAGTCACATTTTAATGACAACAATTTATTGACCAACAGTGTATTTAACAGGGGTAAAAGTAGTTTTAAATTCTTACTGATACTAGGTGAAGAGAATTAAACCATGGGGTGGTGGACAGTTCTGTAAATCTCATACATTTCTCTTCATATTTCCATTTATTCTGCTTTAGAATATCTACTCCAATAATTTCAGGTTGAAACACAAATAGTGTTAAATAGAAAGCTAATAGTATGTACAAGTTTGGAATTCAGCCTTGGGATAGGAGTACATAAAAAAATACTGATAATTGATCATCTCCTCTCCTTTGTTGAAGTGCAGTTTTCTAAACAATCAAAAATTTGTAAAAAAAAAAAAAAAACAAAAAAAAAAAATTAACATGACGTGAGGTAGAGAACTATTTGAAAGACAGGTGAATTTAGATACCAAAATTGAAAAGAAAATTAGGAAAATGTTTCCCATACTTTGTCTGCATACATATAACCATCTATCAAATGAGTGAATTTTGCATAATATGCAGAGGTAGAAAGACTAATAAAATTTTGTACTCAAGTAAAAGTACTGTTATTTTAGTGAACATTTACTGAAGTACAAGTAAAGTTACCCTTATAAAAATCTACTCAAGTAAAAGTAAAAAGTAGCTCTTTAAAACTTTACTCAGAGTTAAAGTTACTGAGTTACTTTTTTTTAACAGCGGGGGTGGGATGGGGGATGGAACACCCTTGCATAATAAATCTGTTCCCTTTGTTGTGCTTGAAATCAAAGTGGTCGCTTAAAGGGGTTTCCTTCATAAGAATTTGTTGGCATTTCACTTTCAGCTGTGTCTGCATCGCTGACATCTGTTTTTGTTCGTTTCTGTTGTTCTTGTGAATTTAGCACATTTGTGTTACGGATTCACGTCACTGCGTAACTTTTTTTGCATTTGCATAATGTCGGGTTTGCTTAAACACTTTGTAATATAAAAAACAATAAAAACGAGAGCACACGAAATCCCTTTTAACTGTTTATTCTCAACCATTCACCAAAACTGAACTTAACACTCGCGAAGTGCGCATGCCCCTTGCCCTTCTACGGCAAGCCCCGAGGGGAAAAAATGCATCAAACATCATGCGAAGAGCGCATGTGCCTTGCCCTTCTATGGCAAAAAATCATCACACACTCACGAAGTGCGCATGTCCCTTGCCCTTTCCCTGACCTGCCTTCAAAGGGACAGCAGGGAAAGAGCGGGGGAGTAGTAGTAATGGTGAACCAGCGCTGCCGTTATTTGTTGGGACGAGAGAAGGAGAGATTGCTGTGGATCATTTTCTTTGACTGGACATATTCTTCGGACTTCTCACCCTCCGTCATCGGCCTCACGGACTTCATTAACCCCGGTGAGACTGACCCATACTCGGTATACTCAGATAACACACATACAATAAACACGGACTTCTGACATTTTCCACTCACTTGCGTTCACATACACATACCGTTTATTATACAGTATGTACAGGGTAGGCCATTTATATGGATACACCTTAATAAAATGGGAATGGTTGGTGATATTAACTTCCTGTTTGTGGCACATTAGTATATGTGAGGGGGAAAACTTTTCAAGATGGGTGATGACCATGGTGGCCATTTTGAAGTCGGCCATTTTGGATCCATCTTTTGTTTTTTTCAATAGGAAGAGGGTCATGTGACACATCAAACTTATTGGGAATTTCACAAGAAAAAAATGTTTTTTAACTTTATTCTTTCATGAGTTATTTACAAGTTTATTAATTAAGTTATAAATAAGTTGTAAAATGTGTTCAATGTGCTGCCCATTGTGTTGGATTGTCAATGCAACCCTCCTCTCCCAGTGTGTGGCATTTCAAAAAAGCATTTTTTCTTTTTTCTTTTAAGATAAAAATATTAGCAGATCGAAAAAGTGTGGTTCCTAAATTTCCTACATGGCTAATCACTCTAAAAAATTATTCTGTGGCCTTGTAAATTTCACAGTAATAAAAAGGTTATGTTACCTTAAAAAAATCTCTAAAACTCACATACATGATTGTTTGAGTTAGACAAATCAAAAATCAATGTCTAAAAAAAACAACTATTAATTTTGTCTTAAATGTACACTATAATTCAAGTTTATTTCACAAATAGAACTAACTTTGACTAACTGAATTATATTTTTAACATGCATTTAATATTGTGGCGTAGGCGGGGCGGCGGCTGACGACCGTCATGCTTTGCGGGGATGTTTGCTGTGTGTTCACCATGGTTGGGACGTTTGGGTTGGTGGCTTCGGCCATGTTGGGGGGGTGCATGTATGCGTGCGTGACCTGTATGCAGAGGTGGAAAGTAACGAATTACATTTACTCGCGTTACTGTAATTGAGTAGTTTTTTTGTGTATTTCTACTTTTTTAAGTAGTTTTAAAAATCTGTAATTTTACTTTTACTTAAGTACGTTTTGTTTGAAGTATTGTAATTCGCTACATTTTAAATCATATTCGCTACTGAGTAAAAAATAAATGAATGAAAATGATAAAATAATAAAAATATTATGCTTTGTATAAGTGCTCCGTTGCGCCGCGTGTGTGTATCATGTCCTGGTCGCGCGCCGCTCCAGACTCCACTCCAGGTTTTCTGACATCGGCATCTACCTGACCTTCCACACGGACGCTTCCGCCCTGAGTGACGTCATCGACTAGCACAACCATATATAAACCGGAGAGAGACGCGGGAAAGATGAAAGAGGTTGTGATTTTGGCGTTTTGATATTTGGTTGTGTATTCTGGTTTGACTTTTTGCCTCCCATTGACTTTGATTATTGCTTTGTCGCTTTGGTTTGGTTGGTCTTTGTATATATTTGTAGATAATTTCACTGTTTTTGGTTTAGGGAGTCCGGGAAGGTACCTGTATTTTTGTTTGTGGTTTTTTTTTTTTTTTTTTGGCAGGTAATCTAGCTACTAAATATAAATACCATTTTGTTTATTATTTTGGCCTAGGTCCACCCTGAATCTGATCCTCCTCCTCCTTGTGTGTGTGTGTGTGTGTATGTATATATATAGAACTAGATCTAATTATATATATATATATATATATATATATATATATATAATTAGATCTAGTTCTTTCTGCCATATACCACCATTTCCATACAATTTAAAATTGAACCCTGAACCATTCTTTTGCTGTATGGCCCTAGACTGGGACGTAACACCATATTTAAGTGACCACTTTGATTTTTAAGCACAAGAAAAACAACAGCTTTATTATGCAAAGGTGTTCCTTCAGTTAAAAACAACTAGTTTGAGATTTATATCTGCTCATCTTTTTTTGAACTACGCTAGAATGCCTCAACCCACCCCTGCTGTTAAAAAAAATTAAAATAAAAAAGTAACTCGGTAACTTTTACTCTGAGTAAATTTTTTAATGAGCTACTTTTTACTTTTATTTGAGTAGATTTTTATAATGGAAACTTTACTTGTACTTAAGTAAAATTTCACTGAAGTAACAGTACTTGTACTTACGCATTTGGCAGACGCTCTTATCCAGAGCGACTTACATTTTTATCTCATTATACATCTGAGCAGTTGAGGGTTAAGGGCCTTGCTCAAGGGCCCAACAGTGGCAACTTGGTGGTTGTGGGATTTGAACCTGGGATCTTCCAAACTGTAGTCCAATGCCTTAACCACTGAGCTACCCCTGGCCCCAGGGTACTTGAGTACAAAATTTTATTACTCTTTCCACCTTTGCCTGTATGTGTGTGCTGTGTTCAATAAACTACTCCCCAGCCATTTGCATTGGGGAGCAAGTAAGCTCACTCGTCCTCCCAGATCCCAGCTAGCGTCGAAAACGCTGCATTGGTGTCAGAAGTGGGATGGAGAAGTATGAGTTGGAGCGCACTGTTGAGGACCTGTTGAGGATCCAGGTCGGCCGCCAAGTGGCGGAGAAACTACGACGGAAGAAAGAGCATCTTCCGGGCGGAACCAGCACGAGCAAAGCAGCGCGACTAAAGCGGAGCAGCGAGATGACAAACCCGGCAATGGATCTCGGGGCGGAGCCCAGCGTTGATGCTGCGCAAGGGCCGGAGCAACGTACAGCTCCATCTACCGTCAGCCGGCGATTCGACTTGCAGCTGCACCTTCCTTCCTACAACGGCGCCGTCGAACCCTATGCTTTCTTCGCCCAAGTGGAGCTAGCCACCGACTTCGCAGGCTGGTCCTTGGCGGAACAGCTGTCAGAGTAGCACTCTCGCTGGAGGGCAACGCGCTCCGGGCGCTGGAAGACCTCTGGGCCGATGAGCGGAAGGACTGGTCATAGCTACGAGAGTCGCTCCACCTCCAGTTCGGCGCCGGTGACCGTCAAGAAACAGCGTGCAAGGAGCTGGAGCTATCCAGAGTGCGAGCCCGAGGAGCAGGAAGAGCTAGCTCATCGAGCATTTCTCCGTGGACTCCGACCGCCGCGGCTCCGCGAGCACATCAGGTTAGCAGCACCAGCTTCCCTCTCCGAGGCGCTACGCACAGCACAGTGCGCTGAACCCTCGCGGGCAGTGCTCGCGGGCACTGCTGCAGGATTTTCGGGTGGGGGCACCTATGGAGCGTATGGGTGTGGCCACTCACAGCCCCCCGGCTGTGAGTGGCCAGACTTTGCCAAGACTTTGCTACTGGAGAGCAGGGTTTATTCCTCCAGAAGGAAGAGGGGGCTCTCACCCAAGCTCATGTCTCACTGGGTGGGCCCCTGTACGGTAATTGCCCAGCTCTCCGATGTCATCTACCGGGTGCGGTTGGCGGGGCGGAGGCGAGTTTTGCTCCACCGAGACCGTCTGGCACCTTACCAGCCGCACGCCAGCGAAACATTGAACTCTGAGGAGGCCGGACCGCCTCCGGGACAATGTTGCGTTTCTCCTTCCCCCACAAAAAAACTCCGGTGTTCACAACGCCAGCGCCGACCGCCTTCATGCCTCCGAGACGGGGAGTCATGGTGACTGGGGATGGTCACAGCTCGGGTGGGGGCAGTGTGGTGTAGGCGGGGCGTCGGCTGACGACCATAATGCTTTGCGGGAGGCTCGCTGTGTGTTCACCATGGTTGGGACGTTTGGTTGGGTTGGTGGCTTAGGCCATGTTGGGGGTGTGCATGTATGCGTGTGTGACCTGTATGTGTGTGCTGTGTTCAATAAACTCCTCCCCAGCCATGTGCATTGGGAGTCAATATTCTTTATGTGCAGCAAAAACTTAAATAATTGAGTAAATTGCCCTGTGCAGTTGAATGGACATGAAGTACCTGGAACACTCCTTACAAATCCTGGAAAGTAAGCAGCTAACACCAGTTACCGAAATAATTACTCTGTCTGCCTGCATACACAACTTTATAGGGTGCTGTACAGTAAGTTACTTTTCTGAATCCTGTCACAGCCGAGCTACATAGCTAACGATAGCTAGCAATGGGCCAGTCCTGGTGTTGGTTGTGATTTTGCTTGTTTGTTCCAACCACCAAACTGCTCAGCTAAAGCGCGGTTAATACAGACACTTAAAATCTGGTGTAAAAGAAAACAGAGCAGCGTGCGCGTGCATGTCCGGGTTTCCTTCGGGTTTCTCGGTGTAACAGGCCGCGGTTGTGCCGTAATATTTGAATTTCTCCTGCCAAATGCGGTGATTTTGCGCAGCCAACCGCCACTGGAGCGAGGATAAAAAAATATCTTGTTAAAACAATTACCGCATTTATAACGGTTCACCTCACACACTGAACCGCGAGCCTGCTCGTTTCACTCCAACACTTTAAGGAGGAAACACAGACCAAAGCAGGTTTAAACAGCAGAAATGAGGTTGCAGTGTCCGGACTTGCACTGTTTAGACACCTGGCCGTAGTAGTGTTTTATCTGTTACTGTATGTGAGTATTTTTAACATGATTAAAATCTGCAGCAGCAGGAAAAATGCTTCAGCTCTGCGTCCAGCAGCAGTAACACTGCAGAGAGCAACAGCTACGAGTCCAGCAAAGCTCCAGTCATGTTTTACAGCACTACAGGTACTGTAGGCAGTTTGATTAACAGTATAATGTTGTATAGCCTTGTTTAAAACAATAGAACTTCAAACCTTTTGCTCAAGTTAAAGTCATTAGTACATGACGTTCTAACCTTCAAATGTATTTGAAGTACAAAAGTACTACAAGTACTTCACAAACAAAACAGTGTACTTAAACATTATTACATTTGCTGTAGATTCAATTCAATTCAATTCAATTTTATTTATATAGCGCTTTTAACAATGGTCATTGTCTCAAAGCAGCTTCACAAAAATTTAAGAAATTTAACAAAAAAAAAAAAAAAAAAAAAAAAAAAAAAATATATATATATATATATATATATATATAATATATAAAATAATAAATAAATAAATAAAATTATAATAGAAAATAAATAAATAAAAACAAATAATAAAATTAATTATAGAAAAGAAAATAATTGGAAGTGTGGATGTGTGAGAAAAATGTGCAGATAATAATGAGACGAATGAATGAAATTTCTCTGATGAGCAAGCCAAGGGTGACGTCGACGGTGGCAAGGAAAAACTCCCTGAGATGGCATTAGGAAGAAACCTTGAGAGGAACCAGACTCAACAGGGAACCCATCCTCATTTGGGCGATAACAGATAGAAATGATATAACATCTTGTGTGTTGTGCAGGTGAAAATTCAATATGACAGAAATTATTTAAATTGACATGAAGACCAGTTCAGCATAGGGACGAGTCAGTAGGTGCAGAGGGCAGATGAGGTCTGGATTACTGGAAGCACAGGAGCAGCATGTGTAGCTCCACCCATCATAAAGCTGAATCCAGCTGGAGCTGGTCCTTCTCTGGATGCCTCAGGAACCTCGCAGGGTCGGCCTTTGTCTACTGAAGCTGGCAAAATCTCAGGATGCCTCGGGATGGGTAGAGAAATACAGAACAGATGGGGAGAATTAGCGTAGTTGCCATTCGGTATAGGTGTACTGGAGTATGAGTACTGGGATGAGTTATGTGTATGCCAGATTAAAAAGATGCGTCTTGAGTCTACTTTTGAACTGAGAAACCGTGTCTGCTCCCCGAACACTGTCTGGAAGGCTATTCCAAAGCTTTGGAGCTAAATATGAAAAAGCCCTACCCCCTTTTGTAGATTTTGAAATTCTGGGAACTACCAGAAGTCCGGAGTTTTGTGATCTTAAGGCGCGTGGTGGATTGTAGCGTATCAGAAGACTGGTTAGGTATGTGGGAGCTAAACCATTTAAGGCCTTGTATGTAAGTAATACTATTTTGTAATTTATTCTAAACTGAACAGGTAGCCAGTGCAGGGATGATAATATTGGGGTTATATGATCATATTTTCTGGATCTAGTGAGAACCCTGGCAGCTGCATTTTGGATTAACTGAAGCTTGTTTATTGAGGATGCAGGACAACCACCTAGTAATGCATTACAATAGTCCAGTCTGGAGGTCATGAATGCATGAACTAGTTTTTCTGCATCAGATACGGATAAGATGTTCCTAAGTTTAGCAATATTTCGAAGATGGAAAAAGGCTGTTTTTGTGATATTTGAAATGTGATTTTCAAAAGACAAGTTACTGTCTAATATTACTCCCAGATCTTTTACTGCTGAGCTGGTAATAACAGTACATCCTTCTAAGCGCAAGCTGAATTGTGAAAGCTGTTGTGTGCTGGTTTTTGGGCCAATAAGTAATATCTCTGTCTTATCTGAATTTAATAAAAGAAAGTTATTGGTCATCCAATCTTTTATGTCCTGGACACACTCAGTTAATCTAGACAACTTAGGTATTTCGTCTGGTTTAGTTGAGATATATAATTGGGTATCATCAGCATAACAATGGAAACTAATCCCATGTCTTCTAATGATGTTACCCAAGGGAAGCATGTATATTGAGAACAACAGAGGTCCTAAAACTGACCCTTGTGGGACCCCATATTTCACTGGCATTACACCAGACGGTTCTCCATTTAGATCTACAAAATGGTAGCGATCAGACAGGTAAGATCTAAACCATTTTAATGCCTGTCCCTGAATACCTATATAATTTTGTAAGCGATCTATTAGGGTATTATGATCTATAGTGTCGAATGCAGCACTAAGATCAAGCAGGACTAGCAATGAGATGCAGCCTTGGTCTGAAGCTAAAAACAAGTCGTTTGTAATCTTAACTAGTGCAGTTTCTGTGCTATGATGGGGCCTGAAACCTGACTGAAATTCTTCAAGGATGTTGTTATCCTGCAAGAATGTGCAAATTTGAGCTGATACTACTTTTTCTAGTATTTTTGATATGAACGGGAGGTTTGAAATCGGTCTGTAATTTGTTATTTCATTCGCGTCCAAATTAGATTTTTTAAGAAGCGGCTTAATAACTGCTAACTTGAAAGGTTTAGGGACGTGACCTAGATGTAATGAAGAATTAATAATGTTTAGGAGTGGCTCTCCAACCGTAAGCATCACTTCTTTTAAAAATCTGGTTGGGATTGGGTCTAACAGGCACGTTGTTGATTTAGCCGAGGTGATGAGTTTATACAGCTCTTCCTGTCCTATACCTGTAAAGCAGTGAAAATCTAAATGTGAAGCTATAGGCTGAACTGGATCGTGAGATACTATTAGAGGTTGAACCTCCATTATTTTCTTCCTGATATTATTGATTTTTTCATTAAAGAAGTCCATAAAGTCTTCACTTCTAAACTGTGATGGGATACTCTCTGCGGGCATCTTAGGTTTTGTTAGGCAAGCCACTGTACTAAATAAGAACCTGGGATTGTTTTGGTTTCTTGCTATCAGTTGGCTAAGATGCTCGGTCCTAGCAGTTTTTAGAGCCTGTCTATAGCTGCACATACTGTCTTTATACGCAATTCGAAAAACTTCTAATTTAGTTTTCCTCCATTTTCGCTCGAGGTTACGGGTTGCTCTCTTTAGGGTGCGAGTATGACTGTTGTACCACGGTGCAAATGTTTTATCTCTGACTTTTTTTAATCTGATGGGAGCAACAGTGTCTAATGTACTGGTAAAAATAGTGCCCATGCTGCTAGTCAATTCATCTAGATCATCTGCATTTAGGGGTCTAATAAGACATTGGGACAGATCCGGCAGATTACTTGTGAATCTGTCTTTAGTGGTGGGATTCATATTTCTAACAGATTGATAACGTGAGGAGACACAACTAATCTGTTCTAGAGTAGTACTAATAATAATAATAATAATATAATCTAATACTAGAGTATATGTCAGGAGGTGATGATCTGTGATATCATCACTTTGAGGTATGATCTCTATATTAGAGACATCTATACCATGGGATATAATTAAATCTAGCGTATGATTAAAGCGGTGAGTTGCTCCAATTATATTTTGCTTAACCCCAAAGGAATTTAGTAAATCCATAAATGTGAGTGCTAAAGCGTCGTTAGCATCATCTACATGAATGTTAAAGTCTCCTACTATCAACACTTTGTCAGAGTTAACCAATAGGTCTGATAGCAGATGTCCAAATTCTTTAAGAAAATCGCCATATGGCCCCGGGGGTCTGTACACGGTGGCCAGGGTAAAATATAGCAAGGGTTTATTACGTATTTCATTTAGTGCAACATTAATGATAAGCACTTCAAATGAATTAAACCTGGGCCTTATTTTCTGGGTAACAGTGAGTACATCATTGTAGATAGTGGCGACACCACCACCGCGACCAATTAGACGGGGCTCGTGCTTATAGAAATATCCTGACGGAGTAGACTCATTCAGACCAAAATATTCATTTGGTTTAAGCCAGGTTTCAGTGAGACACAGTGCGTCAAGGCAATAATCTGAGATAATTTCATTAACAATAAGTGCTTTAGGCGCAAGGGATCTAATGTTGAGTAGTCCAAACTTTAGAGGTGGATTTTGACTACTTATTTTGCCTTTTTCTGGTTTTATGGTTATCAGATTGTTTCGGGCAAATTTAACAAATTTATTCTTTTTTCTCAGTATTCAGGGATAAAATAAATGTGCTAAGTAATGTACTAGTACCTAAAGCTATGAAATATAAAGATTTAGTAGAAGTACAACATTTCTCCCCTCCTTGAACCTTATCGTGGTGGAGGGGTTTGCGTGTCCCAATGATCCTGGGAGCTATGCTGTCGGGGGGCTTCATGCCACTGGCATTGCATGGCAAACTGGTCCTAGGTGAGGGTGACAAAGAGTAGTTCAGACGGCCTCTTACGATGATTAAAACCCTTGGAAAACGTTTTCCCTCGCCCGGACGTGGGTCACTGGGGCCTCCCTCTGGAGCCAGGCCTGGAGATGGGGCCTGATGGCGAGCGCCTGGTGGTCGGGCCTGCACCCATGGGGCCTGGCCGGGCACAGCCTGAAGAGGCAACATGGGTCCCCCTTCCCATGGGCTCACCACCTTTAGGAGGGGCCAGTGAGGTCGGGTGCAGTGTGAGCTGGGTGGTGGCCGAAGACAGGGGCCTTGGCGGTCTGATCCTCGGCTGCAGAAGCTGACTCTAGGGACGTGGAATGTCACCTCGCTGGCGGGGAAGGAGCCTGAGCTAGTGCGTGAGGTTGAGAAGTTCCGGCTAGATATAGTTGGACTCACCTCGACGCACAGCTTGGACTCTGGAACCAGTCTCCTTGAGAGGGGCTGGACTCTCTTCTACTCTGGAGTTGCCACCGGTGAGAGGCGACGAGCAGGTGTGGGCATACTTATTGCCCCCCGGCTCGGGGCCTGTACATTGGGGTTCACCACAGTGGACGAGAGGGTGGCCTCCCTCCGCCTTCGGGTGGGGGGACGGATCCTTACTGTTGTTTGCGCTTATGCGCCGAACAGCAGTTTGGAGTACCCGCCCTTTTTGGGGTCTCTGGAGGGGGCGCTAGAGAACGTCCCTCCTGGGGACTCCATCGTTCTGTTGGGGGACTTCAATGCTCACGTGGGCAATGACCTGGAAGGGCGTGATTGGGATGAACGGCCCCCCCGATCTGAACCAGAGCGGTGGACTTATGTTATTGGACTTCTGTGATCGTCACGGATTGTCCATAACGAACACAATGTTCAGGCATAAGGGTGTCCATATGTGCACCTGGCACCAGGACACCCTAGGTCGCAGTTCGATGATCGACTTTGTGGTCATGTCGTCGGACTTGCGGCCACATGTCTTGGACACTCGGGTGAAGAGAGGGGCGGAGCTGTCAACTGATCACCACCTGGTGGTGAGTTGGCTTCGTTGGCGGGGTAGGATGCCGGTCAGGCCTGGTAGACCCAAAAGTATTGTGAGGGTCTGCTGGGAACGTCTGACAGAGTCCCCTGTCAGGACGAGCTTCAACTCCCACCTCCGGCAAAGCTTCAACCACGTCCTGGGGGAGGTGGGGGACATTGAGTCCGAATGGACTATGTTCTGCGCCTCCATTGTCGAGGCGGCCGACCGGAGCTGTGGCCGTAAGGTGGTCGGTGCCTGTCGTGGTGGCAACCCAAGAACCCGTCGCCGAGGTGATCAAAAAAAAAAAGTTTGCCCAACCAGTCTACATGTGCTTTGTGGACTTAGAGAAGGCATTCGACTGTGTCTCTCGGGGAGTCCTGGTCGGGATACTCCGGGAGTATGGGATATCGGATTCCCTGTTAAGGGCTGTCCGGTCCCTGTACAACCGGTGTCGGAGCTTGGTCCGCATTGCTGGTAGTAAGTCGGACCTGTTTCCGGTGAGAGTAGGACTCCGACAGGGCTGCCCTTTGTCACCGATCCTGTTCATAATTTTTATGGACAGGATTTCTAGGCGCAACCAGGGCGTTGAGGGGGTAAAGTTTGGTGGGCTCAGGATTGGGTCACTGCTTTTTGCAGATGACGTTGTTCTGTTGGCCTCATCAACCTGCGACCTACAGCTCTCACTGGATTGGTTCGCAGCCGAGTGTGAAGCGGCTGTGATGAGAATCAGCACCTCCAAATCTGAGGCCATGGTCCTCAGCCGGAAAAGGGTGGAGTGCCCTCTCAGGGTTGGGAGTGAGATCCTGCCCCAAGTGGAAGAGTTTAAGTATCTCGGAATGAGGGTAAAATGGAAGGGCCATCGACAGGCGGATCGGGGCAGCATCTGCAGTGATGCGGGCTCTGTATCGGTCCGTCGTGGTGAAGAAGGAGGTGAGCCAAAAGGCAAAGCTCTCAATTTACTGGTCGATCTACGTTCCTACCCTCACCTATGGTCATGAGCTGTGGGTAGTGACCGAAAGAACATGATCGCGAATACAAGCAGCCGAAATGAGTTTCCTCCGCAGGGTGTCTGGGCTCTCCCTTAGAGATAGGGTGAGAAGCTCAGTCATCCGGGAGGGGCTCAGAGTAGAGCCGCTGCTCCTCCACATCGAGAGGAGCCAGATGAGGTGGCTTGGGCATCTATTTAGGATGCCCCCTGGACGCCTCCCTTGTGAGGTGTTCCGGACACGCCCCACCGGAAAGATACCCCGGGGAAGACCCAGGACACGCTGAAGGGACTATATCTCTCGGCTGGCCTGGGAACGCCTTGGGATCGGGGGGAAGAGCTGGAAGAAGTGGCCTGGGAGAGGGAAGTCTGGGCATCCCTGCTGAAGCTGCTGCCCCCGCGACCCGACCTCGGATAAGCGGAAGACAATGGATGGATGGATGGACAACATTTCTCTCAGAATTGTGATGATATCAAGTGATTGTACCTGTTACTCTAGGAAGCCACTAGAGGGCAGTGTGTTCAGTGTTATGTGTTGAATACAAAAGGTATAAGATGAGAAGAAGAAGGGCATGCACGAGAAGTAAATGAAATAATAATAATAATAATAATAAAAAAAAAGACAAACATCCTCAGACTGTACTGAGTTATTTTATTAAAGAACATGAACAAAACAAGAATTAATTAATTGGGAGAAAGTAATATGAAATAAAAATACTGAACTGAAATTTTAGCCTGCAGTTCTAAAACTAAAACTGATTTTCATTTTGTGTGTGTGTATGTGAAACATGTTATATATTTTCAATATCTCTTTCACAGCACCAACACAACTAAAGAAGAGAAGTTAGAATGGAGATAAATCCACAAATACAAATTAACTACAAATTAAAACAAGGCTTGAAATATTTCGCTTTACCTATAATGAATCTAGAATATACTATATTTTACATTAACTAAAGTAAAAAAAATGATATAGTTGATAGTAATGTGTAAATGAAGTTGAGTATCATTTTTATACAAGGGATATTCAGGTCAAAGCGGGACCTTTGATTGTGGCGAATAACAGAACACACTCATTAGAGTAAAAGATCCCATTATTTTTCTTTATATATGAGGTTGTGCATTGTTCTGCAAGAGCAAAACACCTTGGTGATGAAAGCAGTCCGTTTTTTGTAAAAGCAATCCACTGGAATGTTCACCAGACTTTTACCAGAAATGGGCTCTGTAAAATCAAATCAGTTTTACGTCTTTGTTTCAGAGAATTTTCATCACAAGTCCACCATATACAACATAAATAGTAACAGTCACACTTGTACTTACTTGTATACTATAAATAATTTTTTGTGCCAGCTTATGGGATGGCAGTGTAAGCTCTGCACATTTGTCGCATAATCAAAAGGAATTTCGATCATTATCGAGTGATGCATGGCACTGTTGATCAATGATGTTCAGTGTCCTGTCTTCATTTAGACTGTCATTGCTTCTTTAAAACCTGAGAATATCTGCACATACATTTGTATGCATCCCACAGTTTTGCAGGAAATTGAAGTGTGAAGGTGTGCAATCTTTCAGATGTAAAATGTTACTCTGTGATTATTTTCTAATACAAAAGTCTACTTTTCACATATTAACTGTATAAGACTTGTGGCAGAAGTATTGTTTGTGAGACTGTTTACTAATGAGATCAATTCAGCTCATTGTTTATGATCTTGTTGCATGTCATTTGCAAATTTAAACAGGTTGAGTTTAGACGTCATGTCATAAAATTTGGCACAAATTTGTTTAATTAAAATGGTAATGTGTGTATTGTTTCTTTGTTTATAATTTGGTGTCATTAGATACATTGAAATAAAATAAAATAAAAAACTTGATTAAAAGCTAAATATACTGTATAAAAAATTAAGTGTAACATATTAATTCTGTGATAGAGCAGTATGAATTAAGTTCATTTAAAATATTTAGTAAATGTAGCAAATTTGTTTGTTAAAAAATAGTCTAATTTTCAGTTTCTTCTACCTTGCATTTCAATCATATCTAGTTAGAGTAACCAGTTAGAGTAACCATTGCATTAACTTCTGATTTTCATTACATTTACAGTACGCAATTTTGTACATCATTGTACTAAATAAAGTTAATCAGGTCTACTTAATTTTTTACTGACGTACTCAATTCATGAAGTATATTTTATATGATTTTGAAATTTTTATATTTACTTTAATATTTTTAAGTGTAAAAATGTTTCACCAAAAAATTGATTACAGTACAGTTTTATTTTTAGAGTGATTCTAATCACCTAACAAATATCTAAATATTACTTGTTTGGTATATCAATTACTACATCGTGACAAGGTTTATTCAGTATTAGTCATGTACCTGGGTGTGTTGATCCACACAATCCCAATGTGGCAGAAGTACACACATTCCCTGTCTTTCAGGTTTTCACAGGAGCAGCGTTTCTCTCTATGCTGAGCCTTGATGCTGAACTGCAGGGCTAAGCCTTTCCGTGCATGAGGCAAAACGACTTGCAGCGGTGCGGTGAAAACTGTGAAATAGGAAGACCCAAGGGTTAACAAAAATCAGCTTAGAACATATAAGAACAATTATAACATGTGTTCTTCTCCTGATGAGGTTTGTTCGGCAGAGCAGTGGCGGTTCTACACTGAATTGCTCCCTGGGCTAGACTCCCTCCTGGCGCCCAACATTTTTTTCCTAAATTGGGCCCCTGACAGCTTTGGCCTTTTTCTCTCCATCGCTTTGTTACTATCGACGGTTCGACAATCAACAGATTTCCCCCAACGCTGTCACTCACGACCAGAAGTCAAGACTAAACCAATTCACCTCCACATCATAATCGTTTTATTATCTATTTTTATTAGCCATTTCACACAATTAAATAAATGAAAAAAGTGCAAATTATTGGTGTGTGTTTATAATATTTTGAATGAAATGTGTGTTATTTGTAAGAAAGTCAGGTAGGCATAATTTAGCCCCCTTCTTGTCCGCTTCATTTGGGAGAGGTGAACTGTACTCTGCGCCCCCCCGCCCCCCGTCATCCGCTCTTCTCTCCGCTCAACACTCCCCGCCCCCTCCCGGTCCTCTCCGCTCGCTCAGCTACTGTGCGGCTCATTCAGCGGCGGCGTGGGCGCAGGTATCACAGATAATAGAAAACCGCTTAGCGGCACAGATTATTATTTTTTACCCCAGGTTCGTGTGCCGCCCCCCACGTGACATAAAAAAATGCTGCCCTGGGCGGCTGCCCACTTCGCCCTACCCTAAAACCACCACTGCGGCAGAGAGTTCATATTACTAGTGCTAAAGTGACATGTGATTGATGTACTGAATGATATTTAATATGCAGGAAATGGGTTGATTTAAAAAGAAATGGAAACAAGAATACACTCACTTTGAGCATTTTGTCAGGAGACTGTTGCAGGAATTATATACTGATGAGTAATGATTCTCAGGTACAAATAATCACACTTCGATTAAACTGAATGCAATTTTACAAAATATAGGGGAAATATATATAATAAAAAATAATAATATTTATATATATATATATATATATTTCCCCTATATTTTGTAAGATTTTTATTATGCCCTCATTTGTACATTGTACTGTATATTTGTACAACTATTTTACTAGTTAAATTTATTTTCTTTAGTATTTCTTTTTATTGATATTTATTCCTTACGTATAAGCTTTTATTTTCTTTTTAAGGTCACTGGCTGTCGTATAAGCATTTCACTGCATATCATACTGTGTATGACTGTGTATGTGACAAATAAAATTTGAATTTGAATCAAAGGAGAGGAAGATAGGTGGAAGGAGACAGAGGGGGAGAGAGAGAGGGAGAGAGAGAGACAGAGTATGGGAAGGTGAGCGTGAATGAACAGATGCAAGAGGAGACAGGAAGATAGCAGCAGGGAAGATTTAACACGTTAATATCAGATCTATGAGGAAGAGAGCAAGAGAGTAGAAATAACTCCTTTATATATAAAATAATTCTAACATCATGTAAAATTATTTTTAACTGTTTTTTAAATATTTTTTAACTGTTGTCAAAGCTATACCCCACTTGTATTGTGAAGACACGCCCCACAGAACTGGGGGGCGGGTTTAGTAGAGGTCATTAACATTTAAAGGAGCATGTACTGAAACAGGTTGCTGGGAACAGAGCTACTTTTTACCAGGTAAAAGTAATGTTTTTTTTACACAACAATTGAGAATTTTTAATTAAAGTATATTACAAACTTTTCATTAGGACCCTAAAGAATCATATTAACCTATGCAAAATTGAGACTGTATGTCTCCTTTAAGAATATGTATTCTGTTAATTATGTTAAATCTAGTTAGAAGCAGTCGAGAGCAGCTTAGTTCATCAGTATTTGTCTTATAACCTACTAAGTGGTTAGTAGGGTAAGGCTGTTAGAACATGAGTCACAGGACCAGGGTATAAGAGAGGTGTCGTACTTCGATAATGTTCTTAGGCAGTGTTACTATGAATTGTTAATTTAAGTTCACCAGACTTTGTGTTATTTTATTTTCCTTTGAACCCTTTGCTTATAGTTATACTTATTTACCATTTAGTGCAGAAAAGTTGTAGTTGATTGCAATATAAAATAATAAAAGGACTGCCTCCCATTGCAAGTTTAGTACTCCCAATACTGTGCACCAGCTATGAGTTCTTTGTGTTCAGGAACAGACGACTCCAGGGACTACATTTCCACATTTCCAAGGACACTTTCTAAGGTGAGTCTTGTACTGACCTCTACAGAATTTGACACCAGTAATGGTTCGTCCTTTGCAGATAGATGCTTCCTATTTGGGTGTGTGATTAGGGGATGTTAATCAAATGCAACGTTACACTTTCCAACATCATTAGCAGAACATAAACTCACATGACATGAATAGGAGACAAAGTAGAGGAAAAAAATATAGGAAAGTACAGTATTCCATAATCACTTGCTAAAACATGTATATCCATTAGCTAACTAATTTATAGTCTTATATACCTTAAATTCACTGCACAACTACTACTTGATTGAGGTCCCAAGAGCTTAATGTTAGTCTACTTTATTCATTCCATTGATGTGGGTGTCAGTATCCTTTTGGAAAATTTAATTTTGATTTACAGCACCTTAAATTAGCGCCCACATAAATGTTTCTCGGAGTTCAAGCAGAAACCATCAACATCCACTGTTCAGATGAGACTCAGTAGAATCAGGCTTTCATGGTCACATTATGGCCAAGAAACTATTACTTTAGAAGAACAACAAAGACAAGATCAGTCTTAGATCAGTGTACAACTGCTCTTTGTTCTGATGAGTCCAAATTGGAGATTTTTGGTTTTAACCGCCATATCTTTAGACATAGACACAAATGGGGTGAATAGGAATGGTTCCTGAATGTGTGGTTCCCACTGTGAAGCATGGAGATGTCAAAATTGAGAGCACACTTAACTAGCATGACTACCACAGCATTTTGCAGCAATATGTCATCCCATCTGGTTTGCATCATTTGTTTGGGAAAACCTGTGAGCGGTCAAGCACGTGTTTTGAGCACACACCCGGTTATACCATCAGAGCCAGTCACCGTATGGCGTTATATTCATGCCACAATCCTGAGCGCCCAGTTTGAAAGCAGACAAACCACTCTATGCGCATGAAGTGTCTCCCCTGCGTGCAACGTGCTTTGCGCGCATGCGTGCAACATCTTTTTTTTCTGTGCGCGCTCGACTCTGCCTGTACGCTCGCTCAACTTTGTCCAGCTTTACAAAACGGACACAAAACTAGTCAATCACAGACTTCCACACACTACTTCTGATTGCCTGTTTCTTCTCTAATCAGCTGGCACTATCGACCGCATAACGGAATTAAATTAAATAAAGTTATTTGTATAGCCTATTGCTTTTTAAAATGGTCATTTTAAAATGGTCAAAAACTTTTTAGAAAAAAAATAGAAGAATAGAAGAATCTTTATATATAATTATATATAAATGAAAGGAAATTATATAAGAGAAGCATTGTAAATAAAGTTTATTCAATTATATTATTATAAACAAATATTATATTATGTATTTTTTTTATTTAATGAAGTATTAGTATATATATTAGTTTCGTTTGTCCACTGTGTTTTTATTTACTTATAAAAACTTACATATAGCTCATGGCCGGTTGTAGACCAGACCATATGGGGGGGGGGGAGTCAGAAATATGAAGGGGGCATCATGCGTACACATCATGTTCGAGCACTGTTTTTTCCTATGTGCTTATAGTAACAGTATTGTCCTTGCTGAATTGTGTTGTTAGCTGCATCCAAAGCCTGGAGAAGTGGCTTGCACTTTGTCAGGCCTCTACCTTCAGACCTGTCCAACTTAGGCAGACCCGGGCATTTTAAGGCCTGCGAGTCAAATGCGGCCTGCGGCCCGATTCTGACTGGCCCACGAAAGGTTGCTTGGAATAAAGAAAATAAAACCTACTTTCAAAATTTAGCATAAATGACAGATGTCCTTCACATCTCCACCTAAAACATTCAACCTGACTTTGATGCACTTACAGATGTCGCCATTAAAAACCTGCGTTTCGAGAAAAGGGATCCCGTGACTTGCCGCGGCTTTGCGCGGCTGCGTGCGGGAAGCTGTGAACATGCCCTTCATTACCTGTAGGGGGCAGTCGTGTTTCAGTCTGAAGTATTGTGTGTCTACTGAAGCCGAAAATGTGTGCAAATTAAACTGCGCATGCGTGTTTGGAGTCGCTGTGCCCGCGCTGTGTATCAGTCGGTTGGGAATCATCACGGAGGTTACAACACGGCGTGGCTGCAGCTGGAGTTTGTCGTGTTCGAGGTAAATTTAACTTTCTTTTTTGGATGTGATTCTCGCTTTCATGACTCCCAATCAGAGGTGGAAAGTAACGAATTACATTTACTCGCGTTACTGTAATTGAGTAGCTTTTTTGTGTATTTCTACTTTTTTAAGTAGTTTTAAAAATCTGTAATTTTACTTTTACTTAAGTACGTTTTGTTTGAAGTATTGTAATTCGCTACATTTTAAATCATATTCGCTACTGAGTAAAAAATAAATGAATGAAAATGATAAAACAATAAAAATATTATGCTTTGTATAAATGCCCCGTTGCGCCGCGTGTGTGTATCATGTCCTGGTCGCGCGCCGCTCCAGACTCCACTCCAGATTTTCTGACATCGGCATCACCTGACCTTCCACGCGGTCGCTTCCGCCCTGAGTGACGTCATCGACTAACGCGACTGGAGAGAGACGCGCGAAAGATGAAAGAGGTTGTTATTTTGATGTTTTGATATTTGGTTGTGTATTCTGGTTTGACTTTTTGCCTCCAATTGACTTTGATTATTGCTTTGTCCCTTTGGTTTGGTTGGTCTTTGTATATATTTATAGATAATTTCACTGTATGTCTGTGCACTCACTAGTAGCAGGGGCGTGGCTGCCATTTATTTTTGGAAGAGGGAGTTTATTTGGGAATTTATTTGCTCAGGAATAAAATAAAGATAGCTGACTACCTTATTGTACGGAATGATGGGGGGGGGTGATAAAATTATATATACATAATATATATAAGTTTATCAAAGCAGTCCCACAGCTTAATCATAGCTAAAACAATCCAGTGAAATATTAGACTGTGAGACTTTTTTGAGCCAGGTATTTTATATAGTTTAGCTTAGGTTTATATTTTATATAGTTTATATAGGTTTAGGGAGTCCGGGAAGGTACCTGTATTTTTGTTTGTGTGTTTTTTTTTTTTTTGCAGGTAATCTAGCTACTAAATATAAATACCATTTTGTTTATTATTTTGGCCTGGGTCCATCCTGAATCTGATCCTCCTGTTGTGTGTGTGTGTGTTTGTGTCTGTGTGTGTATAAAAACCTCATTTTTTCATCAGTTAATGATTGGATCTAGTTCTTTCTGCCATATACCACCATTTCCATACAGTTTAAAATAGAACCCTGAACCATTCTTTTGCTGTTTGGCCCTAGACTGGGACGTAACACCATATTTAAGTGACCACTTTGATTTTCAAGCACAAGAAAGACAACAGCTTTATTATGCAAAGGTGTTCCTTCAGTTAAAAAACCACTAGTTTGAGATTTTATATCTGCTCATCTTTTTTGAACTACGCTAGAATGCCTCATCCCACCCCCGCTGTTAAAAAAATAAAAATAAAAAAGTAACTCGGTAACTTTTACTCTGAGTACATTTTTTAATGAGCTACTTTTTACTTTTAGTTGAGTAGATTTTTATAATGGTAACTTTACTTGTACTTAAGTAAAATTTCACTGAAGTAACAGTACTTGTACTTGAGTACAAAATTTTATTACTCTTTCCACCTCTGCTCCCAATTAATGTTCATCTTAATCTCAGGACGTACAATTAGCAATTTCAGTTTTCAATAGTGTGGAGATTCACAAAACACCGTTTTCGTGTAAAAACCTGAACCTACGGAGCCCCCATGGGTCCTGTGGTAAATAAATAAATAAATAAAATAATAACGAACCGAGCGCGCGGATTAATACACCGAGATGTGTGTTTCTTACCCCCACCCCGAGTGAAAACGGCGTGTTCAGACAAAGGCTCGCCAGTTAGATGCCATTTCTGAACAAACTGAGTCGTGTGTGTTAAAGCATTAAATGGTAAAAGAGCACTAGCAATAAACGTTTTTTTTTCTGAAGTTACGAGTAAAGAACCTGTACATATGTTCATACAGTATTGACAGCAGCTCTAATTTACTGCGGTAAAGCCAGCCGCGGTTCAGAAAAACACGGTCAAGCCAGCCGCGATTGATTTTAGTGCGCGCGCATATTACAGTGATTACGGTAGTTTCATGAACAACACAGAGAGAATGCCCCATATCTGAAAAATGCTGCAGTAAAATAGTTTCATATGTGGTGTGTATATAGTATGGGACGTCCTGAATAAGAACTGATCATTGTTTTTTTCTACTTATTAGAAATGGGGTCTTTATACCCCTTTAAAGTGTAATAATGTCCAATATCTCAAAAATGCTGCAGTAAAATTGTTTCATATTTGGTGTGTATATAGTAGGTGACGTCCTGAATAAGAACTGATCATTGTTTTTTTCTACTTTTTTTTTTTTTATCATATAATGTGTGTACATTATATGGGATAAAAACTGACCATGGCGTTTTATACTTACTAGAATTTATTTTTTCATAGGTCTCTGAAGTGAAATAAAGGCATTTTATTTAACTTTTTTTCCCCATTGTGAACATTTGTTTATTTGACCTCTCTTCCAAAGCAGACGTTAATCCTCATTATAGAAAACATTCATTGAAGAATAACTGCTACTTTTGAACAGTAAGACAAAATAAAAATCAATTCTGGTATTTAGAAAGACTAAATACATTATTTTGTCTGTTTTCTACGAATTCTGCTGTAACTTATCTACATAAAACAATTATTTGAATGGTGAATATTTAAGAAAAATATTGTAACAGACAACCGTCAAAGTCACCAATAAATAACACGGATATTAAAGCAGAAATGCAAATAAATAAGCAAGTAAAAATTGACGAGCATGTTGTATTATCTCTCAGTCCTGGGCGTCTAAATGAAAAGCGCTCTGAAAGCGCGTTGTCTCTGTGTCGGTCCTGAAACTACCGTAATCACTGTAATATGTGCGCACACTAAAATCAATTGCGGCTGGCTTGACCGTGTTTTTCTGAACCGCGGCTGGCTTTACCGCAGTACTAATTTGTCTAAATCGCATTGCAGACAATAAAAATAAGTCGAGTCATCCTGTGACCCTGCATGCTTAATCTTTGCACACATGATTCTTGCTTCTCACTTTTTCCTTAATCCCTCATTGTTCTATCTTGTATTTTCTAACGGTGTCAGAAACTTTGTGTTAGTAGCACTGCTTGACATGCTTGATGCCTTCCTCTTTTGTAACTTGCTTTGGATAAAGGCAAACTTACAAAAGATGAAGAAAATGCCTAAATGTAGTTGTACGAATAAAAGATTATGTAATGATACAATGTAAATATTTTCACAGAAACAAAGTGTAAAGATGAGACGTGAATCTGAAGAGGATCTCTTTGATGATTGCCTGGTAAAGCATTGTTTTCTTATTAATTATACAATTTATTAATACCTTGAATATAGTGTTTGTTGTATTGGACAGAAGCATATAAATGCAAATGAATATATAAATATGAGTAATTATTGAACGAATTTTCATGTTTGGACTAACCCTTTAAATACAAACTCAGCATTCATCATAGGATTTCCTGACACTGTAAAGCCATCTCATGCCATGTTTTACTGATGCAAGATTAGTGCTAAAGCAATTTAACCCAAGTTTAACAATATGAAGTATATGAAGTGATGGTCATTTTTTTATTATCATTTATTTTTATTATTTTTTTCTCAATGAAGTCAGCACAGGTTGAAGCAATTCAGATTTTTTTTGTTTCTCAAAATAAATGATTTATTTTCTTGTAAATTTTATGCAGGGGGACAGACGAAGTGACACCTTCTTAAAATCCTTGTCGTCCATGCTGTTGAAGGGGAAGAACCGGTTGGTGTATCCATAATCCTTGAAGGAGAGGCTATTTTCAGAAAGTTCTTCTAGAACTTGATGGGATTAAGCTATCACCAAAAGTGCAAGCTTTAAATATGAAGTTATCATCTTAAAACATTTGATTTGGCTTGACTACAAGTGTTTACATGTTGTGTTTACATGTTCAGCTTAAAATGTTTTCATGCATTAAGGTTTCAATGGCATACTTTTAAGTGCACTAGTCCAGAGTGCTGATTTGAAAGTTGCAACTTCACTGCTTCAGAGGGCTATTACGTTTTAACGTTTATTCTACAGTTTGTTTAAAGTATTTTCTGCTGCATTTTATTTCTAAATGAATGCTGTATTTTATTTATTTATTATTTTACACAATTGTGACGGTTGACCCCTAGAGGGCGCCTAACGCCCGTTTTGACTTTTGTGTTGTAGTTCGTTTTAAGTTTCGTTTTTTGGACTTCTTTTCCCAGTTTGCACCTCGGTCAGGTGACGTAGAAGCTCACCTGAACCGAGGGAAGTTAATTTGATAATTATGTTTAGGTTTGCTATAAATAGCCTGGCTGAACTCCAGCCAGGCGTCTAGCATTAGTCTTTTAAGTTTAGTTTGTGTTGGAGTGGGTTTGTTTATGTTTGAAGCAAAAATAAAGAACTTTGTTAAACCGTCAGCTCGCCTCCGCGATCATGCCTCGCACACACCTCCGACGCAGACACCGTAAGAAACATGACAACAATTTTGTTTAAAACAAGTATTTCAGGCCCTGGTGCCGTGCAGTTTTTTTCTATGGATGCAAAATTTAGCTGAATGCACTTTTATTAAAAAGACAACTTGGATCTAGACTGTGAATGTCACAAATATTTGGTAATGTTGGTGAATAAACTGTTTAATTATATTTTAGTTGTGTGATTTATGAAAGATATAGATGAAATAATTACTTAAGTTTCTTTCCAAAACATAAATTAGCAATGTTTACATTATTATAGGGAGTAATATAAATTGATAAAACCAAGTAAGGGAAAATCTCACAAAACAAAATGATAGTAATTTCATAAAATCAAGGTTCCTGCTGATACAACAATGCATTAACTTTAGATTTATTTAAAATAATCAAGTAATTTGTGCATTAAGTATAATTTTGTAACTTTTACTTGATTTATTTTATTGTTAATTTAATTAAGTAGATTTTACCTGACAATTACGGGTGAGTTTGTTTGTAGCATGCAGTAAAGTGTATGTGACACAAAAATATATATTTGTAATATCGTGCAATCTCTGCTATCCGCTAGCAAACTTGAGCGATTCTTTTATTTTTTATATAATATAAAGTATGTTTACAGTATAAACTTTCTATGTACGGGTCCAATCAGAAAAATTTAACCAGAAAACAGCATATTACATTGATTACATTGTCCTGAGGCTGGACAATGGAATAAACTGTGGGATAAACTGTAGAACTGAACAGAATTTTTTTTTCCATGTGACTTGAAAAGCCTTCCATCTAGTTAAATATAAATATTAAAACTCTGATCATGTTATCTAGTTTAATTTCGTGTTTTCGCTACATAAATAAGACAGTAGGTTCTCTATTCAACCCCTTAAAATTTCAAATGTAATCTAAAAATGGCCTAGCTTGTACAGGCTACTATACGCTCATCAGCAGTCGGCGCCCCGCTGGAACCAGCAGATCAAAGGAGCAGTTATCGGCTGACACGTAGCCTTCTGAGTTTGGAGACCCACAGAACCCCCACTGTAATTCCCCCATCTCACCTTTCATTCACATAAGGTGTGAAGTTATCAAACCGGTTTCCGGGAATGGGGTAGAATTGGGGGGTTTTAAAACAAACGAGCAGGCGTCTCTGCCTAAAATGTTTTTCGCCAGCAAAACACCTTTCTCCTCTCTCTCTCTCTCTCTCTCTCTCTCTCTCTCTCTCTATATATATATATATATATATATATATATATATATATATATATATATATAGTTAATTCAGGGCTATTTATGATGGAGACACCTTTTTACGTTTTAAATATGTAAAACCTCCGCTGCGTGTATTCATTCACAGGCTGCAGCGCGCGCACAGAGAAATAGGAGACTGTGGTGTATGAGTGGATTGGAGAGAAGAGAGCTGTTCAGTTACTATAAAATATATATATATATATATATATATATAAACATAATATGATCTTTTTGAGTTATAATGTTTTTTTTAATTATTCATAAGAAAACCTTTCAGTTTTGTAAATATTCTAATTATAGTGTGTTATGTTTTTCTTTAGGTTAAACGGTTTTGAGAATTAGACCATCCAGCTAAGATAAATATTATGTCGTTGATTGATAAAATCTGGATTAAGGATAATTTATTTAATTTAATTTGTATTTTTCACCTCCCCCCCCCCTGAGAGATTGCCACCTTATTGTGGTCAGGGGGTTTGCGTGCCACAGTGACCTTAAGAGCTATACCAACAGGAGCTTAGTCTTTGGAGGTGGGGGATGCATGTTGAAATGCAGACTTTTTAACCCAAGACTATATAAGTTTTTACAGTACTTAGATAAGGGGGAATCAAAAACTGCCCCCAAAAATGTTTTACTGCAAGTTTGAAAAACCCACTCTCACATCACCTAACACACACACAAATTATTTGCAAACCGGTTTCGCTGACACTTTGAGTGTAATTCATAAATTTACTGAACATATTCAAATAAACACACCATACGGCAAATAAATAATCTCAAAGCGTTTATTTTTTGGGTCATAAATGCAGTGTTCATTTACATTCCTGTGTGTCCATGTTACATCAGAGGACATGCGCCGATGTTTATCACACATTCCAATAAGAGAGATTACTCACTCCCAAAGGTTTTTTGCGCCGTATTTCGATTTTTAAAAAAGTTGCTCATTTTCACCACGAACACGGATGAGTCTTCGGGTTTCCTCAGCCGTCCATATACAGAATATAAATTACAAAACTGTGGTCACGTTGCAATAAGTAAGAATAGTGTAAGCAAAACAATAGTGTATGGCCGTAAGCAAAACAAACAATGCGTTATCAAATGCTCGGCAAAATGCCGTGCTACTGAACTTTCATATTTGTTTGTAGCATGCAGTAAAGTGTATGTGACATAAAAATATATATTTGTAATATTGTGCAATATGTGCTATCCGCTAGCAAACTTTAGCGATTTTTTTTGCAAACGTTTCTTTACAGAACATCACCATAAACACAGACACAAGACTAAAGGTAATATACATACAATGAAAACTTGTCATAAAAATCTTTATTAATGGCAAAAATGACAACATTTATGGGTCTGTTTGCTCGAGTGAGCAGCCATGTTGAAAACTTCGCTTAGCCCTTCGTTTGAAGTGAGGTCCTGAAAAATCTTCGTTTGGAGGGCTATCTGGCCCTTCCCCCTCCCCCTACACCTCCAACCAAAAGAGAAATGAGACACCACTACCCCTGCACGTGAACGCGCCAAATGGAAGGGTAGGGGGAAGGGTTGGGATTCAGCCTTAATATTGGAGCAATAAAATTTACTTAAAATCTGTGTCCAAATTGTTATGAGGATTTTATCAAGTAAATCTTACAAGTTCTTTTTTTCAGTGCATGGGTGAACACGATGTTTTAAGAATTTAATTATATATATATATATTTATTGTGTGTGTGTGTGTGTGACCGGTGCAACTCACACGTCCTATTCCATTGTCATTCATACTGCCGTAGTTTTTAGAGCCCTAAAAAAGCATTCGCTAGTAAGTAAGTAAATAAAAGACAAATGAATAAATAGTTTTAAATTATATATATACAGGGGCGTAGATTTAGGGTGGACGGAGGGGATGTGTCCCCACCAATATCCTCCGACCATTGAAATGTCTCCACCAATAATTTAATCCACTTTTTTTTAAATCGTTCTGTCAACATTAACCTAGACACGCAGAAAGGGATAAATCACGTTCTCTCCTTGAGTCCTCCCGCCCCCAAAACACATATGAACATTTTGATTGGCTGTGCCTTTCCCTGCCATCATGTGATAGACGATTGGCTGCGTTCAGACACAAGCAGCGCCAAATGCAGTGGACTCACATTCAGTACAGCAGGCCAGGATATAGTCTGTGAATACGGACGTAAAACTAACAGCAGATTAAACAGCTAAATGTAAAAGTATAAATATGATCCCTGTCAGTCTCCTAATCTAGTGACTCATTCATTCATTCATTCATTTTCTATACCGCTTAATCCTGTGTTCAGGGTCGCGGGGGACCTGGAGCCTATCCCAGGAGACTTCGGGCACTAGGCGGGGTACACCCTGGACAGGGTGCCAATCCATCGCAGGGCACACACACATACACACACTCACACACCCAATCACACACTACGGGCAATTTAGAAACGCCAATTAGCCTAACCTGCATATCTTTGGACTGTGGGAGGAAACCGGAGTACCCGGAGGAAACCCACCAAGCACGGGGAGAACATGCAAACTCCATGCACACAGAGACGGAAATCGAACCTGGCCGGGGAATCGAACCCGGACCCTGGAGGTGCAAGGCGACAGTGCTAACCACTACACCACCGTGCCTAATCTAGTGACTGTTTGTCAGAAATCAGTATTGTGAAAGAAATTGATAAACTAATATACTAATATTGCCATATGGCTAGAATTTTGTTGACACCAATAGACAATCCACTTCAGAAAAATAGTTCACTTACTATTGCAAAGTGAAAAATGCATTCACTTACTTGGCGAACATTAATGATTTGATTCGAGGTTTGCACACTAAGACTCAGAAAAAGTGAAATAAAATGATTGCTGTTTAAATGGCATGTGTTTATCCTGTTTTGTCAGGTAACAGAACCTAAACACCTGTGCTGTATATCAGACAGCGATGGAGAGAGTGTAGATTACACACAGGTGCTCTCTAGTCATTAGCACTCATCAGGCAATGTCTATGGCCAACTGACTGCACTCAGACCAAAGGGGGCTGAATAATTACACACACCCCACTTTTCAGTTATTTATTTGTAAAAAAAAAAATGTTTGAAATCATGTATGATTTTCGTTCCACTTCTCGCGTGTACACCACTTTGTATTGGTCTTTCACGTGGAATTCCAATAAAATTGATTCATGTTTGTGGCTGTAATGTGACAAAATGTGGAAAAGTTCACGGGGGGCGAATACTTTTGCAAGCCACTGTAGTTGTCCTGAGATTTAACATTGTTACCAATAATAGGCTGAGGCATTCTCTGTCCATGCTCATAAGGAATCCCTCAATGTTTTTCAATTAGGGGACAGAAGCAGATCAGTCATTTCGAGTGGATTAATATAAATCGAAGCATTGCTACTATTAATGTAAAGTGATTTCGCACCATATTAAGAAAACCTAGCAAACCTACGCACTTGTGTGTGTGTGTGTGTGTATGTGTGTGTATATATGGAAATATAATTAATATTTTCGTGTTTAATTACAAAAAAAAAACATTTTAATGGTTAGTGATTGTTGCAGACATTTACACTATTTTTGAGAACTATTAAGTTCTCCTTCAACGTGTCATAGCCGATAACTGCCCCTTTGAAGCCTTTGAATGGTGTTAAAAATACTTGCAAAACAAGTATTGCAGCCATACATTGGAGGGAAATTCTGAGGTGGTCAGTGATTGATGGCACGGTCGGTTGGAGGGGGTTGTGATCACACCTATAGATCTTTTGTTCTAGGCTATCGGTCAAATATCTCTCCACTTGGAAGCAAAAACATGCAAGGGATTTCAGCATCTCGACGCACATACTAAGCTGTTTATGACACTGTTTGTTTTTTCATTTTGTAATCTTTCCCGTGTTTACCGTGTACTGTACAATGTATATTCATTTTTTAATGAATTACTGTAAATAAACTACACATTCCGTTGATTTACCAGAAATGACTTTTCTGTTTTTTGTGTGTGCTAAACTAAACTTCAGGGTCAAAGTAATAGCGATTTTATTTGAAAAGTATTATATATTTACAATGCTGATAAGTTCAAGCTTAGATTCATATATAAACTGCTTCAAAGTCTTTCCGTGACCGCTGAAATCCGACAGACGCAGGGCTCAAGGGAGGTGTGTCTGTGTGTGTGTGTGTGTGTGCGCGCGTGTGTATGTGTGTGTGTGCGTGTGTGCTGCAGCATGTCCTATTTTCAGCGGATTTTTCCGCTACCGCAGATCAGTTTATCAACTTGTAATATATACATTTTAGGAATATATTAACATGTGCAGACATTTAAGGGTGCGCTGCCCTCTCTTGCCCCTGCGTAGAGCCTACACACTCACACACACACACACACACACACACATCTATCTATCTATCTATCTATCTATCTATCTATCTATCTATCTATCTATCTATCTATCTATCTATTATATAAATACACATTTGGAATCTGCATCTACATTTTCTGTTACAAGTATAGAATTAGGTTCAGCTGAGACTCATGATCAATGGTGTTAGGGTACTTATGTAGTGATAATTAGTTTCAGCCAGATCATTAAAACTAACAATGGACTATGACACTCTTGAGAGGGGATATGAAGGTGTTATTCATTTATTTATTCTCTACAAGGGTGCGAACTACAGTACAGACCAAACTATAACTTATATACTACTATAAAAATTCTAAATATAAACAAACAAAATACAGCTTTTTTTCCTCAGAGGTAAACGGAAAAGTGAAGTTGTTCAGCTGTTTACTGTCACTGCAGCTTCTTCAAAGTCTTCCCACTCCGTGACCACTGAAATCCGACACGACACCACGTTAGGCTACGTCTTGACTCATTTGTATACCGACGGTGATTGGATGTTTCCCGAGGGCTCAGGGGAGTGTGTGTGTCTGTGTGTGTGTGTGTGTGTGTCTATGTGTGTGCGTGCGCGCGGGTACTTGCTCTACTGTTATAAAAACTCTAAATATAAACAAACAAAATACAGCTTTTTTTTCAGAGGTAAACGGAAAAGTGAAGATGTTCAGTGTCACTATGCAGATGTTACACTCAGTGGAGTTACCGAAATCTTTGCTTTAGTCCTCATTGAGTTGCCACACATCATTTCCACATTTCACTCGCTTTTATTATGTGAGCATAAACAGTGAAACATTCCACAGGTTTATAATACACAAGTGAACCACGTTCCCGTCGAACGAAACGAGGCATAATCGTGGTGTTTGCTTCGGTTATGACACACCATAGTTTATTACCTGCTGTGGTAGATCTGAATATTTATTCAAACACAATAATAAAGCTTTATATCCTCAGGAGGGCTCAGTACATTGTTTTAGCGATAGTTTCACGGAAGCGAGTTCAGAACTAATCTAACCAAACCAAAAAAAAAAAAAAAACATCCAAAGCTTCAAATAGAATGAACGAACTAATGAAATTGATATATATGTAATTGATATACTGTATATACAGACGTGTGTGTGTCATTTTAATTCAAATGAACATTTTATTGCTTTCTGATACACTTATCAACTTATCCCCATACACTTATCAACACAAACTCTCCGTGCACGCACACACAATCTCTAATAAATTAATATTAATAAAATACATATACAAATAAACAAATGTAGGTGTAATAAAAGTAGTCGTGATGTCAGTACTCGCCCAGCAAACCAGCCTTTTTCAGCGGCTTAAAACGTATGAATTATCTTCAAATATACAAAAAAAAGCGAAAAGACACTCGATTATTATGCATAGGTTATTTGTTTAATTCAAAAAGTTCATAAAAACACTTTAAAACGAGAGAAAAACTGTTAAAATCCTCGTTCGCCTTCTCAGCGTTAGGTAGCGAGTGACGTCATGATTTGAATCTGCGCGCCACCGGGGAAACATAGGGAAACTGACTTTCCCGGACCACCGGCTTTTAGATAAAGTCCTTCTATGCGCCATCTGGCGGATATTCAGTGAAGCACAACACATTTATTTTAAATTCCCGAATGTTGCCTCCGGCAAGTCGCGGCAAGCCGCGCTAAATTGCGGCATCCCGCGGGAAAACACGCAGGGTTTTAAGGGCGACATCTGTAAGCTCTACAGAGGCTAGATTTCTTTCACTGAACAAGAAAAACACACTGAAACATATTTATTTAGATTTTTTTCTGCACTGTTTGGCAGTTGGACAAAAATGTTGTGTTATGTTACATTATTATTGGCATACAAAGATATTGTGGTAGAAAGTTAAGAAAGTTAAAAACAGAAAGCATTGTGGTGTTAATGTGACTGAAAAAGAGTTACACTTACTATTGTTTTGCATAATTTCACTGAATAAATTCAGTTTTTTGTAAACCAACCTCACTCTCTCTTTATCTAACCATAACACATACTCTTACCAGCTTCTGTAAACAATGACATTTACTTATTACAACGTAGAAATAAAATTAATAACCAGAGTAGATTTAAAACTTTTGGCCCGGCCCTCTACAATATTTTCTGCTTCTCATTTGGCCCCTGGTGGAAAATAATTGCCCACCCATGAACTTGGGTGTCCCACTTGAAGACTAAGCTCCTGCTGGTATAGCTCTTAAGGTCACTGAGGCACGCAACCCCCCTGACCACAATAAGGTGGCAATCCCTGAGGGGGGAAACTAAAAAATAAAATTTAAATAAATAAAACAAAATAAAATAAAATATCCTTAATCCAGATTTTATCAATCAATGACATAACATTTATCTTAGCTGGATGGTCTAATTCTCAAAAACGTTTAACATAAAGTAAGACTTAACACACTATAACTAGAATATTTACAAAACTGAAAGGTTGTCTTATGAATAATAATGTTCTCTCCAATCAATAACAGTTTTTCCCTTTGGAAAAGCTTTCATGAACTACAGTGTGGGGCTTTATGCAGGGGTCTGTCAAGCAACGGTCATTTGTCTTCAGTCTGTCAAATTCAGCGGACGTGGACTCTGTTGTAACTGAAAAAACGCTGCAGCTTCTTCAGACTTTCTACTCCGTGACCGCTGAACTCCAACATGACACTACGTTAGGCTACGTCTTGACTCATTTGCATACCGACGGTGATTAGAAGAGGCTCAGGGCTCAGGGGAAGAGTGTGTGTGTGTGTGTGCGCGCGCGCGCTGCAGCCTATGAATGAAGGTTAATACCGTGTCCCTTTTTCGGCGTTTTTTTCCGCTAACGCAGATCATTTTATCAACTTGTAATATATTAATTTTGTGAGTATATTAACATGTGCTTTCTCAACATTTCAAAATTTTTATTTGAGGGGGCAAGACATTTATTTGAGGGGGCGCTGCCCCCTCTTGCTCGCTGGTACAGCGAGGCTGGATCCAGCAGCCCACCACATCCCAAATCATAATACAATACATTAGCTCATTAAAGTGGAGATTAATTTTTAAAACCAGTTAGTATAAAAATATTTGTATACACAATACAAAAACGTAAAATAAAAATTATCACTGAACATATATTGGGTCATATTTGTAAAACAAAGATAATGTAGCGTTTTTCGACGCTAGCAGGGATCTTGGAGTACGAGTGAGCTTACTTGCTCCCCAATGCAAATGGCTGGGGAGTCGTTTATTACCACAGCACAAGCACACATACACAGGTCAAGCACACCCACATAAACGCACCCAACTTGGCCGTAGCCACTAACCCAAACACCCTTCTCTCTCATGGTAGACACAGAGAAAAACCCCGCAAAGCATGACGGTCGTCAGCCGCTGGCCCGCCCACGCCACACTAAGAACAATAAGACAAACAACAAAAGACAATATTTTCAGTGTCACTGTCACAGAGACCCAGGAGGCTTATAAACAGTTTGACAGCAAAAATTAGACATTTTGGCAGTATTGTGAGTATGTTTTATGAAATTTAAAATATGCAAGACAATACTGCCAAAATGTATGATTTACAGGCTGTTAGAAAATATTCTTTGCATTGTCTCTTATTGAGTCACAAGGGTGTTAAAAAGCATTCATCATTCAAAGTTATTCAGATCAATGTATTTTCCCCTTCCTGATTTTTATTTTTTTTGCTTATTTGTCACACTTGTACAGTATACTGTAGATGGAATTTCACCTAAACACTTTATGAGAAAAAGACAAATGGGCCTTTTTGTCTGTAAGATATCATGAACATTTCGCAGGCTGTATCATCGTGATGCAGTGTAAGATATACCACTCATCAGTATAAGCTGCAAGTGCAGCAGCTTACACTGATGAGTATATGATGAACCAGTGCCTGCTGATGATGACCAACACCTCTCCCCTGATCTACCAGAGCCAAGTGAAAAGAATTGCAATCAAACTGAACAGGTAAGCTGGAATAAAATCAGTAGCAGTATTAACTTGTGCTAGTAATTATTATGGTAATCAATATTAATTGAAAAATAACCTCTGCATTATTTTGAGTTAATATACCATAATAATTAAAATAGCTTAAGCTAATGCTGCTACTGATTTTGTTTCAGCTTTCCTGTTCAGTTTTATTGCCATTTTTTCAAAATATTGTCTTAAGAGTTTTATATGTTGTTGCCTTGATGTCATTTTCTTTGTTTCTTTGTTCTAATATTAACTAATATGACCCAATATATGTTCAGTGATACTTCAAATAATATGTTTAAATAGCATTGATTTCTGTATTGTGTTATATTTTTATACTAGTAAAAAATTATTAACTGGTGTTAAAAAATTATCTCTACATTAATGAGCCAATGTATTATGATGTGGGCTGCTGTGGGCCAGGAAGTCCAGGGCCACTTTTTGTTCCCAGTCTGTCAGTCAGAGTGTTGCCATACCAACACTCTATTCTGCTGTGGTTTATTTGGTGTGCATTTTACTGTTATAGCAAAACTAAACTAAACATTTAAAATGTGTCTTACTCCATATTAACTTCCTTTTTATAGAACTGTTGTATAAAATTCACACTCATAGTGTTACTGATTATTAGTGAGACTGTAAGCGGACTATGTTCACATTACCTGTCATTACATGTCATTATCAATAATTTCCTGTGATTCTGCCATTCTGTCTCTGTTCACGTTATACCTTTATTGCTTGTAATTCTGTAATGTGATTATCTGTGATTGCTTATCACCTTCAATTGCCTGTATTTACCTGTCATTACATGATTACATATGCTAACTTGTTATTATCCTTTATTGCCTGTCATTATCAAAACACAGCCATGCCAATATTCAGTATAACAGCACTTTTGCTTGCGTAATAATAAATCTTATATATAATTTTTAAACCTAATTAAACAGTAACTCTTTCCTGATGGCACTCTGTAGAGTCAGTATTTGTGGTCAGTGTTGCAGAGGTTGTGCACAATAATGTCACCTCACCAAGCAACAGACAAAAACATGAAGCACATTTTATTAAAGAACTGATGATATGCTCTTCTAAACACATGCATATGTGTCCTCAGATATGTTTTTAATATTTACCATGAGAATCAGTTGACAATCACACTTCTACAAAGCAGTGATTCATGAATTAAATATTTTAACATGCATATAACATATTTAAAACTTCAGAATTATCCTAAGATATTCATAGCATAAAATATTTGTCTTTTTAGTATTTAAACTATATTAAATTATACTAAAGTACATTTTATTGTTTTATATATGTAAACCAGCAATAAGTATGCACTAACATAACATACTAAATGAATCAAACTTTGACAATATTTATGCAAAAGCTTAAAATCATGAAACCTCATTAGTAAGTTGTTTACCTCTTTGTTCCATTATCAGAATGGCACTGAGGAAGAAGATGGCAGAAGAAAAATCCATAGAGATTGTTTTTAAACAAACACAAAGCTGAAACATTAAAAAATCCTACCCAGATGATTCAGAGAACACACTGCTAGTGTCTCCTTTTCCATTCCATCTCTACTTAAAACACTAAACACTTCCAGGCCACCAGGCCACCTCCACATCTCTTTTTACAGTATATCCCATAATTAAATTTTTTTGAGGTTGTCTGGTTGTCCTAATATCACAATAGTAAACACAAATACATTCTTTTTTTTTTTCAATCTAAAAAACTGTCACAAAAGTTTTCTGTACTACTTCAATATATAAGTCCTAAAATTTTCTCCATAGGATTTTTTAAACAAAGTAGTCTGCTAAACTATATTGTCAGGAAAACTATTTAAAGGATGCTGTCTGGTATCATTTTCCAAACCAAAGGAAGACCGTTGTGGTAAACCTCACTTTTAATTAAAAACATTAAAAAGCCAATCGACACACTTCAATTAAAGCATCTGCATGCCAGATGGTACCTCAGATTAGTTCAGCTTCTGCTGCGATTAAAATGGAATGTGGACAAAAATGGCAATTTCTCGAAGATGACCATTTTCAGTGTGCCATTTTCAGTTCCACATTTGAATTTGGCTTTAAAGTGCAGTGACAAATGTATTAAGAAGTGCACAAACTTTTTCAAGAGTGGGTCTCAATAAGGCTTATATATAAATAGATTGTGATGCTCCACACAGATATAGTTTTCCCTCATCAGACACATAGACTTTTCACTCCTCATTAGTCCCTATGGCAACAATTTACCTTCAGTGAATTAAAGAGCTGGCTACATAGAAAACAACATACTTGGTCACAAAGCCTTTAGCTATGGCAGTTAGGTTTGTGAGGTAAGGATAAAGACTGGAAGAGGAAGGGAAGAAAACTTCAGAGGGACTCCAGCTCCACCTCCTGTGTCTGTTTTTGTCTGCGGTGAAGGTTTAATGACCAGTTTGTCATTGGCTGTCAGTAAAACTGCCCACTCATTTTCCGGCTCCTAAGCTGTGAGTAAACCACAGGAATACTAAAAAAATCAACAACAACAAAAACATGCCCTTCACACATAAACACACACTATTTTTGTATTCTGTCTAGATTTTGTATTTTTTGTATATACTAATTTAAGAAATGGTTTGTAGTAACTTTACATTACCTAGTTGTTTGTTGTGTTTGTTTGTTTGTTTGTTTTGTGTTTGTTCTTTATGGATTTTTTTTTCTCCACCAGTGAAGTGACATTAAAACAGGTCAGCCAACCAGATTGCATGTGTGATCCAGTCACCTGGCACTCACCTGCAGACACTGCAGTTCTCCAGGGACAAAAATGGTGAACACTTCATAACTCAGGGTTCCTGAGTGGCGAAGGTGTTCCAGCTATGAGGTGCCACCTAGTGCATGTCATGAAGGCCCGAACAATATATACACGGGAGTGCAAATGACAGTATGAGATGGAGGTTAAAAAAATTTAATTAATGCAAATGAGAATCTCATAATTTGGTCCATTAGTGTGTTGAGTTTTTCCTGTGTCAGGAAAGAAACTGGCAAATCCAGCAGCTGTTGTTTGTATAAGATAAAGTAATTGTAAAATAGTGAGCACTGGTAAAAGCCAGCTGTTCTTAAAACTAGCTGTAAAATTCTGTGGTCTAAGATAAATAAATAAATAGTTTTGGATGTCTTAATAATCATCCTTGATTTCTTTTCTGAACATGTGCATCCAAGCTGTGTCCTTACATATAAGACAGATGATATGGTCAGATAACCAGAGAGGGCCTCTAACTGAGACTGCAGACTGTGGTTCCAGAACATTTTAAAGAACCCAGTGGACTCCGTTTCCAACATCCAGTGATTCCTCTTCACTGTGTGCTGGAGATGCAGTCCACTGATTTCATGGCTTTTAATACTAATGTCCTGAAATATCAATTATTGGGTGCTGCATCTTTAAGAACGTTGTTTCAGTGGGCTTATGTGACTGCTTAGGCAGAGGGCACAGGAGGAGAGCCCTGTTGTTCTGCTGTAGTCTGTTGAACTTTAAATGATTTCACATGAAAATATGATTTAATCCACATATTCCCAGCGTGGTTAGAAGTATTTTGGTTGTATAAATAATCTGATGTTTTTAAAATAATGTTACGTAGATAATATTGGCACCAACAGATAATATTATACACTTGTGTTTGCTGTTTGTGTAGACATAGGCTGTTTACAATGTTACTTCTTGAAATATTTGTGCAATATATGTTGCATTCAGTTGATAGACAAAGTTTGATGCAAGTTTGTGACACAAAGAATTGCTATTATCACATGTGATAATGCTTAGCGCAATATGTGATATGTGAAACATTACTTAATATTAATTTTGAGATGTTTTGTGTTTACATTTTGACCACACATATGCACGTAGAAATGTACACCGATTCTAAACTACAAGTAAACTACAACAGCAACCACCAAATGTGTAAGGTGCAAGTTCTGCACTAGTCAAAAAGACAAATCAAGTTCCAAATTAATGTTATCAATTCACAGGTAACATTAATGTTATGAGGAATAGAAATTAGGATGTTGTTGTTGGTCTTTCGGCTGCCCCCGGCAAGGGGTCGCCACAGCGGAAGTAGTCTAGAAATAGAATAGAAAGTAGGATACAATATGAAAATAAGGCAGTGTGAACCTGCAGCTGTACATTTTGAAAGAAAGTAAATTTTTCATTTAATTTAAAGTAAAATTTACATTAAAGTTGCTTGAGGAACAGCGTAAAGTTGGCACAGTCAGTGGTGGTTTGGGTAGTCTTGTCACCTGCTAGTGTTAGTCCACTATGTTTTATCAGGTCCAAGGTCAGGGCAAGCGTCTACAGTACCTGTAATTTTTAGACACCAGACCCTGAAGAGAGACCAGACGCTGAAGAGCTGAAGGCCGCTATCAGAGCCACCTGGGCTGCGTTTTCCAAAAGCATCGTAAGCCTAAGTAGTTCGTAAAAATGATCGTACGAATGATCTTAATATTATGGTCTGTTTCCCAAAACTATCGTAACTTAAGTAGCACTTGAAAAACCTCGTAGATCTACGAGTGCTCTGGAGTAATCGTAAAGCCTTAAGTGCATCGTAAGGAGACAGAATTATGAGGGCACCTGTTGGACAACCGGCAAATTGCACCTAAAATGTACTTCTCTTCAAAGTCATTTTTCATTTTATTTGTATGTATATTTTTTATTAATTTCTATTTTCTACTCATTACACAATTCAATATACAAATAAAAAATGAATAAAGAAATAAAATAAAAATGATATAATAAATGTTAGAATGAAAAAAAAAGTACACTGTGGTATATGGACTTTTCGAGGGTACAGTACAAATGTATTTAATAGAAAATATTTAATATTTAATCTCGATTACATTCGCTTCCTCCATCTCTTCATCTTCCTCCCTGATGTCCAAGGGCATTCTTGCCTTCACTGCAATGTTGTGCAACAGCACTTTTGTGGCACAAAGAGAGCTCCACTTCCTCTAAAATAATATAAATTTCTTATTTTTGAAAAATGTATTTTCTTTGTTTTTTGATTGCAGCCATTTTTGCTAATTTCTCCACCCCTAGGTGTGCTTATTTAAAATTTTCTCCTTGAAATTTTTCTTCTCAAATGAACGTCAGGTGAAGATAATTATCTTCAAGGCTAAACTTTAAAAAAAAAAAAAAAAAAAAAAGCTTATTTATTTATGTACTTATTTATTTATTTTTATAACAATCCATTTGTGAGAAAACCGCTTTCCTGAGCTTGTACAGCGCTAAGAACGCAGCAAACGCTTTATCTCACAGTTTGCATCGTAAAATTATAATTTCCAAAACATTTATGTATTTTTTCATAGATGTTGAAAAACAACTTTTTTGTTATTCTTTATAACATTTTCTTTGTAACAAATTAATATGAACTAATTTTGAACGTTAGATATGTGAGAACATTGCTAAAAACACGGCAAACGCTTTAACTCAGCACAATGAAGTGGAATGAAGTCTGTTTTTACACTGTTTTTACACTGTTATGACACTGTTATTACACTGTTTTTACACTGTTATTACACTGTTTTTACACTGTTATTACACTGTTTTTGCACTGTTATTACACTGTTATTACACTGTCTTTGCACTGTTATTACTCTGTTTTTACACTGTTATTACACTGTTATTACACTGTTATTACAGGCGTCGTCGTTATTACACTGTTTTTACACTGCTTTTTCCACTGTTATTACACTGTTATTACACTGTTTTTACACTGTTATTACACTGTTTTTACACTGTTATTACAGGCGTCGTCGTTATTACACTGTTTTTACACTGTTTTTACACTGTTATTACACTGTTTTTACACTGTTATTACACTGTTTTTACACTGTTATTACACTGTTTTTACACTGTTTTTACACTGTTATGACACTGTTATTACACTGTTATTACACTGTTTTTACACTATTATTACACTGTTATTACAGGCGTTGTCGTTATTACACTGTTATTACACTGTTTTTACACTGTTATTACACTGTTTTTACTCTGTTATTACACTGTTATTACACTGTTATTACAGGCGTCGTCGTTATTACACTGTTTTTACACTGTTTTTACACTGCTATTACACTGTTATTACACTGTTTTTACACTGTTATTACACTGTTTTTACACTGTTTTTACACTGTTATTACACTGTTTTTACACTGTTTTTACACTGTTATGACACTGTTATTACACTGTTATTACAGTGTTATTACACTGTTTTTACACTATTACACTGTTATTACAGGCGTTGTCGTTATTACACTGTTATTACACTGTTTTTACACTGTTTTTACACTGTTATTACACAGTTTTTACACTGTTTTTACACTGTTATGACACTGTTATTACACTGTTATTACAGTGTTATTACACTGTTTTTACACTGTTATTACACTGTTATTACACTGTTTTTACACTGTTTTTACACTGTTACGACACTGTTATTACACTGTTATTACAGTGTTATTACACTGTTTTTACACTGTTATTACACTGTTATTACAGGCGTTGTCGTTATTACACTGTTATTACACTGTTATTACACTGTTTTTACACTGTTATTACACTGTTATTACACTGTTTTTACACTGTTATTACACTGTTTTTACACTGTTATTACACTGTTTTTACACTGTTATTACACTGTTATTACACTGTTATTACAGGCGTCGTCGTTATTACACTATTACACTGTTTTTACACTGTTATTACACTGTTATTACACTGTTATTACACTGTTATTACACTGTTATTACAGGCGTTGTCGTTATTACACTGTTATTACACTGTTATTACACTGTTTTTACACTGTTATTACACTGTTATTACACTGTTTTTACACTGTTTTTACACTGTTATGACACTGTTATTACACTGTTATTACAGTGTTATTACACTGTTTTTACACTATTATTACACTGTTATTACAGGCGTTGTCGTTATTACACTGTTATTACACTGTTTTTACACTGTTATTACACTGTTTTTACAGGCGTCGTCGTTATTACACTGTTTTTACACTGTTTTTACACTGTTATTACACTGTTTTTACTCTGTTATTACACTGGTATTACACTGTTATTACAGGCGTCGTCGTTATTACACTGTTTTTACACTGTTTTTACACTGCTATTACACTGTTATTACACTGTTTTTACACTGTTATTACACTGTTTTTACACTGTTTTTACACTATTACACTGTTTTTACACTGTTATGACACTGTTATTACACTGTTATTACAGTGTTATTACACTGTTTTTACACTATTATTACACTGTTATTACAGGCGTTGTCGTTATTACACTGTTATTACACTGTTTTTACACTGTTTTTACACTGTTATTACACAGTTTTTACACTGTTTTTACACTGTTATGACACTGTTATTACACTGTTATTACACTGTTTTTACTTTGTTATTACACTGTTATTACACTGTTATTACAGGCGTCGTCGTTATTACACTGTTTTTACACTGTTTTTACACTGCTATTACACTGTTATTACACTGTTTTTACACTGTTATTACACTGTTTTTACACTGTTTTTACACTGTTATTACACTGTTTTTACACTGTTTTTACACTGTTATGACACTGTTATTACACTGTTATTACAGTGTTATTACACTGTTTTTACACTATTACACTGTTATTACAGGCGTTGTCGTTATTACACTGTTATTACACTGTTTTTACACTGTTTTTACACTGTTATTACACAGTTTTTACACTGTTTTTACACTGTTATGACACTGTTATTACACTGTTATTACAGTGTTATTACACTGTTTTTACACTGTTATTACACTGTTATTACACTGTTTTTACACTGTTTTTACACTGTTACGACACTGTTATTACACTGTTATTACAGTGTTATTACACTGTTTTTACACTGTTATTACACTGTTATTACAGGCGTTGTCGTTATTACACTGTTATTACACTGTTATTACACTGTTTTTACACTGTTATTACACTGTTATTACACTGTTTTTACACTGTTATTACACTGTTTTTACACTGTTATTACACTGTTTTTACACTGTTATTACACTGTTATTACACTGTTATTACAGGCGTCGTCGTTATTACACTATTACACTGTTTTTACACTGTTATTACACTGTTATTACACTGTTATTACACTGTTATTACACTGTTATTACAGGCGTTGTCGTTATTACACTGTTATTACACTGTTATTACACTGTTTTTACACTGTTATTACACTGTTATTACACTGTTTTTACACTGTTTTTACACTGTTATGACACTGTTATTACACTGTTATTACAGTGTTATTACACTGTTTTTACACTATTATTACACTGTTATTACAGGCGTTGTCGTTATTACACTGTTATTACACTGTTTTTACACTGTTATTACACTGTTTTTACAGGCGTCGTCGTTATTACACTGTTTTTACACTGTTTTTACACTGTTATTACACTGTTTTTACTCTGTTATTACACTGGTATTACACTGTTATTACAGGCGTCGTCGTTATTACACTGTTTTTACACTGTTTTTACACTGCTATTACACTGTTATTACACTGTTTTTACACTGTTATTACACTGTTTTTACACTGTTTTTACACTATTACACTGTTTTTACACTGTTATGACACTGTTATTACACTGTTATTACAGTGTTATTACACTGTTTTTACACTATTATTACACTGTTATTACAGGCGTTGTCGTTATTACACTGTTATTACACTGTTTTTACACTGTTTTTACACTGTTATTACACAGTTTTTACACTGTTTTTACACTGTTATGACACTGTTATTACACTGTTATTACACTGTTTTTACTTTGTTATTACACTGTTATTACACTGTTATTACAGGCGTCGTCGTTATTACACTGTTTTTACACTGTTTTTACACTGCTATTACACTGTTATTACACTGTTTTTACACTGTTATTACACTGTTTTTACACTGTTATTACAGGCGTCGTCGTTATTACACTGTTTTTACACTGTTTTTACACTGTTATTACACTGTTTTTACACTGTTATTACACTGTTTTTACACTGTTATTACACTGTTTTTACACTGTTTTTACACTGTTATGACACTGTTATTACACTGTTATTACACTGTTATTACACTGTTTTTACACTATTATTACACTGTTATTACAGGCGTTGTCGTTATTACACTGTTATTACACTGTTTTTACACTGTTATTACACTGTTTTTACTCTGTTATTACACTGTTATTACACTGTTATTACAGGCGTCGTCGTTATTACACTGTTTTTACACTGTTTTTACACTGCTATTACACTGTTATTACACTGTTTTTACACTGTTATTACACTGTTTTTACACTGTTTTTACACTGTTATTACACTGTTTTTACACTGTTTTTACACTGTTATGACACTGTTATTACACTGTTATTACAGTGTTATTACACTGTTTTTACACTATTATTACACTGTTATTACAGGCGTTGTCGTTATTACACTGTTATTACACTGTTTTTACACTGTTTTTACACTGTTATTACACAGTTTTTACACTGTTTTTACACTGTTATGACACTATTACTACACTGTTATTACAGTGTTATTACACTGTTTTTACACTGTTATTACACTGTTATTACACTGTTTTTACACTGTTTTTACACTGTTACGACACTGTTATTACACTGTTATTACAGTGTTATTACACTGTTTTTACACTGTTATTACACTGTTATTACAGGCGTTGTCGTTATTACACTGTTATTACACTGTTATTACACTGTTTTTACACTGTTATTACACTGTTATTACACTGTTTTTACACTGTTATTACACTGTTTTTACACTGTTTTTACACTGTTTTTACACTGTTATTACACTGTTATTACACTGTTATTACAGGCGTCGTCGTTATTACACTATTACACTGTTTTTACACTGTTATTACACTGTTATTACAGGCGTTGTCGTTATTACACTGTTATTACACTGTTATTACACTGTTTTTACACTGTTATTACACTGTTATTACACTGTTTTTACACTGTTTTTACACTGTTATGACACTGTTATTACACTGTTATTACAGTGTTATTACACTGTTTTTACACTATTATTACACTGTTATTACAGGCGTTGTCGTTATTACACTGTTATTACACTGTTTTTACACTGTTATTACACTGTTTTTACAGGCGTCGTCGTTATTACACTGTTTTTACACTGTTTTTACACTGTTATTACACTGTTTTTACTCTGTTATTACACTGGTATTACACTGTTATTACAGGCGTCGTCGTTATTACACTGTTTTTACACTGTTTTTACACTGCTATTACACTGTTATTACACTGTTTTTACACTGTTATTACACTGTTTTTACACTGTTTTTACACTATTACACTGTTTTTACACTGTTATGACACTGTTATTACACTGTTATTACAGTGTTATTACACTGTTTTTACACTATTATTACACTGTTATTACAGGCGTTGTCGTTATTACACTGTTATTACACTGTTTTTACACTGTTTTTACACTGTTATTACACAGTTTTTACACTGTTTTTACACTGTTATGACACTGTTATTACACTGTTATTACACTGTTTTTACTTTGTTATTACACTGTTATTACACTGTTATTACAGGCGTCGTCGTTATTACACTGTTTTTACACTGTTTTTACACTGCTATTACACTGTTATTACACTGTTTTTACACTGTTATTACACTGTTTTTACACTGTTTTTACACTGTTATTACACTGTTTTTACACTGTTTTTACACTGTTATGACACTGTTATTACACTGTTATTACAGTGTTATTACACTGTTTTTACACTATTACACTGTTATTACAGGCGTTGTCGTTATTACACTGTTATTACACTGTTTTTACACTGTTTTTACACTGTTATTACACAGTTTTTACACTGTTTTTACACTGTTATGACACTGTTATTACACTGTTATTACAGTGTTATTACACTGTTTTTACACTGTTATTACACTGTTATTACACTGTTTTTACACTGTTTTTACACTGTTATGACACTGTTATTACACTGTTATTACAGTGTTATTACACTGTTTTTACACTGTTATTACACTGTTATTACAGGCGTTGTCGTTATTACACTGTTATTACACTGTTATTACACTGTTTTTACACTGTTATTACACTGTTATTACACTGTTTTTACACTGTTATTACACTGTTTTTACACTGTTATTACACTGTTTTTACACTGTTATTACACTGTTATTACACTGTTATTACAGGCGTCGTCGTTATTACACTATTACACTGTTTTTACACTGTTATTACACTGTTATTACACTGTTATTACACTGTTATTACACTGTTATTACAGGCGTTGTCGTTATTACACTGTTATTACACTGTTATTACACTGTTTTTACACTGTTATTACACTGTTATTACACTGTTTTTACACTGTTTTTACACTGTTATGACACTGTTATTACACTGTTATTACAGTGTTATTACACTGTTTTTACACTATTATTACACTGTTATTACAGGCGTTGTCGTTATTACACTGTTATTACACTGTTTTTACACTGTTATTACACTGTTTTTACAGGCGTCGTCGTTATTACACTGTTTTTACACTGTTTTTACACTGTTATTACACTGTTTTTACACTGTTATTACACTGGTATTACACTGTTATTACAGGCGTCGTCGTTATTACACTGTTTTTACACTGTTTTTACACTGCTATTACACTGTTATTACACTGTTTTTACACTGTTATTACACTGTTTTTACACTGTTTTTACACTATTACACTGTTTTTACACTGTTATGACACTGTTATTACACTGTTATTACAGTGTTATTACACTGTTTTTACACTATTATTACACTGTTATTACAGGCGTTGTCGTTATTACACTGTTATTACACTGTTTTTACACTGTTTTTACACTGTTATTACACAGTTTTTACACTGTTTTTACACTGTTATGACACTGTTATTACACTGTTATTACACTGTTTTTACACTGTTATTACACTGTTATTACACTGTTATTACAGGCGTCGTCGTTATTACACTGTTTTTACACTGTTTTTACACTGCTATTACACTGTTATTACACTGTTTTTACACTGTTATTACACTGTTTTTACACTGTTATTACAGGCGTCGTCGTTATTACACTGTTTTTACACTGTTTTTACACTGTTATTACACTGTTTTTACACTGTTATTACACTGTTTTTACACTGTTATTACACTGTTTTTACACTGTTTTTACACTGTTATGACACTGTTATTACACTGTTATTACACTGTTATTACACTGTTTTTACACTATTATTACACTGTTATTACAGGCGTTGTCGTTATTACACTGTTATTACACTGTTTTTACACTGTTATTACACTGTTTTTACTCTGTTATTACACTGTTATTACACTGTTATTACAGGCGTCGTCGTTATTACACTGTTTTTACACTGTTTTTACACTGTTATTACACTGTTATTACACTGTTTTTACACTATTACACTGTTTTTACACTGTTTTTACACTGTTATTACACTGTTTTTACACTGTTTTTACACTGTTATGACACTGTTATTACACTGTTATTACAGTGTTATTACACTGTTTTTACACTATTATTACACTGTTATTACAGGCGTTGTCGTTATTACACTGTTATTACACTGTTTTTACACTGTTTTTACACTGTTATTACACTGTTATTACACTGTTTTTACACTGTTATGACACTATTACTACACTGTTATTACAGTGTTATTACACTGTTTTTACACTGTTATTACAC